>OX608073.1:291365419-291965419 GCA_951509635.1 Eupeodes luniger | reverse complement strand
TGTATCAAAATTAACCACGCGTCATTTTATTAAATTTTCAGCTTCCCTGGCAAAAAATAACAGACAACGTCGAAGACTACCGGGCAATGATTCTGGTACAACAACTAAAAAAGGAAGACCAAGTGCTGATATCGCAGCAAATCTCAAATTACCAGCTCATGGCTATCCCCTTGAACATCCCTTCAATAAGGATGGCTACAGATACATCTTAGCTGAACCCGATCCTCATGCCCCATTTAGGCAAGAGTTCGATGAAAGTGCCGATTGGGCAGGCAAACCGATTCCAGGTTGGCTCTATCGAACACTTGTACCGAATTCGGTACTTTTAGCCTTACACGACAGAGCACCGCAGTTGAAAATAGCCGAAGATCGATTGGCAGTAACCGGCGAAAAGGGTTATTCAATGGTTAGAGCTACACATTGTAAGTTAAAAAAAATAAATAAACAAAAAAAAAAGATATTATTTATGTTTTAAGTATGAATTAATGTGTGATTATCTTGTTTAGCTGTGAATCGTGGAAAATGGTATTTCGAAATTACAATTGAAGAAATGCCCGAAGGATCAGCAACTCGTTTAGGCTGGGGTCAAGAGTATGGTAACCTTCAAGCTCCCTTAGGTTATGACAAATTTGGCTACTCTTGGAGATCCCGCAAAGGTACTCGATTTCATGAGAGCCATGGAAAACATTACAGCGATGCGTACATAGAAGGGGACACATTGGGATTTCTAATTGATTTGCCTGATGTTGAAAATAATGAATATTTACCAAGCACCTTTAAAGATAGAGTGAGTATTCAGGACAATTTAAAGAAGAATATAAAAATATACATTTTATTTCTTTTTAGCCTCTAGTGAAATTCAAAAGCCATCTTTACTATGAGGACAAAGATCGAGTGCAGGAAACTCTGAAAAATTTCAAAGCTTTGCCTCAGAGTAAAATTGAATTTTTCAAAAATGGCAAATCACAAGGTGTTGCATTTACTGACATTTATGCCGGATCGTATTACCCAACTATTTCGATTTATAAAAGTGCCACTGTAAGTGTTAATTTCGGACCAAATTTTAAAAGTCCAGAAATTTTGACTGAGTACAATGCAAAAGGAGTAAGTAAATACAATTTTATGGAAATAATTTGTTTTAATATTATTTTACTTTTATTATAGATGTTTGACAGAGTGGAAGAGCTTATTAGTGAACAGTCCTTATCGGATTTGTTGTTCCTAACAGAGAACCGAGGAAGGCTAAGATTGGATAATTTTGCAATGTAGGATAATTTTGGTTATAAACTATGTTTAGGTTTTAAGATTTTTTGCAAAAAAAATATAGTGGTTTTAGTTTTATGTAAAAATGATGACAACATAAATTAACAATATTTTAAGAAACAAACGAGTTTGTTTTAAGTAACTTAGTTGACCTAAGTCTGAAATGGCTGGATCACGTAAATCGTATACAAATTTATAGGTACCTACGGTACGAATCTTTTCCCACAAGACAGAGCAGTAAAAGAAGAGGAATGCAGCGGATCGGGTGATGCACCAAAGCGGGAAGTGACCGCATCAAACTTGAAGTGCGCACCTAGTGGCATCTAGCTACCGAGTTAGATATAGAAGTTTATTGGATGAGGCGCTAGTTCACACTAGACTTTAATATCACCCTAAACATAAGTAAGTAGCTTGATGTATGTAATTCTGTTTACTGAAATTGAGAAGGACTTTGATAGCGTAAATAAGTATTCTATCTAGCCTGCTGTATCAGGGAAAAACTTATTGCTATTTTAATATAAAGGCAATATATGCAGGGTTTAAGTGTCACGTCTTATACGAAAGTGAAATATAAGATAAGTTTGAAGTCCAAAGCGGAAATGAGAAATTTGGGCTTCATACCGTAACTTACCTGAACGATCAACATTATGGAGGCGATATTTGCTTGCACCATTTTATAGAATTGTTGATCTAAATAAAATTACAACAAGGGTAGAGATAGAGGCAGAAATCGAGGGGCTATAAAATTAATTTGGGATAAATGAAAGATCATAGTCATTTTCAAAAAAAATAGACTTAGTCAATCCCTAAAATAAACAGTTCACATTTCAACAACGGGTAGAATAATGTGAGTGAGGACTTCGGCAATTCAACGCGCTTTAATGTAGTCTTCCAGACCAACATCTTTTAGAAATCCTCAAACTTGGATATCCAGATGAATTCGACATCATGGGAATAATCAAACGATGCAGTTACGAGCGCTTTTCACAGCATTTAGTTAGACACGATCATAATGAGGAGAAGACGAAAAATATGTGTTATTATTAACTAGATTTTATTCCCATCGCAGACTTGGGCCAAAAAGTGACAATTGACAGGTTGGTATAACTTCTTGGTGGTCAGTGAATTTATCTGCCTGGGCATTCTGTAAACTTTTTAAATGACATCAGTGGTAAAGTTATGCGTAGATTAACTCTTCCTAATCGCGGTTTCTTTGGTACAAAACCTTTATCATCCCGGTATAATGTTCGTGGCAGAATCATGGACACTCCTAGGTGGATAAAAGTTTCTTTCGTGTCTTCCAGAAACAGGAACTATATTTAATGCGTTTTGTATCGATAGTCAAAATTAGATTAGATTAGATACAACCGCGAACTATATGCGACGTAAAAAAACTGCGTATTTAACAGTTAACATTATTAGAAGGCTTGTGGAGCGAATGGATATTGGAGGTATTCAATACTAAACCAAAGGGAACGAAAGAAACAGAGGCACCGTTTATCTCCGGTGTCGCAACCAAGTTGTGAAAGATTTACTCTATTTTTTATAATAAGCGTATACTCAAGAGGATATTACTGCCCTTATTGTGCAGAGACGCAGTTTGAGCATTAGGAAAGCGGGAGAGGGTTTGAAAGGAAGTATCGGTGCACATTGGTTTTTAATTCCTGAATATTGCAATGACTGGGAAAGCAGTACGGCTAAAGAACGAATCTATGTACATTACAGTACGACCGAAGTTGGACTCGAGGGTATACTGATGGAAATTCATATAAGCGCGGGAAGCTGGATATGTCTCTAGAGAAAAAAACGTTAAAAATACATTACCACCAATTAATGTAATTGCTCTACGTTCAAAAGTGCCCCAGAGGTTTAGCACCAGCCAAGAGATGATAGTTATACTCAAGCTTTGGACGAATGTAAGTGTTGTAGATAATAGCCAGATCAAAGGGGAAGAAAAACTTCTTGCATCGCCTTGTTCAGTCTCATTGATGCAAGTGCCTACCATGGATAATTCCAAGAGAGGTATATCTCGCTTTGACGATACAAGACAGCATTGGGCTTTCGAAGTATTAAATTCCACGCAGTTTTTTATTCCTCATTGAACAATGCGGTTGAGGTCTACATTTATTAAGCTTATCATATTTTGTGGTTGCAGTTCCACATACGAAAAAAAAAAAAAACGAATATGAAAAGCTAAGAGTGATACCACCAGCGAAACAATGCATTGTACAGGAAGTTGCAGACAAGAGATCATTAGATCATTAATAAGAATGAGAATGAGTGTTGGAGACAAATCCGAGCCACGGGCTTTCGGACCATCCAATACCACTTATATTGAACGATTCGAAAGGTAATTACTAATCCAATGAAGGAGGGATTCATGAAAACCGAAGGCACGCATTTTTGATAAGAGTACCTGATGCCGAAGCCTTCCAAATGCTTTTGAAATATCAAATGCAATAATCTTACTTTCTCCAAAACGATGTCAAGATTTGTTCATTGTTCGGTGAGATGAACCATAAGATCACCAGTGGAACTATTGCTGGCTGCGAAAGCCGTACTGTGGGTCATTAAGAAGTTTTCGATTTCCAGATATTTCTTGAGCTAATAATTAATCACTGTTTCCATTACCTTGGAAAGAAGGGACGTGAGTGCAATCGGGTAATAATTAGAGGGTGAGGAGTATTTCGCCTTTTTTCCTGATCAACTCAGAACGAGGACCTGAGGAGAAGGACATATTAAAAAGCTTACGCAGCGGTTTTGCCAGCGTTGAAAAACACCTCTTCAATTTGGTATATAAAACTGCAAACAAAAAACTAGAAGTCGAAAAAGCTTGCGGGACCTATAAATTGAGGACCAAAAGCAGCTTTGGTATAGCGCCAACTAAAGTAAGTAAATCTGGTTTCTCTCTAAGGGCGGAACCGAGTTTTAAATTGTCGGCTGTGTCGGGAAAATAATGTTCAAATAAATTACTCTTCCCCTAAATAAGAATAAATATAGGATTAGTTTGTTAAAATAACAACAATTATCAAGAGGAAACTACACATCTTTATTAATAGATGTCTTTGAAAAATTTTAAGTAGTTTTTCCAACCAATAACTTTACAGAAAAACGGAACAAGGACCTAATTACTAGTATACGAAGACGTAAGTGGATATGAAATAGTCAGAAGCCTTACACGTAATGACTAAATTGTAATAACTGTTAGAAGAAAAAAGTTGAACTTCAGATGAGTAAGCTTTCTTGACCCTTACCCCCCAACCCCCTTTCAGACGCCTTTTGTACCTGTTATCAGCTTTTGGACTTTGATAAAGATACTCACAAAAAAGGCAGACAAGTCGAGAAATTAAAAATTACATGGAGAAACACAGTCGATGACGAAAAGAGCTTAAACTTATCGTCAAAAATCATACTCCATGGCGCTTTTACTTCTAGCTAACCTTGGTTCCTCTTCGAGAAATGGACAAATTCTTCCACAGTTTTCCTTGTCATCAAAAGTGCAAACAAATTGTAGGTCCCCTCCGTACCTGAAATTACTCACTCACCCATTAAAGATTCAAAGTTGTAAGTCACTACATATGTCAAGCAACGAATCTTTGAGTGCTGTAAAGCCGCCGCCAAATATATTTATTATAAGTCCGAAAAATGAAAATCCCACATTTAAAATGTTTAAAAACATTTTTATTCTTTTAAATTTGTACATGAAGCAAAATTATTATTATTATTACATACTTACAATAGAATAAATATAAAAATAGTTATATAACCATAATCACCATCACACCACGCCCGCCTCGATTCAATGGTTTCTCTTTCTATTTAGGAATTTTAAATTTAGCAGCGCTATAAGGCAAATAAGTCCAGCTCATTTGTCGATTATTAAACGCAGCCGAAATCGAACGACCACCCACCACAGGAGCCACTTCATGAATCCTCTGCAAATTTATCGCTGGCAAAATGATACTATTCTTATTGATTTGGCTATTAAGGGCAAGGGCTGCTGCTCCTTGGGGGAACCATCGTCTGCGCCTTGTAGTGACAGCTGCCGATTGAGCTTGATTCGGCGGGGCAGTTAGTTGAACAAAACTTTTATGCTTGGTATAGGCTTCTCGAAAGTTGTGTTTTGCTTCCATGACTTTCAGAATGGGTGGCATTCTGGCCATGGTAGCTGAACTTGATCCATTTCTCGACAGACTCTGCTCAGGATTGCTGCCTGAACTGCTGTCGAATTGGCGTGTGAATTTAGGAACAGGATGGGGTGCATTGGTTTCTTTGCGAGTGATTTGGGCTCTTCGACCACTCAGTTTGAGGTCAAGCGGGGCAACATTTCCCAAGCGCCTCACCGCCATTGGGATAGAACTTATTTTAAGGTCATTCGCAAGCATGTTGATGAGCTTCTCGTGTGCAATTATTTGCTTGGTAGGCAGTGGTTCTAGGGACTTTGCTGAATGCTTTGGTTGGTATAAGGAACTTGGACCCTCATTCGTGGGGGTGACCGTGCCATCGTCTGCTTCTTCATCATCATCGTCGTCATAGTCTCTGTAATCATCGGATGTGAAGCTCAAACTTGAAAACTTTTCAATTGCCATGGGAGGTCTTTTCGACCGCAATATATTGGGGAACTTTTTGTGCCATTCAAGAATTTCATTCCTCAGCTCGGGTTCGGCTTCGGAGAGGTCTTGTTCCCCACAAAACATCCTTTCGACTTTTTCCCAATCCAATTGGTTTTGTTTGATGGCATCGTCTGCCCATGGAATTGATCCGATGCTGCTTCTATCGACACTGCTCGACGAATATTGCACTTCCTGAAAGTCCGAGTCAGAGTCGGACGAGGGCAGACTATCATCACGGTAGAAATATCGAGCAGACATTATTTTCATAATTTTTTAAAACTAATTCATTACAAGAAATCTAAAAAGTTTGATGACTGTAAGTGAAATTTTTAAAGAGGTAATAATTATTGATTTTTTGAAAAATGCATAAGCAAAACAAACATTTGCATTGACAGTTTTCTTTTATTTTGTGAATCCTGAATTGTTATGGCAATTTCCGGTGACACAAAATTAAGGTGAATGGAGCTTTATTTCGGTATTGTAATTATTGTGAATAAATTTATTTGAAATTCGGTTATGAAATTTAGAGGGAACTTTAACTTGTGTCTCTCATTTTCTCATCAAGTGGTGTATAAACTATATAAACATTTTCTTAGAGAACTAGGGCCTAGTGACTTGCAGCTCTCAACCATTACTGCGTACGGATATAAATGCAGGGATGAAAGGGGACCTACAGTTTTATGCCGAATCCGAACGGTTATTTGAGAAAGCACTCTTTATGCAAGAGGCAGTACCCGTAAAAAAACTTTAGGTGGCACAGTTAGGGAACCAGTTATAGCTATCATTGAAATCGATCCGGAAACATTTTTGAATCGATATTTGACGGTGTTTCCCTTTGATTAGAAATGAAAATTATATACTGATTGATCAGAAATCACCCAAAGAATTTTTTTTGAGGAAAAAAAGTGTAATAGCGCATTTATTTTTCTCTAAAAATGTATTTTTCTATTTTCCGGACGGAAATTCATTTTCCTGAACAGCTGATACTTTTATGTTCAAAAGTGAAACGAATCGTTCCACTGATTTGTGTTCCAATTTCACACAATTCCAATGACAGATTTCTGTCAGTAAACATTTTTCGGTGGATTTCAATCAGGAAATTTTTTTCAATGACAGAACTTTTAAACGACCTGCCAAACAAATTCCAATGTTTGTTTTCAATGATGAAAACCAATGATAGCTATAACTGGCGCATTAGGGACTTTACCCAAGACCCCTGGCATGAAAGTCATATACGTTAACCATCACCTTACGGGTACTTGGTGTAACTTAAATCAAGTGCTTTGACGGCTGAACAGATGTCAATCTCAGACATATAGGGTATCCGGATGCCTTTTTGCCAGTATGTTCCGAGTAAGAGAATAGCTGTTCCAAAACAGCTGGGATGTCTAAAGGGGATCCAAGGGTATACGAGAATAGTTTGTGTATGTGGGTAGTCGACAGAACAGCTGATTCAACATATGGTTGAATTTAAATGAGCCTGAAAATTGATTTAAAATTTGTAAGTTTTTGGTAAAAATTTAATGATCCGTTAAAAACTTTATTTTACAATAATTTTGGACCTCAAATCTAAATGTTTGTCTAATTTTTTTAAACAGCAAAGTTTTTTTTTATTTTTTACCAGCTATTTATTTAGGTATCCAACGCGTTCAACAAGTTTTCAAACAATTCATTTATCCAGGATACCGTATCCAACACGAGATTGAACGCAGGCATAGATTTAATACAAAATTATTATACCTTCCCGGAATTAAATGACTCACATAACGCTTGGACAGAGTAGGAAAAAATTGGATACTTATTTACAAGGTTAGTGCGTTGTGGACCAAATAGTACTTTTTTGGACCGAAATGAAGCACCTAATGTACGCAAAGCTTGTACAGACTGGTGTGCTTAAAATACAAAAATACACATGGTATCCGTCGTTTTTTTTCTATCAAAAATTTGGCCGAGTTTTTACAATGGTTTGTACTCGTAAACATATTTTTTTCCACTTATTGAATACATCATCAAATTTTTAATTGGCAGATAGTTTTTGAGCCAGAAACAACAACAAAAGTGTACAGGATTTTTAAAGAATTTGAAAACTACGAAAATTGGAAGAAATAAGAAGTCACCGTTTGGCAAAATAAATGTTATTAATTCATATTTTATAATTTTTAAAATGTTTTTGCACGAACTGTTGTTTTCATTTCAAAAATACATTTTCATATTCTTTTTCATTTGTCGAGAAAATTGTCTCTCAATGAGTCTACAAATTTAACTGTGTAAACAGACAATATTAACTGGAAGATACAAATTTGTCGGCAATTTCAACCGATTTTCTACCAAAAAATGTCTAATTTTTGGATCAAAGACACTGGGCAGGTTCAGCCGACATAAGGGACTTGAAAGTAAGGCAAGTTTCTTGCATCTGATTGGCCAGCTGCCAAAAAATTGCCTTCCAATTAAGGCAACTTTATTGGAAAGTTGACTGGAAAGTTAGGCAAGAAAAATCTCCCTTACTATCAAGTCAAGTCAACTTATGTCAAAATGACAATTGATCATGTTTTTTAATTCAACTAAAAGCTGAACTTTATTACTCAATGATTTATTTATTTTCTGCACAACTTCATTTAATGCTTTCTGTAAAAAAGTTCCTTGTAAATTTGGAAAAGAAATAAGTAATATTTCTTTAAAATACAAAATACAAATCATGATACACTTGTAGCTTGCCTGAGGAGTGTTTTGTAGAAAATAATGATTTTGGTAATTTTTGTAGTATGAACTTGAAGTAGAAGTTTGTGAAGTAAAGTTCTGAATTTTAATTTCATGACACTTGAAAAACTATCTAGTCGCCTTCGTCAAAATTTACGTTCAAAGAATGAAGTTGACTGCAAATGAAGTCCCTTATATTGTCTGAACCTGCCCACTCTATATGGAGTGTCTTTTGACACTTCGGCAATATTGGAAGATCTTCCAATCGTGTATACTTAGCTTAAGGTAAAATACAACCGAGCTCAGAACAAATACATTGTAGGATAATTTTGAAAATTACAAATCTTTGTCTTCTTTATACTGTTTAAGTAATTTTGGTATCTTACTTAGTTAGAAATATTGGGCAGTTTCAGACGACATAAGGGACTTGAAGTTAAGGCAAGTTTCGAGTATCTGATTGGCCAGCTGCCAAAAAACTACCTTCCAATTAAGGCAACTTCATTGGAAAGTTGACTGGAAAGTTAGTCAAGAAAAATCTCCCTTACTGTCAAATCAAGTACATTTCATTCAACTGAAAACAGAACTTTGTTACATTGTAATTTATTTATTTTTTGCACAATTCCATTTAATGTTTTGTGTAGAGAGCTTCCTTGTCAAATTGGAAAAGTAGTAAGTAATAAGAGTGTTTTGTAGAATAAAATGTTTTTGGAGGTTTTTACATTGAGTTGATCTCAAGGTCGCAGTTAGAGAAGTAAAGTTTCCAGTTTGAAATTTTTGACACTTGAAAACTAGTTTCCTTGGTCAAAATTTACAAACAAAGAATGCAGTTGGCTGTAAATGAAGTCCCTTATGTTGTCTGAACCTTTCATTATTTATGATTCTTCATATCACTATATGAAGTTTTTAAAAACCTTTATTTTAGACTTTCATTGTTTTGAAAAACACGTTTTATAGTTGAAAATTGAAATTCTATTTTACCCACTATCTACTCAAACTCTAACACTATTTTTATAATTTTTCAATTTGTCAAAATATGCTTATTCAACAGATTCGTTACAAACCAAAATTACTGTCAAAACGTTTTTGCCTTTTCGCTTAAACAAAATTTTATAATAAATAGTTAAGCGTTTCTTTAAGATCTGTGTAAGAGATAAGTTAAATCTAACAACTTATGTATGCAATTTGTTTGAAAATTTAATGAAATGCTATAAATATATTTAAATTGAATTTTGGAAAATAGGGATTCTAGATTCAAACTATCCCAAATTTTATTGAAAAAGTCTACTTCATGAATTTTAATATATTAAAAAACCTTAAGCCACTATTAGGTCAATGTAAAAGGTCAAATGACGTCAAAATCTGCCCCAAGATTGTCACGTCGTGTAATCTTCAACGAAAAATGCTGTCAATGCGTTGACGAGCACATTAAAGCTCACATTGACATACATTTATGTGTGAGTCAATGCTATTGATACAAGATGACTCGTTTTTGGGACTGTTGGTCATCGCAATAACTGTGTCAGAATTTTGTACTGAGTCAACTCATATTTTTAATGTAATCCCATATCAAATTACAACATAGAAATTAAGTTATACAAACATTTTTGACGTTTTGATAATAATTAATATCAGAACCAGAAAGTTTCGAAAGAGTGACAATTGTTTTTTCTAGCTTTTAATTAAAAATAGTTCAAGTATAATAATAAATATAAAAGTTACTAATTTACGAATCGTATTGAATAGAATCAAGGCAGAGATTAACCTTGTGTGTCTGAAATTTCCCAATTGGCTTTTTATCCAGACGCATTTTAATAGGATGCGAGCAAAAATGCGATCACTGATCAGTGCTGAGGTAAAAGTCATGTTTGCATTGAATGGACGTTTACTTGTTTTTGGGAACTTCTTCTACTCAAATTTGAGTATAAACTATAAACGCACTCTAAGAAAGCTATAGTGTAATTATAGTTTTATAAATATTTTTTTTTTCGAATTCTAAAAAGCAATATCACAAAAACCTTACGTGATACAAATAATTTTAGAGTTTGATTTAAATTCACAAAATAACAACCCATCATAAAAGTCCAACTTGGCTGCCCGGAATGAAACCCTGTCGACCACTGTACTAAATGCAAATATTTAATCAGTTGACCAATTTTGCGGTAGTATCATCTATTTCTTAACGGCTAATAGCTAACCAAAATTACGCGTTCGGTCGTATCGACTTTGACATATTGAATGAAATCAATGGACTCTTATGGGATCATCTGAAATGTTACCTCAATCTTCGCTTTATAGAACGTTTCCACCAACAAATAATACGAGATTTAAGGCAAGTGATTTAAAATAAATCATGAGATGTTTCTACCAAAGGAAAGGAGATTAATTTGACGTTTGGTTTATGTCATAACACCCAAATTTAAAATTATTCTCCTTTCGAAAAGAAAAAAAATATGTATTTGTTCACTCATCATCTGTAAGTAATTAGTTTTATTATATTCTTGTACATATTTATTATTTTTGTATACTTACGTTTTATTTCGTCTGTGATTTCTTGAAAGTTGTTTATTGTTTTGAATTTGAGTCATATGGAAGTGAGACAGATAGTTTTTGTTGACATTTCCATCTGTCAATAAACGAAATTGGCATTTAAATGGGTCGATGGCTCTCTGGTAACGCGAACGAGTGAGGACGTATTTCAAGCAGCTCTTCATTAATTGATTTTTTCAAAGTTTTTTTTCTGTGAGAATTAAATTTGCGAGTGATGGATGGTGATAATCACCCTCCTCTATTGGGGCCGAAGGTGCCGCCAGATAAACGCTCATTTTATGAGAAAATCAATCTACCATCCAGTTTGTTAAGTGAAAAAGATAAAAAAAGAATTATAGAAACAGTTACCAACGAGTGGATCTCAGACGAGGACGCGCAATTCTCCGGTTGCGAAAAAGAGATGGATAGTGAGCAAAAATCAAAATCCTCTAGTGTTAGTGCAACAAATAGCAACGGAAGCCATCGTCTGCCGTTAACTAACTGTGTTATAATTGGGCACGCGCAAAACATCTCAACGGTTGCAGGACAAATTAACCCCCAACCGGTAAATGAAAATGTTCTGGAGAACCTTCTCGACTCCGATAAGAGAATGTTTACGGCAGTTATTGCCAGAAAAAGGCGTCAAAACGCACCAATGCAGGAGCCAAAAAGAATGGCCAGAGAGGTAGTGAACACCCACAACCGATTCGATCCTTTGGCTGAGAAGGATGAGGAAGTTATTCCACCAAAAAATATTGGAACCAACTCAAATGCTACAAGCGGCAGTAATATGGAAAGCCTCAACCACGCAAATCGCAACAATGGCAGCAGCAGCATCGATGGAGTTAATGCGAACCCATCTTCAAAAACAGAACCATGGTGTCCTCCCATCTTTACCAAAGGCGTCTCAGCAAAGACCATCATGGAGTTTATGAGTAAGACTAATTATAACCTAAATAATGTTAAATTTATATCTAATGGTTTTGCAAAACTTAAAATTTTTGTAATACTATCTTAAAAGGTATTTCCAGCGTTTTTTCGCCTACGGAAATCCAAAATGAATTACTTTCGTTGGACCCCTCGTTGAGGGTGACTGTAAAAACTTTCGAGACCAAATGGTCTAAATTAAATGATATACCTCTTGACTTGTTTCTCTGTACTGCGGAGGATAGGGAAAGTTTCATAAAGCTTAAACAGCTCAAAACTCTGCTTAGACACAGAATCACTTGGGATTCAATTAAGAATTCAGATACAAAACAGTGTTATCGCTGCCAAAGATTTGGGCATATTCTTGCCTACTGTAGTTTTCCCCCGCGGTGTGTGAAATGTCTTAAAGATCATGACATTGGAGCATGCGAACTCAGTCAAAAAACAGAAACATCTGTCGCATCTTGCGTCAACTGTCAATCAGAGGGCCACCCTGCAAGCTACAAGGGGTGTCCAAACAGAGTTGCTCTTCTAAAAAAAAAAAAGGATGCCCTGGTGGAAGCTAAGGCAAAAAAAACAAATTTCTTCGTTCCTTTTGTGAACCTGGCTAACAGCCATCAAGAAAATGTAGTATCTTTTGCAGACGCTGTAAGGGGGCACAAGAAATCTCCTAGCTCGCAACAAATTCAAGCTTTCCATCCGGAAATTCCAAAAAATGATGTCTCGGATTTCATGAACGAATCCAATAGACTTTTCGGTTTGCCGATCACCAGCTTAATTGCTAGAATAAGAGATTTCTGGCCTAATTATACAAAAATGGACGATTCTCAGAAACCAGGTGCGTACCTGTGCTTTATAGCATCCCTTTCCTCCTCCTCACCATGAATTTTAATGTCATTACTTCCAATGTCAACTCACTATCCAAAGAAAAAGAAATAGAAATTGATCTTTTACTAAAAGACACTTCCCCAACTGCAATACTATTGCAAGAAACTTGCCTTTCAAAAAGCCTCAACAAATGTCGTTTTAACAACAGTTACGATCTTATAAGAAACAATGAAGGTCGAGGAACTGGAATTCTCTTAAAAAATTCCTTAAGTTTTGACCAAAAGTATTTTTCAAACAGCCTTATTTCGGCAACAATAGCCTCTATTCCCCTTAATTCACTTCACTCTGCTGGATCCTTAGTACTTGTCTCTATTTACATTCCCTGCAACGCTGGCTCCACGTTGCCGACTGCACTGGATAGCCTGCTCTCTTCCTTACAATCCTTTACCTACATCATAATCGGTGGTGACTTTAACTCTAGACACCCTCTCTGGGGTGACACGGTCATAAACCAAAATGGCTCCTATTTAACCTCATGGTTTCAAGATAGCCATTTTCTCAATTTAGACATTGTAGCGGCTCAAGGCCCTACTCGTCCTAGCTCTGGTTCTCATATAGACTTTTTTATTATCTCGTCTAACCTCAGAAGCAATAACAACATCGTATGCTTAACGCTTGACTTAATATCGGATCATTTCTCGGTCTTTATGAATATTAAAATGACACAAAATGTAACACTCCCTGACTTCCCGCAACATTCGATTAGCTTCAAAAACACTAATTGGTCGTCTTTTAACCGCTCTCTTGGCCAAAAGCTCTCACGTATAGATATTCCCTCAGCAAAAAATCTATCCAATCCTGAAATAGATAACATTATTGAGGCAATGACAACAGCGATAACCACCTGTATGGACAATCACAGCAAAAAAGCGCCCCCTCGGAAAAACTGGTTTAACATAACGGAAGCAACGTTAAATTTATTAAAAACTCGAAAAATTTGGAAACAAAAACTAAAAAGGATCTTCCACCACTATGGAGATCGTATCAGTCAGCAATATACAGAACTATCTGCTCGTATAAGTTGCCTCAGTAAAATTATCAAAGACAGGGTTCGCATAGAGCTTAACGAAGAGTTCAGAAACAAATTGAATAGTCTAAAACCCTCCTCTAACGTCTTCAAAGTAATCGACCAAATCACGGGGAGAAAAAGGAATAATAATCTAACGGATGTTGCTTTATCTTTGGGTGATAGAACTTACACCGCCTCTTCTGAAAAAGTAGAAGCATTCAGTGCCTTCTACTCTGACTTGTATTCACTTAAATTTCCACCTAACAACCCTGAATCTTCTCTGGAAGTTATGACTTTTTACAGCTCCTTCAGCAGTTGGAATGAAAATATCCAGATTACGAATTTCACTCCTTCAAATAGATCTGACGATACTTGTGACGATCGCTTTACCTCCCCCAATGTTGTCGAGTCAATTATCCACTCACTTAATAACAAAAAATCTGCTGGCCTGGATAAAATTTCTAATTTTATCCTGCGCAAAGCTAGAGCAACACTAGCCCAATTTTTAACACCAGTTTTGAACAATTGTCTCAATAATTGTTATTTCCCAGAGAAATGGAAAAAAGCCATACTAATCCCTATAAAAAAAAGCAACACCCCCAACACAATTGACAACTATCGGCCAATATCTCTCCTATCCAACCTAGGAAAAATTCTGGAAAAAGTAATCCTTTCAAAAATGCTTAATCTGTTTGAACCAAATAATCCGGTACAGGACCAACAATTTGGGTTTAAGCGTGGCCATTCCACTGAGCACGCACTCCTTTACTTTCAAGATAAAATACTAAACAATCTGAGAAATAAAAACTGCACCGTCGCCTGCGCCTTGGATTTAAGGAAAGCGTTCGACTCGGTCTGGCACATGGGCCTAATTTTCAAACTTAACCAGCTTAACCTCCCGGTATTCCTTATTAAACTAATTGTAAGCTTTCTATCTAACCGCAGTCTTACGGTGCACTTTGAGAACGAAACCTCTTCCTTTATAAGTATCAAGGCGGGTGTTCCCCAAGGATCTATTCTTGGACCCCTTCTTTTCAATCTATACCTTTATGACTTTCCAATTCGCCACCATAACTCTGAAGCTATACTCTATGCAGATGATACAATCCTTTTCAGTCCCAACGAGAGACCGCACGCAGCCCTCAACTCAGTTATATCGCACCTAAATGTTGTAATTCCATATTATGAAAAATGGGGAATTACCTTGAATCCGAACAAAAGTGAGCTAATATGCTTCCGCAATGCAGCTGGCAGGGGCCACCATCTGGCAGTGAAGGAGAGTCGCTACCTAAAGCTATACATCTTGGGTAAACAAATTCCTTTGAAGAATTCAATCAAATATTTAGGTATCAATTTGCATGAGAGACTAAAAATGAACCCACATACAAGAAAAGCCCTGAACAATAGCAGAGCCGCTGCGGCAAAGCTAAAAATTTTACTTAACTCTAGACATGTTGAGAGTAGAACGAAGTTACTTATATACAAAACGCTAATCCGCCCACTTATATCCTATGGCCTCCTTACCTGGTTCCATATCACACCCAATGTTGCACTCGAGCTTCACAGATTTGAACGAGTTATTATTAGAAAGAGTTTAAATAAAAAACGTAGACCTTCCGGCAAATGGTACTCCAACAGGATAATCTATGAGGAATCGGGAATTACCCCTCTACTTGACTACCTCATTTTTCTTGCAAAAAGGAGAATATCCGCAATACAAAATCATGAAAACCATATCCTCCGCAGTGTATATAATAACAACATTAACTGGTCTATAAACGACAGGTATTACATGTCGCCAATCAGCATCCTCAATGAGGGTTCCAACGATCTTTTCCAAATTTCAAATACCGACGATATTTCCACCTCCCTTTTCTATAAAAAGCAAGTTTCTAATACCTACAGAGGCTAAGCAACTCACTTCCTAATCTGCCTTTACATTAAAACAAAAATAAAAACAAATGTATATACCTATATGTATATAAAGAAAATCAAGGCAATATAAATGCAGACTGATGAAATGTACAAATTTACAAATTAAAATTTAAGATACAAGTTCAAAGAACTTTATTCCTAAGTACGTAACTATTCAAATTATAACTAGATATAAGTATATATTCATATGGATTGCCTTACTTGAATTAAACATATTACTAGGTCATATATATAAAATCTTTAAGATGCTGTGAAAAATGTACTACAATGAATTACCTACAATGAGACTGTTACTACTAAGATTAGACTAAAATTATATTAACATTAATAAAAAATACAAAGCACAAAGGCCATAGGCAAAAATAAAATACAAAAAAAAAAAACTAATCATAAAAGATACTTCCATAGTTAATGTAAAAAACCATAATGAACTCTAATGTAATGACTAGAAAAATGAAGAAACAATCATAGTCAAGTATATAAGTAGATCCTAATGCATTTAGACTTTTTGGGTTCTCTATTACCCTACTTGTCCACCTCATCAGTGTTTTTTAGATAGAGACACATATAGGGGTACCTATCTGGTGTTCTCATCTCATGTTACTTTTCTCTCTCTCTCTATCCATCTTTCATTTATTTTATTTTCTTTAGGTTAGGTTATAATTTTGGCTTCGTCTTGTTGAGTGGACGTAAATTTATAAAATCAAGAGACTATGTCTAGAAAACTACTAATGTGCTTTAAAAAATAAACTAAATTTAAATTAAAAAAAGAAAAAACTGTGTAGCTTGACCAATTCCTAAGTCGGCAAATTAATAATAAGATATTGAAATAACTGTGTATACATAGAATTAAGAATCACAAATGTAAAAAACAAAAAAAAATCTCAATAAAATACATACATACATACATACATTTAAATGGGTCGGTTCAGCAATTATTCTCCGAAAAAAAAGTTCGTTTGATTTGACAAACTAATGTTTCCAAGTAGATTTCAATGAGTTTTATTTGAAATCTTCATTTGAGGAGATTAAAATTTGTATGGTAAATCTTCGAGATTTTAAGGAGATTTGTGACAAATCTAGCTAAATCTCGGTTTAGTGCCCGGTGGAAACGTAGTATTAGATAGCTGCAGCTCAACGCCAGAATAGATTTATTTTCCATTTTGTCACGCTTTGAAAGTTGAAAACTGTATTGTCATTGCAATTTGTTTTGTTTCAGAATCAGTGTATACAGCAGCGGAGTCTTCCTTTCTGTTATTTAATTTATAAAGAAAATTAAATAAATATGAGAACTATTATCTACTAGCAGCCCCTATCTAGTATGTCAATGGTTTGATCATTTTTAAAAACAAACTTGTACATGGATTACCTTTAATATTTGTACAATATAGTTGAACTTACCACTAATTTTAAATGTTACTGTTATAGCATAGTATTTCGTTTCTTTATTAAAACAGGTAAGAACATACAAGTAACTTTTTTAAATATGGGCAATAATTTTGCTTTCATAAAAAACACCATTGTGAATAGACATACCCGAATTCAGGTTGCTGAATTTATACTGAATTTCATCTGTCAACTGTCAAATCAGAAAACAGCTGATAAGGATTTTTTAATTTTGCCATTTGGTTTGGTTATTTTATATTTCATAACAACACAAAATTCTTCCAGCCTCCAGCCAACAACAAATTCAAGTCTTATTATGTTTAGGAAAGGTTTTTTAAAAATTGCAAATGGTAAGTGAAAGTTTATTAAAAATAAATAAAATAATATATTTTGTACTTCTAGTGTTCACACAAAGATCGTTTGCTGCAAAACCGGGACCCATTGGAACAGAAATTACTGAGATCTTAACAAAAAACTTAGCACCATTGCATCTTGAGGTTATAGATAATTCAAATGGTGCGGAATCGCATTTTAGAGTTCTTATTGTATCGGAGAAATTTAATAATCTTCCTTTAGTTAAAGTAAGTTATTGCAGCAATAATTCCTTCTTTGTAACATGTAACTAAATAAAAGTATTGCAATTATTTTAGTGCCACCGCTTGGTCACGGATTTGGTGAAACCCAAAATTGATAGTGGGGCAGTTCATGCGTTTTCTGTTGAAACATTAACACCAAATAAATGGAAACCAACGAAAGAATAATGATAATAAATGACATAGTACAAAGAGTTCCATACGCCGCATACTTACGATTTTTAATATCTTTAAGTTTTCAATTGTTTTATTTTTATCGTTATAAGTGCTCTTTCATTCTCTAAGATATAGATTTAATAAGATGCTTGACAAAGATTTATTGATTGAATTACGTATAAAAGATTAATATTGAAGATACTGGAGACTCGCTCTTATGAAATTACTCCATCAGACTAACTAACTAACATTAATTTAAAAGACCTGCATGAAAACAGCAAAGTCACTGATAAAGCATCGGATCTATTCGACCACCGAAGTCAAGAATCAGTTACTAATGTAATGTAAAAAGACCTCCACACCTCCATAATTGCTATTATGCAGACAAATTCTTTAAAATGATTAGAGCGGCAATCGACTAAAATTTTACGAACTGTGACTTCGGGTTATGGTGTTTTCAAAGGAAACCTTAAAAGAAGGTGTAGCATTTAACATTTCAAACGGTGAAAATTTAGTTGCACTTTGATACAGAAAGCGAATTTCTATTTAATAGCTTTGAATTAATACAATAAAAAACAATTCAAAATGATTTGATTCATTTATACATTTAACAAGGGTTTTAAACGCTTGAACCCGGCTTCAAAATCACTACATAACGTGATAACACCTTTAAAAATTCGAAAAATAACGCTTATTGAAGGCTTTTTGAGACTGTGAATTCCTCAATTTTGAAATGTGAAATCTTGAAAGTTCAGTTAAAATATATTTTAATATTTCATACAAAATTTTAAGAAAAACCTTCTTCAGTTGTTTAGTCTTAATCTGTCTTATGTTTATAAACCTTAACGTAAGATTATTGCACTTGATATTTCAAAGACGTTTGAAAGAATTTCTGTGTTATTTTTAAGCACAACCTTTATGAAATCTATCATATTAACTTTTTAAAATATGCATACGGTTACTCCCAAAATTATTTTAAATATTTAGATATTTTAGAGGTTGTTGCGAAAATTTGTTTTAATGTATTTTTTACCATATTTAAACAAATTTCTTTGGGTCTGTTGGAAAACAAATTGTTTGGAGGAAGATCCTAATACGCATTTTAAGAAAGAGATTTTTTTGCCACTTTTCAACATGGAGGAGGTAATGCCATGTTATAGGGGTCTATGACTGCAAATGGACCGGAAACCTTTGAATTCATTGACAGACTTATGGAAATTTGGAAATTTCTGTATATTCTTAAAAGACATCTGCGGCATTTCCCAGAAAAACTGAATTTACAAGCAACATTATTCTGCAACAAGATAGCGTAATTAAAAATACATCATTTGTAGGGAAACCAGTTCAAGACACCAACTTAGTCGCTGGACTTCAATCCCATTGAATGTGTGTAGAAAGAAATTAAGCGAAGGCTCGAGAACTGCAACTGGGAGAATAAACCCTAAGCCTTTCACAAAAAACCTTGTCGATTACATTACTGTGATAACGGTTAAAAATGGCCGTACAAAATAATAGCATTCCAATTTTATCAAAGTTTAACATTTCTCCTTGCTTTATTTTGTGTTAATTTTTCGAAGAATTTTTAAGTTTTTATTTTTTTTATTTGTTTTTGAATTGTCTTGTTTTGTTTATGCAGTATAAAATATTAAATAAAAGAAAATTAAAAAAGATGGCATTTAAAAGCAAAACAGTTTTTTTTCTTGTTAGTCTACGCTCAATTTTGAGAGTAACTATAGGCATTGAAAAAATATAAAAATAATGTTTAAAACTCTAATTTAAAATTAAAATTAACTATAAAACGTAATTTTTAAAACCATGAAAGAATAAGATTCAAGGAAAAGACTCATAAGTTTTCTCAAAACTAGTGCAGTTGTCCAGGAACTGAGATACTTAAATAATAAAAACTGAATCTAGAAAATAAATATTTGGACTTTGGAAAATTAATACAATTTATTACTAAGAACTATATTGTGTTTTACCTTTGCCCTAATCGTTTTTGGTTATTGTGTGTACACTATATCCATTTGAAAAGCATTGTACCGATCAATTTTATTTATAACAGAATCCGAAAATTAGGCGTCAGAGAGACCTAATACCAATTTTTAAATTTTATTTAAAATTATGGCCCGAATTCATCCAAAACTCATGTAATTGACAAAAATAATAAAAAGTTAGCCGTCTTGGAGGTTGTACAAAATTAGGAGTTAATTCATGGATAATATTCGACATTTTTGATGAACTACTCTGATAGGTACAACGCCGTGATATTGGGCAGGTTCAGCCGACATAAGGGACTTGAAAGTAAGACAAGTTTCTAGCATCTGATTGGCCAGCTGCCAAAAAATTTCCTTCCAATTAAGGCAACTTTATTGGAAAGTTGACTGGAAAGTAAGTCAAGAAAAATCTCCCTAACTACTAAGTCAAGTCAACTTATGTCAAAATGACAATTGATCGTTTTTTTTAATTCAACTAAAAGCTAAACTTTATTACTCAATGATTTAATTATTTTCTGCACAACTTCATTTAATGCTTTCTGTAAAAAGGTTCCTTGTAAATTTGGAAAAGAAATAAGATATATTTCTTTGAAATACAAAATAAAAAATCGTGATGGACTTGCAGCTTGCCTGAGGAGTGTTTTGTAGAAAATAATGATTTTGGTAGTTTTTGTACTATGAACTTGAAGTAGAGGTTTGTGAAGTAAAGTTCTGAATTTGAAATTCATGACACTTGAAAAACTAACTAGTTGCCTTGGTCAAAATTTACGTTCAAAGAATGAAGTTGACTGCAAATGAAGTCCCTTATGTTGTCTGAACCTGCCCATTGAGTTTCATTCTTAACCCAATGTAGTGTACACAAAAGTTGTTGCAAGGGACTTAAACACATGTTCCTTTGGCTATTGAATTGTAGTTTATTTTAAATTTTAGACAGCATAAATTCGATGGCACTTTTTGTTAATTTAAACTCTCCTTTTTTCAAAAATCATTTCTGATATCAAAGTTATAAGTTTCATTACTCTCTGGTCACTATTAACAAAATTCTTAGTGTTAAAAATATTCTTCAAAACGATTTATTTATTTATAAATTATTCTACAACAGCATTTCAAAAAAGAATCGTTTTTCGCGTTTAAACTGCCAAATTCATTTTTAGAAATTGAGATGAATCAACGCGATAATATTTTAGGATTATTTACTTTGGTAAATTCGTTAAAATTAAAAAAAAACATAGCCTGTGTCCATTGTCTTGTTAAATACTATGTATTTATTTCCTCATTTTCAAAACGGCTCGTATATTTTTTTATTAGTTTTTGACAACTTTTTAAAACAACCTCTTATTTGCAAATGAAAATTTTTGTTTGCTTATTACTGACAAGCAACTACACCACAGCCTTCGATCGAGTTAATCACAAAGTTATGATGCAAAAATTAAAAAGTTTAGGTATTCTTTCTAATCTTTTAAATTGGCTTCAATTTTTTTTTATGTGGCCGCGTTCAATACATTCTCATGAATATAATTAAATCACACCAAATTCAGGTTTTCTCCGGTATTCCTCAAGGAAGCCAACTGGGACCGCTTTAATTTTTTATTTTAGTAAATGATAATCTATTTCCGAGTGCTTTCTCCTTCAAGAAGATTTAAATTCTGATGAGTGGTGGAAGAACAATTATTTATTTTTGAATATCTCAAAATGCAAAATTATGTAATTTTCTCCAAATCAGACTCCCATTTTTCATTCTTATAAAATTAGTGACAAACCTCTTTGCAGAACAGATAACAAAAGAAAAGATCTGGTCGTTTTATTTGATCAAAAACGTAATTCTAATCTACACATTTATTTCATAGTTGCTAAAGCTATGGTAGGATTTGTTTCTAGGAATTGTATGGAACTGACCCTTATAGTCTTAACCGTACAGTCTTCACGCAGGTTTTTTTAGTTTAAATAATATATTAATTGCATTTGAAGGAATAACAAAAAATTGAAGCATCCTGATTTTATTCTAATTTTTAAAAGGGTTTAAATGGATAACATATATAATATATTATCCGCGTGACGACTGTTGTAACTTTTTGGTGCGTGACGAATTCAGGGTTAAATCTTTCCTTACTGCTTTTGTGCGAAATGTTTTCAAATATTGTTCTGTACTATGGAGCCCCTTCTACAAGATAAGTTCGGAAAGCATAGAAAATATTTAAAAACGTTTCATTAGGTTTTTGAATGCATTTCGTCATTTTTAGGCTATTAGATCAACGTAAATACTTTGCCATTAGCTTCATTACAGATTTGTTGTGTTATCATATCAATTAGCCCTCTTGTTATTTTTAATTAAATTCTATACTCCTTCGAGAGATTTTCGAACTACAAATTTATTTTGTGAACCGTTCCACATAATAAATGATGGGCTTAATGAGCCTCTTAAATGATGTTTGAGAGAAGTTGAATCTGTTATTAATCAAATAGACTTCTTTAATTGTAGTACCCTTCATTCATTAGTTCATAATTTATTGAGTTCCAAAAACTTTTCCACTGAATCTATTAGATTTTAGTCAGTTATTATGTAATAGAAATGAATGTCTTACATTATTAAGAGTTGCTTCGATATTCCAATGCTAATAAATTGATATTAAACATTCGTACCAAACTTGGCATGTTTTTAGATATAATAACTTTTCCTGGCATACTTTTTTGTGATAATTTGAATGAAATGTGCTCTATGAAGTTTAGCTTGTCCGTACCTGTTTAGCCTGAGTGTACGTACAGTAATGATTCTATCATTAGTGTACATTGAACTTGAGTAATTCACAATAGTATTTCATTGGTTTTGAGCTCAATTTGCTCAATCTGACATAAAACATATGTTAATTTATATTGTTATCAAACACTCACGAAGAAAATGATAAGACAAAATTTACTAAAAGTTCAAAACGGTAAATACAACTTAATATCTTTATAATTTTATAAATATTTCATAAGAAACAAGTTACAATTTTTAGCTGCTCTAGTGAAAAAACTCTACACTAGCATGACAGGTCCTATTGAATCGGCAATTCGTGAAACCCTTTCGGAGAATCTGTCGCCAGTTCATCTGGAAATCATTAACGAATCTTACATGCACAATGTTCCCAAAGGCTCCGAATCACATTTTAAAGTCTTGGTGGTATCGGACAAGTTCAATGATCTTCCACTCATTAAGGTAATCGTTACTTAAAACATTTATAAAAGCTAAAAACCAACCATATCTTTCTTCCCGACAGCGACATCGATTGGTAAATGAACTTGTCAAAACCAAACTCGAGGGAAACTTTGTCCATGCTCTGTCAATCGAAGCAAAGACTCCCAAACAATGGGACCCTTCCTATGAAGTTGAACCAAGTCCCAATTGTCGGGGTGGTTTTGGAAAATAAATAAAGACATATTTTTAAAACAAAAAATAAAATTAATGTTCTTTTTATTTACAACCAACAATCTGATCAACTTGATTCCTTGACGATAAAATTACATCATTAACACCCACTCCATCAAATGCCGATCCACAAAGAGTCAATGGCAGTTTATGTTTCCTTACGTAGTCTCGAATTCCGTCCACTCGTGCCTTATGCCCAACAGTATATTGAGGAATACACTTGCGCAATATGTGCACCCTTGATGTCTTAGGCTGCATCTCGATGCCAAGGATATCACGGATGTTCTTCAATGCCACATCAAGAATGTCCTTCTCTGTGGGATTTTTTCCAAATAGCTTCTCAAACCAATGTCCACCCATCATGCAGGTTAGAACTGTATTGCCCCGCATATTAAAACAGCAACTATCGAATATCACTCCCAGAATTGGTAGATTCTCGATTGGAGGAACTAGAAACCCAAAAGCTTCTTGTTCCAACAATTCAGGCGATCTATACTGCAGGTTGACAACTGCCACGTCCACATACTGTATTTCATTCAGTCGGCCTGCCAAGTCTGGATGTTGCTGTTCCACTGCTTCTGCCAGCTTGAATGCTGGCAATGAACTAACTACATGGTCAGTGGGAATGGCTTCGCCATTTATACGAACTTCTGCAGTATTATCTTTATAAAATGATACATTCTGACAATTGGAGTTCAATTTGATGTCGGAATAATCCGTAAGGTACTCGGCCAGAGTTATTGGTAACATCTCGAGTCCACCTTTTATCGAATAAATACTCCACTTTTGATCTTTTGCAAGTTTAGGCAACACTCCTTCTGATTGTTGCTTTTTGTTTGCTTTCTTTTTGTCACGAAAGAGGAGTCCTTTAATAACTCCGCCATATTTCTGTTCCCACTCGAAGAGGTCATTCATAAGGAACCTCACACTGATTTCCTTGGCGTTTCCAGCACAAATACCACAAATCATAGGACTGATTGCATAATCAGCGATTTCCTTGCCAAATCTCCGATGGACAAAGTCATACATCGACTCATCGTTGATTTTTTGCTTCTTGCTGCCAGCTCTTAGATCGTGAAACAGTGCCGATATCAGAGGTTTCGTAAATGGAGGCAGTGTTTTGAAGGCCCCCATTAAGCTGTTTGGTAGCATGCAGAGTTGACCTGGGCAAAATATACATATGTGCATTTAAAGCACCAACCATTTTTCTTGTAAATATTTCATTGTTACCTTTTGCATAAACCATTCGATTTCTAGCTGCCGGATGAGTGTCACAAATCGGGTAGATTTCCCTGTTAAGATTCAACTCTTCCATAAGTTCCAGAGTATTCGAAGCAGCTGGCCCTTTTGTGCGAATGGTTCGAGGACCTGCCTCGAAGATAAAGTTTTCATCGTAATGATTCTCGGAACGAATCCAACCTCCAAGTCGATTAGATGATTCATAAACTGTCACTGGGTTAACATAGCGACGGGCTAAGTAGTAAGCGGCTGATAGGCCACCTATTCCACCTCCTAAGACAGCCGGCATAGTTTGTAGCAGTGTTCTTTAGCTTTTAACTTAGTTACTGCTGAACTATTGTCATAATCTACCTTGATAAACAAAAATAAACAAACACAAATCAATGGACAATTGATAACTTTACTATTGTGTGAATTATGATTTTATATCAAGAACTAAAGGTTAAAGTTTAAGCAGAGTTTTTATTTTTAGTTAATAAATGCAGATCTCTTGTATTTCGAAAACTCTGGGTGACGGATCAAGGATGACGGTATATTTTAAAACAGCTGTTGGTGTTTATTTGGGTGACGTTTACTGAAGTTTCTCATGAATGAATAAATAGGCACGTTCAGATTTCAACTTCTCCAGAAAAAAAGAACACGCTCGGTAGGATATTTAATTATTACAAGTGATAGGTCAAAACTACATAATATATGTGTGGAAAAACGAAAGAAATGCAAAAATATAAATAAAACCATAAAGAGATTAAGAAAGTTAAATTTGTTATGTTTGATAACCCAATGAAGTGCTGATTTTTTATTTATATTGTTCCGAACAAATTCGTTCTATTTTCTTTGTATACCCATCTGCCAGTTAAGGTTTAATTGATTAACTCTAAGGCGCCAGTTATAGCTATCATTGGTTTTCATCATTGAAAACAAACATTGGAATTTTTTTGGCAGGTCGTTTATAGCTTTCATTAAAAATTTCTGTCATTGAAAAAAATTTCCTGATTGAAAGCCACCGAAAAACTTTTACTGACAGAAATCTGTCATTGGAATTGTGTGAAATTGGAACACAAATCAGTGGAACGATTCGTTTCACTTTTGAACATAAAAGTATCAGCTGTTCAAGAAAATGAATTTCCGTCCGGAAAATAGAAAAATACATTTTTAGAGAAAAATAAATGTGCAACTAAACTTTTTTTTCTCAAAAAAAATTCTTTGTGTGATTTCCGATCGATCGGTACATAACTTTCATTTCTAATCAAAGGGAAACACCGTCAAATATCGATTCAAAAATCTTTCCGGATCGATTTCAATGAAAGCTATAACTGGCGCCTAAGGGTCCGGTCATAGCTGTCATTGGTTTTCATCATTTAGCCGCGTTTTATTATCACCATGATCTGATCCGGATCAGATCATGATAATAAAACAGCATTGGATCATCATATTTTTACTATTTAAAGTTTGGTAGCAGTGTCAAATTCGTTCTTTCAAAAGTGACATTTCGAAGCAAAAAAAAAAAAAACAAAACACATACCAAAAATGGAAGCTCCACAACTTTTGAAAATGTTTCTGCAAATCACCTTTGCACTCTCAAACTCAAAGCATCCAGGATCGCTTTGGTCTCACATGTAGTCCAGATTCTTTTTGACCTTTTAATAAATGTGACACTTAAATAATTTAATTTAGAGATTACTTACAATTTTTTTGAATATCTTTTCTCCTATTTGTGCTGCAGCTTTCTCGATTTTATTTATATTTTTTGACATTTAAAGCAGGGTTGCCCAAAGAACATTATGCTCAATGATTTTTTTTGTTCCTTTTTTTGGGGGAAAATAATAACCATAAATTATGTCAAATATACATTTTTTTGGATTTAATTATTTTAATTTCACCAATTAATATCTAGTTTTGTTAAAATATCTAATTATTTCATGGATTATATACCAAATAAATAAATATAAAGCTTCTCGCTTTCTATTTAAAAAAATATTTTATTTCAGTCAAATAGAAATGTTTATATGGCAATACAGGTTTTATTTAATTTGTTGGCATTGATACCAACATTTACATGTGAAATTACAATGATAAAGTGCTCCTTGTTGTGAAAAAAAGAATTAAATTTTGGATCTCAAATTGAGATCCAAACACAAAGCAGGATCTTGTGTTGTTGTTGTAATGCATGTAAATTCAAGATCTGGATCAGATCATGGTGATAATAAAACGCGGCTATTAAACCAATCATTAGAAATTTTGAAAATTGAAAATTTCTGTCATTGAACACAAATTTCCTGATTGGAATCAAGCATTTGAGGTCAATGAAATGATTTTGTTCCGAAATTTGAAATGAACAATCAGCTGTACATTGAAACCATTCACCATCATTGAAAAACTAAAAATGCACTTAAAGAAAAGCTCTGGTCAAACAATGTATTTTCTTAAGCAGACAAAATCTACAAGTGATCAGCTTCACTATGGCACAAAACATTAAAATTTTACCTCTCTTAATAGCTTTAAAATCTCTAAACAAAACTTTCAGTGATCAGTAAAAATTGAAACAGTAGGAATATTAAATATTTTACTGATGAGCGTTAACAGCAATCACCAAATGTACGTCATTAAATTAGAGGTACTCAATAACCATTTAACTTCTCAATTTCTTTTTTGCTGTTGATTTCATCAGTAATTTTTTTTACTGGCCTCCTATCCTTCAATATTATTTTGAGGCTCCCTAAAATTAATAATGGATTATTTATTATTACTAAGTTATTTTTAATATACAAAATTGTAAAGGGTGGTCCAACTACAAGATTCTTTTAAAGTTAATTATGAAACGCAACAGACGTGTTTTTTAGGTTTCCATATTCCAGTAAGAACTACAACGATGAAGTGATGCATCTGAAATGTTTTTATTTAAGTTAATAACACTAATCTGCATTTAAAATGTGAAGAAAAAACTTATTTTTGCATTTGACGATTTATTTGCACGGGCAGGTACTTACGGGGTTTTTTGTAATTTAGATTGACTGAGGATTGACCAATGAACCTTGGGTAAAAAAATAGTTAAAACTTGGTTTACTAATTTTAACTCGACGATTTCATTAAACCTCAGTTAACTCACCGAACGTATTGTAATTGTAATTGCTTAATAATTTTAATTTAAACCACTGTAATTGCAACTGGCCCTGAATCCTAATAATTTATCCGTGTTTCAACAATTTTAAGGCGCCAATTATAGCTATCAATGGTTTTCATAATTGAAACATTGGAATTTTTTTGGCAGGTCGTTTATAGCTTTAATTAAACATTTCTGTCATTGAAAAAAATTTCCTGAAATTTTTACTGACAGAAATCTGTCATTGGAATTGTGTGAAATTGGAACACAAATCAGTGGAACGATTCGTTTCAATTTTGAACATAAAAGTATCAGCTATTCAGGAAAATGAATTTCCGTCCGGAAAATAGAAAAATACATTTTTAGAGAAAAATAAATGCACAATCACACTTTTTTTCCTCAAAAAAATTTGTTTGTGTGATTTCCGATCGATCAGTATATGTATATAATTTTCATTTCTAATCAAAGGGAAACACCGTCAAATATCGATTCAAAAATGTTTCCGGATCAATTTCAATGATAGCTATAACTGGCGCCTAACTCAACGGACTTTTATTATAGATTCAACCACGTGGTTACAAATTCTGAACCTTGGTTAATCCAACGATATTATGTTAACTTCAAATTTCTGAAAAATTGTTTAATGATAATGTATTTATGACTTTAACCAGTGAAAACTCATTACATAAGAAGTATTATTTTAAAACTCCTTTGTACTTTTTGTTTGTAAACTACACTATTTCATTTAGTCATTTGATTCAAAACTCATTTTTTACCACGTAAAACCAATCTTGAACAAAAACAATTCTTTTTCTTTGCAAAACAAAGTAGCAGCTTTCCAAACTCGTGCATTCCAATGGTATACAAAAGGCGGGCAATTTCACTTTTATGCTGGGAAAATTTTGACATTTCTCAACGATTCAAGGTAGCTAGAATTTAGATCAACTATTTGTAGACTACGTATGTTCGTACTTCCGGACGTCCGTAACGTTCGGGTACTTCCAATCTATATCTCAAGAACCAGAAGAGATATCGACATTTAAAACATTTTTTTTACAGGTTTTTTCTTACAACAGTCATTTGAAAACAAAGTGAAAATTAAAATGTGACTTAAAACCAAAGTATAATATTGAAAACAAATTAAATTACTGTTCTTTTTTATAAATAAAAAAAGCTGAAAACAAAATTGCTTAACAAAAATAATACTACCTCCAGAATAAATGTATGCAACAAAGTAAAACGTTTTCGACGTGTGGTAAAATTTTAAGAAAAATCGAATTAACGGTTTTCTTACAAAAATAAAAACAAAAAAAACACTACTTAAAGCTGGTAACATTCATTTTCAACTCGAATAACTTGGCAAAAATTAAATATGGTTTTAAACTAATTTCATCGCATAAATATAATGTTTTCAACATTGAGTACAACTTTTATAAAAATCTAATAAACAATTCAAAAAAAAGAAGAAGGTTTTAACTTAAAATTGATTATTTATTGTGATTAAATTTTTTGTTAACGTAGTATAATGGTCTTCATTTGTATTAAAGCCATAATGTCTTTCAAAAATTGCTAAAAATTGTGTTTCGATTACCAATCTCGTTAACAAAAACAGATTTTGAAATCAAACTTATTGTAACTTACGTAAAATATTGTTGCTAATTTTAAGTACTAATTTAAAAAAAAATCAATTGACAACTTTTTTTGTACAAAACACGAAAACCAACAAAAACAACTAAAAACTAATAGGAAATGGTTTTCTTCTCAAGCATTATGAGAACAAACAAGGTATTGACTCCAAATTTGTTCATTTCACACAAAATGTTGTTATTAATATTTTGTTGGAATTGGTAAACGGACACAGATGGGAAGTTATTAATGTGGGTACTTAAAAAAGTTCTATTCTTTTCAAAACTTTATCCCTAAATAAATGGAAAAAAGAGGCTAGTATGCGACCCACACTTACAACTTTTCATCCCGTCTGTTGATTTTTCTTGCTTAAAACTTTAACAAAACATTCATAACAATATTTTGTGTAAAATAAATAGTTTGAAATCAATATCTTTCTTTGTTTTCATAATACTTAAGCCGAAAACTAGTTTTTTGTTGTTTTTGTAGGTTTTCTTGTTTTATTAAAATAGTTCTCAGTCGAATTTTTCTTAAAATTAAATAAAAGTTAGCAACAATATTTTAAATATTATAAAACAAAATCTATTTTTGTTAACGTTTTTAATGGAAGACCAATTTTTACCAATTTTAGTATCATTTCTTGAAAGTCTTTATTTCTTATATCATAAATATATATTGAATTTTTCTATGAAAAATAAGCACAGAATGAAATCATTTTAAAGTCAATACCTTCATTTATTCAGGAAATAGCTAGAATCGAACATTAATTTTTAACAATTTTGCGAACAATTTTTTGTAGATTTTAATTTTTATAACAAAAACTGACAATTGGATTTTTTGGTGTTTTTTTTTTAAAGTTGTCAGTTGAATTATTCTTAAAAAATTCAAAATTACCAACAATATTTTTATATAGTGAAATAGTTTAGTTTAAAAATCTAGTTTTATTAAATAGATTTTTAGTCGAAAACAAATTTTTACCAATTTTAGTAGCATTGCTTGAAATTTTTTATTTCTTATATAAACAAATACAATTTGGATGAATGAAATTAATTTGAGAGATATCGAGAACCGAACATCAATTTTTACCAAATTTGCGTACTATTTTTTGTAAATTTTTTTTTTTATGAAAAAAACGGATTGTTGGATTTTTATAAAAAAAAAATACTGAATATCGAAAACAATATTTTCTGTGAAATAAAATAAGTTTGAAGCCAATATTTTTAATTTTTGAAAAGCTATTTGAGTCGAAAGTAATTTTTTACCAAGTCTTAGTGTTGTTTTTTTTAGGTGTTATTTTTTGTAAAAAAAACTGTCAATTCGATTTTTCTCAAAATTTTTCCGAATGTTGGAAACAATAGTTCTTATAAGATATTTGAGTCGAAATTCAATTTTTACCAACTTTGAGTAATGTTTTTAAAGTTTTTATTTTTTATAAAAAAACTGTCAATTTGATTTTTCTCAAAATTTTACCAGATGTTAAAAACGTTATTCTTCGTTACACAAAATTGTTTTGGAGATGAAATGATTTTTTGTTCGTAAAATGTTCGAGGTGACAAATTTTTTTGTCAGGTTTTTTGATTTATAAAAAAACCGTTAATTGGATATTTTCCAAAAATATACTTGTTTGGTATCACGTTACAATATAAAATATAAAATTTAATTCAAGTCTCTAGCGTCATTGGTTCATGAGATATTTATCGTTAACCAAAATTTTCACCTTTTTTTTAAACTGCTATGGTAAATGAACCACCCACACAATTTTTTTGAGAGCCCTTTCTGCATTATTATATCTGTATAACAAAATTTATTTGAAGTCGATATCTCTTCTGGTTCTTGAGCTATGGACGACGAAAAAAACCTCGCGAACGTACGGGCGTACGAACGTACGTATACAAGCACGCACAGACATCTTTCTAAAAATCTTTTATTTTGAATCAAGGGACCTTGAAACGTCGAGAAACGTCAAAATTTTCAATTCGACAAATCGGACCCATTACAATAACTTCCTATGGGAAGTTAAAAATGTTATTGAAGTAGCTAGAGTTATTGGTTCGTTTTTTTAATCACCCACTCAATTTTTTTAAGAGTCCTTTCTGCATTTTTCTGTGTATTACCTGTATGTCAAAATTAATTTGAAATCCATATCTCTACTGTTTCTTGAGATATGGAAGACGAAAAAAACCTTCAGCGCGTACGGACGTACGTCACACATATGTACATACATATAAATCTCTCCAAAAATCTTTAATTTAGATTCTAATGAGCTTGAAATGTCAAAATTTTTAATTCGTCAAATCGGATGGGAAGTTAAAAATATGTTTTTATATAATTTTGAGGTCTACGTTACATGTAAGTTTAGAAACACCGGAAAAACTTAAATACAGATTATTTCAACCAATCATTCAGCGTTGAAACCAATCGCAAATATCATTTTCGGAACTTTCGGCAATGTTTTCATTTTAATTTCAATTCAATAGGTTTTTTATTAAAAAAATAAAACAGCTCAAATTTTAATTTTGTTTTCCATTCTTTTCGATTTTTTTAAGTTATTAACGTATGTTGCATTGATTTTTGAAATTCAAATATAGTTATCAAACCATTTCCTACCAAATTCCACTTCTATTTTGAAATTTTTGCATAGCACACATTATAAAATTATTATAAGTTTACATAAAATTATTATTAAGATACTCATCAATGAAATCTCTCTTTTCGTCTATACCTGTACAAAATTTGTGGTTTATGTCTCTTTTAGGTGGGTCTTAAAGTCTACATTTAATTTCAATTTCATAACAAAAAGTTTTTCAATATATTAAATACAATATTATATATATATTAAAAACAATTTTGTGATCCATGGGATCTCCAAATAAACACCTCAAAGTCGAAGATTATGGACTTTAGGTCCCAACATCGTAGCATTAGCACCGACCGCAACTGGACCCTCAATGGTTCCAACTTAGAAGTGGTGAAGGAATTTAAATATTTAGGCTACACATTAACTCATAACCTGAATTTTGGTGTTCACATAAAAGATAAGGTAAGAGTTGCAAAAACTGAAATAAATTGTATGTGGGCAAACTTTTTTAATAACAAACTTGTTGATCCTACGTCTAAGTTCAAAGTGTTTGAAGCAACTATCAAAAGCTGTTTGTGTTATGGCAACCAAGCCTATGGGTACAAGCAAATAAAAGATATCGAAGCTGTCCAAAGATATTTTTTTAAGCGTATCTTTGGACTTACAACTAACACGCCCAATTATGCTACACATATTGAATCGGGACTTGCTCCAATATTTATTATGATTTTAAAAGCAAACGTTGATTATATATTGAGGGCAATGCAAAGGTTGGCCAACAATTTGCAAAAGAGGGTCCTATCAGTGTGTTTTAGATGCCGGTATACACCATTTAAAGACTGGTATGATTTGGCCTCGGCACACAACTTTCCTCTGTCTCTATCTGTTGATAGTTTAGATACGTGGAGAAGCGCTCTCTACGACTGTATATCTACCATTGATGATCACTTATTCCAAAGCTATCTAGATAGGGCGAGGGAGTCTGTGTCGAGATCAATTTACAGTAAACTTAACCTCAGACTCGGGTCTTTTAATTACTTTAGAGATAAATTTACTGTAATGGAAATGAGCATCATATTTAAAGCACGCACGGAGATGTTAGAGCTTAATCACAAACCGCACAGAACTGGTAACAACCCAAACTGCACTTTGTGCAACCTTAATCAAGTTGAAAACATTTTTCACTTTGTTGCATTGTGCCCAATCTTGCAGGAAATTCGTCGGCTTTATTTTAACAAGAGTTTTCTGTCACTTGAAGAATGTCTAGGTGTTCTATATGGAGATAACGGTTGGCGTCTACTCATTCAGTTTTTATTAGATGCAGTTTCATATAGAAACATGTACATTAATATATACTAGAGTAATAATTCTATTACAATTTTGTTTTAGCTAAACTAAAAGCCTAAATCGTATTTGAAAAATTGCTTATAATTAAATTCCTTGAGATATCTTTTTTTTTTTTTTTTCTTGTTTTCGCCAAACTAAAAGCCCAAACCCCATTTGAAATTGCAAATTCTTTAAGATCTCAGTATCCTTTTTTTTGTTTTAGCCAAACTAAAAGCCCTTAGAACATTTGAATCAATTGTTGAACACATATTGCCATAATTAAATGATTGCTGTTTTTATAAACTTAATAATTTTGTTTTAGCTAAAGTAAAAGCCCGAATCAGATTTTGTTTATATTTTTTTTTATAAATTTATTTATCTATTAAATTACCTACACCATTAAAACGAATATTTTTTTTTTTCCCTCTGGCATTATTCTTTTTCTTTTTTCAATTGCTATTTTCTTTATATATAACCAAATTTTTGTACTTTCTCTCACAAAATGTTTAGTTTAGAAAAAAACACCGGCAGACGGCCCATGAGCCATGCTTGTAATCTTTAGTTTTAAGTTTGTAAATTTTTGAAATGAAAAAATAAAGATGATAATAATAATAATAATATTAAATACATATTAAAGATAGAGATAAGTACATGTAATTTCATTCAAAATTTAGTAATAGCACAATTTTGAAAACGTAATATTTAAAGATATTTATAACGTTCACTATGGCGTATGTGGAATATTTTTTTTTCGAACTTCGTAATTTTGAATTATGAAATATATCCTCACTTATCTATGTATTCAAGTAAAAATAAAAACAAATTGTATCTTTATATGTGGAACATATTCTCCCCGCAAAATTTAGAATTGACATTCAAATCTGTTGTCAACTTAGTGTTGACAACTCCTAATTTTCTTTGGGATTGAGTGAAGCAACTTAATATTCAAGTTTTGTTTTATAACCTATCTAAAAGAAATTATTATGAAGTAAATTATAGTACAAAAATGATAAACAAAATATTATGAAGATTATTTGTACTTTACAAAATATATATGCATAGTTATACTCCTCTTTAAGAATGCACTTCTAAATTATTCAAATCAATATACTATTCAATTGTTTAAATTCATACCAATATTAAAAATTAAAATCCATTTAATTTTCCTCTTTTGAAAGACATATAACTGTTCTGTTTAAAAATTAAAGGGTCAGTAAAAATACCTGATGGGAAAATAATACACCTGGTTCAAAACTATGTCAATCATATTATATCCATTCATGCTAAAAAATGCATTTCATAAACAAAAAAGGGTGTCAAAAAAGTGTTGAATATACATTCACACTCAATCTTTTTTTAGTAGTTTTCAATTCAGTAGGTAGATAGATAGTTTTTTTTTGATTTATTATTTCCTCATATAAAATTGAATCTATTCCAAGAATACACAAAGTGTGCCCCACATACCGGAATTAGATCAAATAACAACAATAATTACCAGTAACTCAAGTAGTAACCTCAAAATCAATAAAAACACTTTACCCGAAAAGAAAAACGAAAAAGAAATTGAACAAAATCCAATAAAATATAATAGCCCTCCCAAAACGAGGTAAATACTTCAATCGAATTTCACTTCCGTATCCCGCACCCATCTCACAGTACAGCACCCGATACGGCAACGTATACCGTACCGTCATCGTCGTTGTGTCGGTTGTAGGTATAGTATATTCCTGCGATGTTGTGTCCTGTGCTTCTGCTGCAGCAATATAGTCCCGCAGCTACAAAGCCCCCAACTTCTGCTCCACATACAGAAAACAGAAAAACAGAAATCTCCAACAAGTACATAATTACAGTGCCAACCAAAAAACCTAGACTAAATATGCGTGTTGTCGCCAACTTGTGACATCCTTTCCGCAGGACACCAACAAAAAAATTACTCTTAACTTGGCCAAAGGGATGTTTTCAACCTTTACCTACACTCTACTACCCTTATGCCTTATAGCTGGCGCACTCTACACCCTCTCTATCATCATATACAGCCATAAAAAGGTTGAGCACAAAACAGAAAAACACACCAAGACCTCACGTAAAGCAAAGTAGAGTAAAGTAGAAAAGTGTATCAGGAGTAGAAATAAGAAGCATTTGCAGCACCACCAGTAGAAAGTAGTTCCAACAGTTCCAACACCACCTAACATCAACTAACAACAAAACAAACCGAAAAATTTCCCAAAAACGACACAACTCTTGAGCAATTTTCCCATCTAGAGTCTAACAAAAATTTCCCAATCGCATGCGCCAATGCATCTCACCAAGTCACAGATATTGATTCAGAGCTTTTCCCTACCGCCGCAAGATGAAAAGCTCAACCCCTCGCCTCGTTTGGCCCCTAAACACAAAAACCAAAAGGAAAACTCATTTTCTCCGTGGGAAAATTTTCATTCCTCAGAATAGTATCGGCTTTAATCGAGGAAGGTTTTGTGTGCTGTGCCCGTGTCGTTCGAAGCAAAGTGTACACATACATACATTATACATAGAATATACATACACACATATATATATATATATATCTATATGTATTAAAATAGTGAAGAAAAAATTTTCATTTTATATTTTTCTTTAAACAAAAATAAAAATGTAAGAAAAATCTCTACGAAAATCCCTGTTCTAAAACTATTTTGTCTGCTATTTAATTTAAATTCTCCTGGATTTGTGCCAATTATTAAAATCCTACAAAATATCGCCATTAAGTAACAATTTCGTTCAAAAAATTTGTTGCAATTTTTTAGTTCTTTCTTTTTTTCGCTACGTTTTCGAGTTCAAAATTTCGATCGAAAATATATGAAAAAGTGTAAACTGTATTGAGGATCGAAGATCGTGTGAATTTCGGTTGAAGAAAAATATAATTTTTCACAAATAAATTCGTGTCGAAAAAATTGAATTGAAAAATTTTTCTTTCTTTAACAAGGATAATGGGGAAAATCCATTTGAAAATGTGTATATAATAGAAATGTATACATATACCTGATTGTATGAGAGAGTGAATGTGAGTTTGTGTATCAGTGTGTGTGTGTGCGGTGGAAAAACTAGGGCACTGTGCTTTACATATGAACAGACTAAGAAACACAGTCAAAGCCAGAGCCAGAACCAAAGCCAGAGCCACGACCAGCGACGAGCAAACGGCTTTAGTTTCAAAGTGATATTTAAGCAAGGAAAGAAAAAAGGACATTTTTCCCTTTTCCATTTTACCACATAAGCGAGAAATTACAAAGAAACAGGAAATATATTTTCGAATTTTACTGGATTTTTATTTAAATGATTAATAAATTCGGCAAATACATGTGTCATCGAAATAAAAAGATATAAAATCTCAAAGCAGCACAAGGAACAAAAAAAAATGTGAAAAAGGAAAATCCTTACAATTTTATAAATTGAGACTGTTGGAAAGGAAATTGCGCTGATTATTATCTTCTTTTTACATTTTTTGTAGAGAGATAAAGAGCGAGCTTTTTTTTGTCTTTCCCAAATATCGCTTAACTCTCGCTCTCTCTCTCTCTCGGCCTTTCTCTTCTCGCGCTCTGTTTGGTTTGCTCCTCTCCAAAAGGAGGATTTATTCTCAGAAAATTGTTGTTAATTTTTAAACAACATCCTTTGGCTTTAGTTTTGCTCATAAAAAATGCTCATTGCTCAAGCAGCAAGGATTTTCTCGCTCTCTCTTTAAACTATCTATCTATCAATCTATCTTTCTTTATCTTTTTTAGCTATCTATCGTTGTCGTCGATTTGCTGTGTCGCTCGTCCTTTTCCGTATCCGTTTGCTCGAATATCGTGTATCTGGTGTATCTTGAACTCGTGTATCCTTATTTTGCTGTTGTTATCCTTATCATTGCGCTATATACATGGCCGTAGTGACCTAACTGTAACTCTGATGTACCTATATGCTTTGGTTTTGTTATCCTTTTTGTAGTAACATATCATCATCGTCACATATGCGTACCTCTATCACCATCGTCCTTTTTGTCGTTTGTCGTCGTCGTCGCTGTTTTTAATGAGTAACTCGTTAGATAAGATGTATGTAAACAGTGTCATCGTAACTTATGTTATTTTTGTCGTTTTGTCGACTTTTCTTCTTTTTCTTGTCCTTTTTTTTGTGTGTGTGCTCTCCTATCCGTCCACGCTTCGTCACGTTACGTATCCATTTTCTGTATTGAAGTTTGTTGATTTTTTTTCTTTTTAACTTTTTGCCGCGTGGTGCATTTGAAGGACGCAGATTATTAAGATTCATTCTTAAAAAAAAAAACAAAACATAAATTGTTTATTTTTTTTTTCACAAGGCAGCATGAGGTACAATCTAATCAAACAATTCAGAACAACCAACTAATATCGTACCACCAGTGAATATTTATTGTAGAATCTTATAGTTGGAAGATATATACCTACCTAAAATACAACAAAAATCCAAAATACTAAACCAGTGTATTTCAAATTACATAAATATTTCAAAACCAATTCTAAATAATATTTAACAAAAAAATCATACTTATATGATAAATAATTAATTAATTTTCAATATATAATAAAATAGTGCTTCGAATAGATTAAAACAACAACAACAACAAAAAGCAACCGAAAAATAGTGCATATTTAAAAATAAATAAATAAATAATATAAAGCCGTTATCATAATAATAATATAACAAAATTATTATAAATGTGTAAAGTTAAATTTTATTTATAATAATATATAAAAAAATAAAATATTAAACACAATCAATGTGCCTGTATTCTGTTTTCATTTAGTGTTTAAATAAAAAAAGAAATGTTCGTTATTTGTGTTAATACAAATAAGAATAGAAAACAAATATTTTTAATTAATTAAACATATCGTTAAGCATAAATAAATTATATATACATAAAATAAATAACAAATAACAAAAATTCTAGCATCGAAAATAAATTAAACCAAAAAATAAAAATTATTTGAATTGCCAATCAACAACACACAAAACAACACAATTAAAGTGAATTTTCGGATAATAAATTAAAATAAAAACAAAACAAAAAGATTCTAATTCTAAAAAGTTTATGTACAGAAATAAATATTAAACCAACAGAAAAAAAAAATATAGCATTAAATAATTATTATAAAGTTCAACGTGCGGTGTTAGAACAAAGTGTTTTCTCTTCTGTATATTTTGTTTTTTACTTTAAATTTTGAATATTTGCATCTGGAAGTTAGAACAACTTAGATAAGAAAAATAATAAAGAGAAAAACTATATTGAATTTAAAAGTTTTTAATTTTTAAATAATATCTCCGGTGTGGATTACTATACAACTGAATGTAAATAAATAAACAACAAATTTATGTCAACATATATTGTCTTCATTGTGGATGGTGTTTACAGATGTTTCACTCTATAGTGTGAATGTTGGCAACCCTGGAGTGCCTCGGTGGTTTAGCGTGTACTAGGTAAGTTTTGTTTTCTATTTTTTTTTTTAAATTTAAGACTAAGATGTTCTCTGGGTCTGTAAGAAGAAATAAGAACTTAAGTTTTTACATTAGGACATGTTTTACATTTATAGACACTTTATTTTATTGAAAATGTTAAGCTGCCAAGATGCTACCAGAAACATTTCAAAAAAATTTCTGAAATGTTTCTGGAATGTTTCAGAAATTTTTGTTTTTTGGACTATACGCTAGTGAAACATTTCTAAATGTTTATGACAAGTGTCGAGCAACAAGAATTTTATCAAATTGATAAAAATGTATAAAAAAAAGTTTTTTTTTGAATCTACTTGACAGACATTTTGAAACTAAAATCAAAAAAGCTCATGCCTTGTCCAAAATTTACAAAAATAAAAATTATGGAGGAAATGAGGAAGAAAAAAATTGGGAAACAAATAAAACATTTTAGAAATGTTTCCCCTAAATTTCTGAAATGTTTTTGAAACAATGTTTTCTGAACACAGTGTGTAGACATAGCTTTAGGTACTTTCCATTATTAAGGTCTTAAGCTTATTACAGACGATGGTCAGATTTTAAAATACTGTCTTTTCTGTCAATACAAATATTTTAACAAAAATGTCTTTCAATTGAGCGAAGTTACAATTTTGTGTACCAAAAACGTCAGAAACGTCAATAATAAATTGTGTTTGGAATTATCAATTGTTAGAGACATCTGACAGTTGTTGAACATATTTCATTTGTCATTAGTATAATAAATCTTCTAAACAAACGTATAATTGAATCAGCTAACAGATAGTTTTTTTTTATTGAGATGTATTTGGCTCAAGTTTATTGACAGCTGTTGCTGTTTTCAAAACACTGAATGATCTGACAATTGCTTGTAATTGTGACTAACTTTAGTTTACTACTGGATTACCATACTACAGGATTTCCTAGTTGCTATCGTTCATTATAGCAAGGGCGGAACCAGACTTTTAATCAGGAGGGGGGAGGGGGGAATGTGTCACACACTTAAAATAAAGACGAGTATTTGGGCACCGCTTAAAAGTTTTGTATGTTCTGTAAAGGAAGCTAACAAAATTAATTTAATTTACGTTCATATTTCAAGGGCTGAAGTGACTACTTTAGTTATTACCTTATTACACTCTTTTTTGGAAAACTGTTATCCAGCAAGGTAATGTCTAACTATTTAATTTGGACGACTCCCTACACATGAAAGTATTCCAAGATTCTAACAATTTTCTAAATATGACCTATTTTAAAGTTATTATACAATCGTTTAGAGATGTTTTGGGTGAATTTCATTCAATAATATTTTATTTTTCGAAAAATGCGAAGAACGATGAAAAAAGCTGGAAAATTAGAAAGTTTGGCGTTTTTAGTGATTTTAGAAGACAAATTCTAAAAAAAACTACTGTCTTGCGTGAACCTTTTGAATAATAGTTTGATCAAAAAGGAGTCAACAAAACTTAAAAGTTGTAAAGGTAAAACTGTTTGGTTCTTGATTTTAATTAAATATTAAATATTAAATATTAAGTAACTAAGGTAAACAAATAAGTTGGGAAGAAACTTTATTGTGGCACTCACAAATTACACGTTGTAGAATGCCTTTTTCCTTCAATTCTTAAGAGATTCAAAGCTTTTATATTTTAAATCAATAGATATGGAACGTACATTATGTATCTTAATTAGCCATTAGTTTAACGAAAGTGTCACTTTTGCTGTTTTTAGGACATTTGTATTCTTGTAATTCATGTTTAAATCTCAATTCTAAAGAATTCAATGCAAATTCACCTCAAAAAGTGGATTACTTCAATTTATTAAGATCTTAAAAAACACTTAAGAAAGCATAACACTCTTTATGTGAGTAAAAAAAAAAATAAGATGGAATTGAAGACGAGTTTCAAAAATTTAAAGGCAGCATCAATTTGTGTTAAGAAAATAAAAAATTCTGTTTTCTCAGAATATAATATCAAACTGACGATCAAATTCAAAGTTTCTTCTTAAAAATCTAAATATTTGTCTTTTCTCTCAGAAAAGGTATTATTAAAATAATTTAAAGCATTACTTAAGTTTTTCGAAATTTAAAATTTTTTTTGAATACCTTTAAGATTACAAAGATTTTAGTTTTAGTATTTTGACAGACAAACCGCTTTTTGGTGAATATCGTTAAACTATTAATGGAAATGTAGATGAAATCTTTATAGCTATAGGAAAGTTTTTCAAAAAAAAAACACATACAATTCAGAAAAATGCATGAAATCTTTATTTGAATCGATAGTACGGTCCAAATAATTTAATGTTTGAAGATTATTTCATGCAAATGTTGAAAAGTGGTCCATCCACTTAGTCCAATTTTGGCATACTCTTTCCAAATTTCGGCCGGTATCCCACGAATAAATGCTTCAATGTTGTCTTCCAATGCGTCAATTGAAGCAAACTTGTCTGTATAGACATGAGCTTTAACATAGCCCCACAAAAAATAGTCTAAAAGCGTTAAATCGCACGATCTAGGCGGCCAATTGAACGGTCCCGAACGTGAAATAAAATGTTCATCGAACTTGCCTCTCAATAAGTCCATTGTTGCGCGTGCTGTGTGGCACAGTCTTGTTAAAACCACATATCATGCAAGTCAAGCTCTTGCATTTTGGGCAAAAAGAAATTGAATATCATCTCACGGTAGCGCTCACCATTCACAGTTACGTTACGATTCGCATCATCTCTGAAGAAGTACGGTCCAATGATGCCACCGGCCCATAAACCTCACCAAACTGTGATGCATTGGTAGCTCTTGCAATGTTTCTGGCTTATATTCACTCAAAAACCGACAATTCTGCTTATTTACGTACCCATTGAGACAAATTAATAAGCTTCGTCGCTGAACACAATTTTTCGGTAAAAAAGTGTATCTTCGGCCAAATTTCCAAGAACCCATTCACCAAAAATTTTACGTTGCAGTAGGTCGTTCAGCTTCAATTCTTGCACCAGCTGTATTTAAAAAGGCATCACACCTAAATCCTTCCGCAACATTTTCCAAGTTGTTGAGTATAAGAGGCCCAATTGCTGCGAACGGCGACGAATCAATAATTGATTTTCATCATTAACACTGCCCGATACAGCTGCGATATTTTCTTCAGTTTGCACTCTACGTAAGCGTGTTGGTGGTTTAATGTCCAACAACGTAAATTTGGTGCGAAATTTAGTAACAATAGCCGGAATAGCCTCTTCAGTAGGTCGATTAAACTTACCATAAAATAGAAAAAGCGCGCGATGAACTTTCTTAACAGAGCACGCATTTTGATAATAAAATTCAATAATTTGCAAGCGTTGTTCGTTTGTAAGACGATTCATGGTTAAAGTTAAATTATAGACCAAACTGAAGATGATTGATAGTGAATGAAACAAAACACGAAACGTGCGTCAGCTGTTTAAACCAGTGTTGCCAAAAAGATAATAGCTAAAAAATCACGCTTCACAACTAAACTGTATAAGCCTTATACCTCATATGACCCCCCTAGATCCTTCATTGGTATAAAGTTGATGAATTCGTCCATCGCGATTGAAATAGTTCTGGATTTCCGATTAATATTGTGTTCTTGGTCCAGTCCTCACCTAAAAGAATAACTTTTTGGAACAATGTGGAAAGCACTAAGAAAAAAAAAAGAAGAATTGAAAATATAGTTTTTGGTATTTAAATTTTTTTAAGTGCAAGCAACAAGGAAATATGCTGTGTTTGTATTTTACTTTGAGTTTTTTTTAACAGACTTTTAATTGGTAAACAATTAATCCTAATTTAAGTATTGTTCATTCTTAAATTCCTTATTGTTAAAATCATTATCTTAAATCGAAAGCCAACAAAAATCGGTATGGCACGTTGAATTGCAGCATCAGTAATATTTCCAACTGCGTGTGATTTTTGATGATGCAGAATGACATCAGTAACGCTTTCAGTCTCTTCAAATTTTTACCGTCTATTGTGAATTGTAAAGCATGGAAATTGGCTAAAATTGATCTACCATAATTATGACATTTTAAATGACAGCCAGGAACACTAGCGTCTTGAAATAACGAAATGTATATATTAAGACACACTCTCTAGCATTTTAGAAATCGATTCAGAAATTCGAAATTATGCATCGTAGCACATCCTAAAAAAATTATTGTTTAAATTTATCATAAGTTTATTCTTATTTTTAGCTTCCTTATACTAATTCGCATTCCAAAAACAAAACTGACGTTTCTTGTTTCTTTTTTTATTTCTGCAATAAAACATTTCATTTGTTATGCTTTATGTGTTTTGGGATACAATTAAGTTAACAACAGGGAATAGCATTGATGTAGTCGTAAAAATACGAATACGAGTTTATTTTACCTATACGGCCAACCTGTCCCACCAGATGTTACATTTTGACATTTCTAATCGTCATAACCACCTTCCGTAAATTAAGTGGTAGTATTAAACATAATAAATTGTCCCAAGTTCACAACTTGAACAAAAGTTTGTATAGAACCGATGAGGGAATATTTCTGTTTCTAGGAGTGGCTTTAGGAAACACCTGCCTAAATTCCAGAAGGATTGCAAATCCCAAGCATTCAAATTAAGGAAAAGGTGTGAACCCCCACCAGAGACTTCTTAATTGAAAAACAAAGGGCCTCTTTTGCAGTCTTGATATTACATACAACAATTAGTATTTGTCTAAATGATTTTTTGATAATCTATTCAAAATTATTTGAAAGTATTTCAATCCTTACAAATTAAACAAAATACATAAATAGAAGAAGGTTTGATCAAAAATAAAAAGAGTCTGAGCTCGGAGAATATGTAATTCTAGCAAATACATATGTGGTAGCAACATTAATTTGTTGCCTTAAACCTTTGAATATTCATATGATGCTAAAGTCTTAACCTTTGCAGCGTGTAAGTTATCATACAAATCATTTAAAAAAAAAAGGATTTAACAATAATTTTTCAGGCGGAATCAAAATCATTGATCTTTAGTTTAAAAAAAATATAAAATTCGGCGTATTTTTTGTGTTTACATTTAAAATCATCATTTTTTTTAGTTAAAGTGGTTTTGGCTCTTTGAATTTGTTTATAAACAATGATTAACAAAACCCAAAATAAATGTCCTCACATGGAAACTTTTGAAAAACATAAAGAACCTTGAATTTTAGGAATATCTTTTTAGCATACAAAGCAGTTGCTAGACCAGAAGTCTTTCCAGCTACCTTTCATGGTAGTGTCACGTCTAGTTAACATCTCAAATTCAATTTTGTATCAAATTCAAAGCTTATACCATTTCAATACTTCAATCGTAAGTTTAAATGACTTACAAGGTAAAAATGTCTCCTTTAATTAAGCACAATAAGCATATCCTTCAATTTGTCTGTTAAAGAAATGTGTGCATGCATCAATTGAAATAAGAACTAAAATAGATGTGGAATAATAAATAATACGATTACTATTGACAGTTTCTTATGCTAAGGAAAAATAATTTTTTTTATTAAAACGAAGACAGCTCATATTAACATTTAATTTTAAGTTTTCTCAAAGTGCAACAAAATAAAAAAAATACAAAACTTAAGGAAAATCTAAAAATCAATAACAGACATAAGAAGGTTACCAAAAGCAAAAACGCGTTTTTCTTCTATATTTTCATAGTATATATTTGTACTGTACCTATATTGCACTCAAGTTCCACCTTGCGTCTTACAAATTATTCAAGGCGAAGACTATTAAAGCTTATACCTCATAGAAGACAACTTAAAAAAAAAAACTTCGAGACTAAATGATTGTTGTCGCGCACAACAATGACAAGTGAAACCATATTGATTGCACTTTTGTTTCAATTTCTGAAATAAATGCAATTGACCCAGGCTACACGTTTCCGCAGTTTTTATTGTTTTGAATAATGTTTTCTTTGTTTTGTTGTAATCCATTTTAATTTTTGCAAAACTTAAAAAAAAAATTATAGTTTCAAAGAACCAAAAAAAGAACATGACCAAGTTTAAAATTAATAAATGGTATAAAACTAGTTTGAACGCTCATATGGGTTCTGCTTTCAGTTTTCTAAACTCCATCAAAGTTGACATTATCATTGACGTTTTAAAGACGGAAAATAGTTGTAGATTGTGATACTTTTTTTGTACGAGACTGAAGGAGACGCGTCGATGCCCAGGATTCTTCCCAAAGAAAGCATCTTACCACTATAACTTACATTTGTCCGAAATTCTTTTAGACAGTGTCACCAGAATAATCAGTTGGGATAGCGTTTACTGTCCCTAAAAGCAAACTAGAGAATAATCGGTCGACTTAAGCCTTTTCCGTCGTACACTTAAAAGAAGTAGACGACGGAATAAAACAGGGCTAAATTTCTATAGCGTGGCAAAACCAAAACTTCCTTGGCAGCAAGCCAGCAGAGTAAAGGTGCTTTGTCTCGGGGTGACAAGCTATGTCCGTAAAGAAGGTTACCCTAACAGCATGTTAGAGAACAAACGGGTGTCTTAAGCCTGTTCGTCATACACTTAGAAGAAGTGGATATCGGAGTAAACGGGTGGAAGGAAGAAGGTATTTAATTTTGGGGCCCAACAATTACGAGACGGCCATGTGCTCGAGATACTAACTGTACTCGTCAATTCTTTTATTTCATATACACAAGATTGGTACTCAAGCTGGGTAAAGGCAAAAGACGAATTGGTATTGAAATTGTACCTCGCTATATCAAATACTCTGTGAAAAGTCAGGTGAATGGCAAAATCTATACCATACGTGTATTCATAAGTCATGCCCACTTTTGCTTCAAAAATCTGAGAACAAAATTTGTATGATTCGATTTCTCAAGAATTATCTATGCCGCAATTCAAAAAGGATCAGAAGAAATAGAAAGCTAATTTGATTTCTCGGTGAAGCCTAGTACGCAGCTGAAGTGAAACGAATTTTTTCCGCGGTCTCCACAGCGGAAAAATATTTGTGGAGAGTTCTGTCAGCTGTCAAAAACAATTGACAAGTTCTGACAGTCAGCTGCTATTTATTAACATTTTGTTGAGCAGTTAGTACATGGTTTTTTCATTTCTGCAGCTATATTACTCCAGAGACTCGCAATTGCTGAATTATTTTTGTGAAGCCTATGCTCTTTCTTGCACATCACCAATAACATCTTCAACATCCCGAGTTTCCGATTCAGAAATTAATTGTTGGAACACATTAGAAAAATCCATTTTATTTTAAATTTTAAATCAAATATAAATCAAAGTCAAAACACCGAAAGTCACGAGTAAACAATTTTTTTTCCATACAAAAATTAAACGTCAAAATTTCGCAAGCAATTAATATGCCAGGCAATTAAATTGAGAACGAAAAGAGTGGAGAATTGTACTAAGAAATCTAGTACAGCTATCCACTAAAATGACACATTTCTTCGTTCAGCAGCGTACTGAAAAACGAAAAGCACAGCGAAATTTTTCGTTTATGATTTCGTCATGTCATTTTTGTATGGGAATTTTCGTTTCGCATCAGCAGCGGACTTGGCTTGAGAATGGAAAGTGAATTGTGTTTATATTTCATTTCCTGCTCTGTCAATCCGTCAGTGAAAATTCTCAGAAATGCTAGAAACATAAACTGGCCAATTACATTGTTTAAATATGTATACAAATGACATTTCTGAGTGTCATAGTGAAATATCACATTAGGCTATGTTCGCATTGGTCTCTTTTGTAGCTTTTCATTATATCTTGTTCTTTACTAATATTAACAAAAATTCAATGTCTCTTTTTCCATGTCAAATGTAAGCGAGATGGAATATGAAATGTCAAAATATGATACTAATGTGAACAAACCTTAAAAAGCTATTTTAGGAGCTTAATAAATAGTCATCATTTAAGTATACTCGAATAAAATTACATTATGTACTTATGTCTAACAAACCATAAATGTTATTTTTTAAGATATTGGATATAATGACTTTTTTTTAAAGGTCAAAAACCAAATTTTTCATAAGCTTCTATGTAAGTAGGCACACAAAACCTTCATTATATTCGTGTGATAAGAACACAAAAGCACACCCATTCATTGTTTAAGATATTCTTTAAAAATAAACAAGAAAATGCCTCTATGTCATACAACCCCAACCTTCTAAATTTAAACCCAAGCAAGGTTTTTTTTTTTCTTCTTTTAGAATAAAACAAAAATAATATTTCTTTCTAAATTCAAGACCAATGTTCAAGGGCATAAGTCTAGTGGAATCATGCAAGAAACTGACCTAGTACACAATTTCATGGTTTTGGCAAATTGATTTTTTTTCATAGTTACATTTTATTTTGTATGTTCATTTTAAATGACCATAAAAATATGGATATTGACCTTACACAACATAATTTAACATAACTTCAAGTGAAAGACTTAAAATATTGTATTATGTAAACATTAGTAAGCTTATTAATTGGATTTTTTTAAAGAACAACAAGTATTGTTCAGTTAGTTACAGTGTCAATTAATTATTATCCTCCTAAGTCTATGTTAGGACAGTTTTCGAAACACAAAACATTATTTTCAAAAATTTGTACAAAACGTTTTTGTTAATATTTCTACTTTCGTTATTTTGTCGAAATTTTATTTATTTAGAAATCAATTGACAGTTTTGGAGTAATAATGAAGATGGTAAAAGATTTTGGGAAATTGGCAAGAAAATAATGACAATTTTCGAACAACCGTGTATACAGTTTAGTTTGAGTAATATACTTTTACTTATTCTCATAGAAAAACATTGCAATTGCTTATATTTCAAAATAAATGTATTATTCTTAAATGAAATTTGCAAACAAAAATTAATTATGTAATTAGAAAATAATCAGATATCTTAATGCGTAATACGTAACTTATTTCTTGACTCAAACTCATCGTGCTTTCTTTACTTTGCAAAGAATACAAATAAATTCATAATCACTGAAGCGTTGAATGATTGAATCAGAATCAACAAAATTGTTTTTAATAATCAATAGTCAAAATAATATTCATAGATTAATTTATATTCATGTCTGGCGGAATCGTTGGCTTCATTACCATTAAGCAGCTGGTTGAAATGATCTCTCCAGATTTTTAGGATTAGAAAATATGAATCAGGAAACATTTTTTTTTAACTCTTGTATAAAATAACAAAAGTTAAATCTATAAAATATACTAATTTAAATATGACATTTTTCTGCTTTTAAAGTTTAACAAGTGATTTAATGTTTAAATATTCTCTATACCGTTTAAAATTATCAAAGAGTTAACCCTCATTTTGAAAATCTTTTTTACAGTTGATTTTTGAATTTAAAAATGATGGTTTTAAATGTTTAAAAATTTGCGTCAGTATTTTTATCATGGTAATATTAAACGTCTGACAATGATTGCATACATTTTCCACTGAAATTTGGACAAATTCAAGAGCGGTAGCATTTTTTTATAGTGCTTTTAACAATCTTCTAAATGAGTTTTTTATCATGAACTTAAAAAAATTACTGTTTAAAATTAAATTACTTAAGTATCTTAATAAGTACTTAATTAAATTAATATGTATTATCCGAATTTTTTCGATACTAACTACTCATAAGAAGTTCTTCATGACTATGTTAAGAGATCTTAAAAAGAGTACCTACATCTTAATTTCTAATAAATATTTCTAATCTAAGATAACTGGTCCAATTCAATACTTAAAAGAAAGATTCTATTTAAATAATATATAAAATCGATTTAAAATTTTAGCTATCACAATATTCTTGGACTTTGGTCTTCTTGGTCAATAAAACAAGTTCATCTTTATAAACAATTTTCTATATTTGCTTAAGTATCCAGTTTAAGTTTAAAAAAACTTAAACATGTCAACTATACATTTATTACAGTTGTTTAGGTTTATAAAAAGAATTAATTTTTATTCATCCATTAAAAATATTTTGTGACATTATATAGGTTCAGGTTATAGTTCTCAACAACTAATTTTTCATGCACGTTTTTGTTATTATTTTATTTTTATTTCGTTTCTTTTTTACTAACAAATTCAAACTAATTGTTTCTATAAATAAAACACATTGCTGATAAGGGGGTGAGAAATACATCGATAGTATTTGAATAATAAATTAGGTTTATGAATTTTAATCGTGTTTCTTCTGAAGAAGTAGTATAAAGACAACAATTAACAGTAGAAGCAACTATTAACTGTCACATGCTTGATTTTGGCTAATATTTGAAAAAAAAAAACAACAAATTTTGTGTATTAAATTAAAAATGTTGACAAAAACAGATATTCATATGAACTTCACCGATTTTAATGGGGTGCAAAAATTTAATGTGACAAGAATATTTCGAAAATCCGTTAAATTACACTACTTAAGTCCAAATTGAAAAATTGCCATTGTTTCGTTGATTTTGTGGAACTTGGCGCCATCTTGTTGAAAATAAAAGTAATTTACATAAATATTTTTAAATCCTGGCTATAAAAATAACTAATCTTGGGGTCTCGTCAACACCACGGGCTACCACAATATTCTTAGTTGTTTTTGAGTTTTAGTTATCTACATTCTAATTTGTCTTAAATTATCAATGTTCACAAAATTTCCGGCTCAGAAGATGCTTTAATACGTTCAAGTGTTTTGTACTGAAAACTGCGACAGCGAGATTTTTACCATTTTTCTTAAGTGAATTTTGACTATTACAATTCTTAATTGAAGCGTGATTTTTTAACTTCCCAAAGGAAGTTATTGTAATGGGTCCGATTTTTCAAATTGAAAATTTTGACACTTCTCGACATTTCAAGGTCCCTAGAGTCGAAATAAAAGATTTTTAGAAAGATGTCTGTGCGTGCGTGATTGCGTGTGTACGTACACGGAGAAAAAAGACTAGGTAAAAACAATTGGAATCTGTATTAAATTAAGTGGATTTCTGCATGGAAAAAGTATAGCTTGTTTTAGCAGAAAATTCTCTTGAGAATGAAATGATGAACTTAATTGAATCTAAGAGAGTTTAAACGGAATCCATTTGTTTCGATATGAAGTCCAGTTGTGTTAAGTAGATTGATATTAAGATTACCATCACCTTAATTCAAAGTGGCTGATTTTTCTCCGTGTATGTACGTTCGTACGTCCGTATGTCCGTGTGTCCGTATGTCCGTATGTCCAGTCCGTAAGTCCGTACGTTCGCGACGTTTTTTTCGTCGTCCATAGCTCAAGAACCAGAAGAGATATTGACTTCAAATAAATTTTGTTATACAGATAATAAGACAGAAAGATGCAGAAAGGGCTCTCAAGAAAATTGCGTGGGTGGTTTTTTTACCATAGCAGTTTAAAAAAAAGATGAAAATCTTAGTTAAACCTAAATATCTCATGAACCAATGACGCTAGAGACTTGAATAAAATTTTATATTATATATTGTAACGTGATAAAAAACAAGTATACTTTTGGAAAAGAATCTAATCAACGATTTTTTTTATAAATCAAAAAAACTGAAAAAAAAATTGTCACCTCGAAAATTTTACGACTAAAATACGATTTCATCTCCAAACAATTTTGTGCAACGAAGAATAATGTTTTTGACATCTGATAACATTTTGAGAAAAATTGACCTAAAAAAAACATTACTCATAGTTGGTAAAAATTGAATTTAGACTCAAATATCTTTTCAAAAACTCGAGACTAAGGCTTCAAACTTATTTTATCTTATAAAAAATATTGTTTTCAACATTCTGAAACATGTTGAGAAAAATCGAATTGACAGTTTAAAAAAAAAAAAAAAAACCTAAAAAAAAATTAATAAAAGTTGGTAAAAATTGATTTTCGACTCAAATATCTTTTCAAAACTTTGAGATAATGGCTTCTAACTAATTTTAACTTATAAGAAATATTGTTTTCAACATTTGGAAAAATTTTGAAAAAAATCGAATTGACAGTTTTCTTACAAAAAATATATATTAAAGGTGGTATAAATTGATTTTCGACTCAAATATCTTTTCAAAACTTTGAGATATTGGCTTTAAACTACTTTAATCTTTCAAAAAATATTGTTGTCAACATTCAGTAAAATTTTGAAAAAAATCGAATTGACAGCTTTTGTACAAAAAATTAAAAACCTAAAAAAAATTTAACAAAAGTTGGTAAAAATTTACTTTCGACTCAAATATCTTTTCAAAAATTTGAGATAATGGCTTCTTACTAATTTAAACTTATAAGAAATATTGTTGTCAATATTAAGAAAAATTTTTAGAAAAATCGAATTGACAGTTTTTTTTACAAAAAATAAAAACCTAAAAAAAAAACAATACTAAAACTTGGTAAAAATTTACTTTCGACTCAAATAGCTTTTCAAAAATTACAAATGTTGGCTTCAAACTTATTTTATTTCACAGAAAATATTGTTTTCGATATTCAGTAATTTTCTTATAATAATCCAACAGTCCGTTTTTTCATAAAAAAATAAAATCTACAAAAAATAGTACGCAAATTTGGTAAAAGTTGATACATAAAGACAATATTTTAAGCAAGACACATCGACAGACGGGATGGGAAGTTATCAGTGTGGGTCGCATCCTAGCCTCTTTTTTTATTTTTAGTATTAGCGTAGTTTTTACATGCTTAAGCTCAAAAGATAAGAGCTTTAAAACGAAATATATTTATTTTATTTACTTCCTTTAGGAAATTATTGTAATCGGTCTGATGCATGAATTTGAAAATTTTGACATTTATTGACGTTTCAAGGTCATTAGAATCTTAAACAAAGATTTTTAGAGAGATGTCTGAACGTCCGTACGTTTGGTTTTGGTACGCTTTTATTCATACCTCAAGAACCAGTCTATATATCGACTTCCACTAAATTTTCATATACAGATAATAACATAGACAAATGCAGAACGGACTTTAAAAAAAAAGTTGAGTGGGTGGTTTTTTACTAAGGCAATTTAAAAAAATGTGAATATTTTGGATGAATCAAATATCTCACTAACCAATAACGCTAGTGACTTCAATCAAATTGTATATTGTATAATGTGACGTAATACTAAACTAGTATAATTTTGAAAAAAAATCAAGTAACGTTTTTTTTATAAATGAAAAAATTTTAAAAAATATTTGTCACCTCAAATATTGATTTAATCTCCAAAATAATTTAATGCAACGAAGAATAACAATTTTGGCATCGGGTAAAATTCTGAGAAAAATCGAATTGACCGATTTGTTTACCAAAAAAGATATTGACTTCAAGTTAATTTCATGTTATACAAACTATTGTTTTTAATATTGAGTATATTTTTGAATAAAATAGAACAGTGAGAATATTTCATATGTAAAAATTTAAAAATACAAAAAATACTCCAAAATTTGTTTAAAAATTGATGTTCTCGATATCACGTCAATAAATAAGGTATTGACTTCAAAATTATTTCATTATGTGCTTAATTTTGTTTTTAACGTAAAAAAATTATCTTAGAAAATTCCATTCTGTATTTGTTTATATAAGAAATAAAAACTTCCAAAAAAATTGTTTAAAATTCGTTTTCCACTAAAAATATCGTTAACAAAAACAGATTTTGAAATCAAAATTATTTTTCCATATGCAAAATATTGTCGGTAACTTTTAGTTATTTTTTTTAAAGAAAAATTCATAAATATAAATATATTTAAAAATATTTGTGAAATGAGGCATTAACACCAAAGCTTGCTTAATTTTTTTTAGAAATTTCAAGTATCAACACAATTGAATTACATTTAAATAAAATAAAAATCTACGCTGGATTTCAGAAAGATTCAATTTTTGTGTTTTAAAGTTGGCAAAATTTGAGACAAATTTCACCTTACCTTAAATTGTAATCTGTCAAATTTGTTTGTCACAAATCAATTGGTGGAACATTCAAGCTTTGCATACAATTTGAGGAAATGAACAACAAATTACTAAAAAAAATATTAGAAATCCTATTTTCGTTATGTTAATTTTTGAGCAAAACTTTATGGTTTTATACTACGACTATCATATTGAAGTCATCATCATCATCATCGGTACCACAACCAGAATCCGGTCCTGGCCTAATTGAACAATTCTTTCCATCTATCCCGATCGTAAGCCGATGTTATACAGTTGCTCACCTTAAGGCTTCGAGCTCCCTGGTGTACGCATGGTTTGCCAAGCTGTCGCCTACCATTGAATGAGCTACAAAGAATTTCCGAACTGATTCCTCTTCACTAAAACGATCTAGTAGCCCATCCCACCAAAGTCTACTGAGCTTAATTGTTGCCACGATATCCAGCTTCGAGGTAAGTTGCATACAATCCATGATTGTAACGTCTCCAAAATCGCATAAGGGGCCAACAATTTTCTGAAAGAACTTCCACTTGGTCTTTACTAAGCACCCAGGACTCAAAATCATCTGTGAGTACTGGCACAACAATTCGAATGTGGAATACCTTACCACACTCTGTCTTTCCCAGTCATTGCAATGTTCAGGAATTCAAAACCAATGTGTACTGACACCTCCTTTTAAACCCTCTCTCCCTTTCCTAATGCTCACACTGTGTCTCTGCATAATAAGGGAATGTGCGCTTATTATCGTCCTCTACAAAAGCAGCTTAGAAGTTATGGTAGGGTCTATGGATTTAAAAAGCCTTGAAAGACTTAAGTAGGCTCTGTTGGCTTTAAGCAGCCAACCACGTATTTTTTCTTCTTTTTAGTTATTGGCCGCTACTATTGACCCAATGTATTCGAAGGATTGTACTATTTCAAATTCAAGCTACTCTACCTTGATTTTTTCACCAATTGTTCTTTTCTTAGTAGACGACGCCACCAGATTTAGCTCCACCTCCTGTTCGATCTGGGTTAAAAAATCGTGTGCAGCTTGTTCGGTTCTCCCGATGATTTCAATGTAGTCTGCGTAAGCTAGTATCTGCCTGGATATTTTGGCGATGGCCCCTCTTGTTGACAAGCTGAAGTATCAGACTGCTTCCTCCAATACCAGGATGATAAGGAAGAAGGCCAAACCATCAACTTGTCGGAGTCCAATATAAATGTTGATTGGTATATAAATAGCAACCTGGCTATTTTAACTTCTCATTTTATAAATGGTCATGGTCTACCTACATAATCGTGTCAATTTATTTTGGGATGCCGAATATTATCATGGCTTTGTATAGTTCTACCCTGGATATGTTATCGTAGGCGGCCTTAAAGTCTATAAGCAAATGGTAAGTTGGAATATTAAGTTATAGACATTTTTCCATCGCCTGCTTAAGGGTACAAATCTTATCAGTTGTTGATTTGCCTGGGATGAAGCCATATTTAAGTGCCAAGTTCAAATCGAAATTATCAGCCCATTATATGAACAAACATACTATCTATAAACATATCCTAATTGGTGGAAAATTTTAAGTTTAAAACTCTTATCAAAACCAAATTGTCCTTAAATATGACTTTACTTCGTACTATTAAATTCATTATACCTACATTATAATATATCTACTCTTAAATAACATATAATAGATTAAAGCCAACTTTTATTTGATTTCAATTAACCTTTCCTCAGAAATTTGTTGTTATTCAGTTCTTGCGTATACTTAAAATGTCATCTTCTTTATTATTTTTATATCAACTCAAGTTTTATAATTTGTTTAAAAACCTAGAGATTCTGGACTGAACTCTCTTTATAAAAATATAAAATCGATATTTTCGCCCACTTCCTATCATCTGTCGAAGAAATTTTTAAACAAACATGAACATTACCTTAGGTATACAAGTACATAGTTCAGTAAATGTCTACATATGTCCGTATATACATAGAAAGATAATATGTACTATGTCAATATGTACATATATGAAAATGAAAAGCCATTATTTATGACCTTCAAATCGATTATATGTGTCACTGTCATCTCCTGTTTTAAAAATACATAAAAGAAACGTAAGAATGCCGTCACTCCTTTTTCCCGATCAATATTTATTAATAAATATAGATTCCATATCCATATACATAGACCGACCTCTCATATAACGTATAACCTACCTCTACTACTCGTACTTCATCTCATTTTAATATTATTAATGGATCGACCGTGTCATAATAAAGTTATGCCTATCCAACAATTAAATTGCTGCTTTCAATTAAACTCTTACATCACCGCAATGTTCATCGAGCGTTGATGTCGTTGTCGTCAGTGGCGCTGTGTCACCGTGCGGACGGACAAGAGTACTACAATTTCTAAATTTGCACAAAACAATTTGAACAAAAGAACTCAAGTTCAATGATGAAATATGAATGCACTCCTTTAGTATAAATATAAAAATATCTATTATAAAAACGATAGCAGACAGGCAATTCATTTAATGTCATATAAAAGTCTATGAACACACCCAACCGCATTACTTAATGTCACCATCACCGACCGACGACCGACGCACGTTACCATCTCCATCCCCATTCTCATTTATATCCTTATCCCCAACACCAACCGCATTATTGTGGATCATAGAGAGAAGAAGCGACCGACAGGGTTTGGCCCTTTCTACTGAGAAGAAAGAATTTTATTAATTTCATTAGTTCCGAACGAAACATAAAACTCTATAGGGATGCGCCCAAAGCGTCTCATGGTGATGTCATCCTATGGCCAAACAATTCAAAAATGCATAAGCACACAACAGCCCCGCGGTGCTTATAGTTTTTAGTCGTTCCCAGAACCATAGTGCCCCGGCATGGCGTTGCGTTGTCATGGCATCACCCAGCGACCATCAGCACACTCAGTGGCATGCAACAATTCTCAGAAGAGAATGCACTATAACAATCCTCTAGCTTCTAGAACTTGGTGTTTGGTATTTAGTATTTGATATTTGGTGATGATGATGATGATGTACTCTCCCAGTTCCTTAGATGAAATTAGCTAACCCATTAGAATTAGGTCTCTACACTACATCATCATCGTCCGTTGTCGTCGTTGTCGTTGTTATTGTCGTCGGTCGTTCGGTTCTTTAACTCTACGAGCTGATCATCGACGACGACGACTACAAGTTGAAAATTCTGCTCCAACGTTCGTTATTCACGTTTTAGCTACCACTTGTGTCGCTATCGCCTTCGCTGTCGCTATTGCTGCTCTCGTACCGCCAACGGATCGCTTCTCTATTGCTATACCGGGGCTTGTTAGCTAGAAGTGTTGTATTTTTGTTTTGTTTTCTTATTTTTATTTAGGCATCATTATGTCTTTGGCAGTGAATTATAATTATCGGCCTTTTGGATGAAGCTTTTAGTCTTTTTTTGTTGTTCAACGTGTCGTTGTTTTTAAAAATAAATCAAGTTGGGATCTATTTTGGGGTTGTTGGGTGTCCAATCGGATTGGCTTTGCTTTGGGCGGGTTACGCATCTTTTTTTAACAGTCTTCACGCCTCGCGCAGCGACCGCCGCGCTGCTGCTGACAGAAAATGATGAAAGAATTGGCTGATTGTTTGGTGAGTGCGCTGCTGAGGAGAGTAAATTATTTTTGTTTATTTATTTTGTTTGTTCCGGAGGAGGGGTGGCGACCAAGGGGTGTTGTGTGAATTAATTTACTCAAGATATTTGGGGCAGATTTCTTACATTGAAATTGAATTTGTGATTAATTTGTATCTATGATTAAGTTTGTATCTTTAAAATACATCAACATCACAAAGTGAGTGGATGAGTAAGAATTCATCAATGAATTTTATAGAATATTTCCGGTTGCCTAGAGTTAAAAAACATACGAGTATTTATATTTATATAAAAATGATGAATTGTCATGAATTTTATTTTTATTATAACACAGGTAGCGTGATGCTAATGCGTGATTTTGATGATTATAGTTTGTTAGCAAAAAAAACTTTATTTTGTTTATCTTTTAAGATTTTTATTGCAAGTAAATTGTTCTTAATGATTTTTTTAAGCAAATGACATTTCAAAAACAATTTTGTGCAATATTTTTTGAAGAGAATCTATGAAATGAAAAGATCTAATATTCAAAGGAAAATGAATATAATTATTATAACACAAAAAAAAAAGGTTTATAATTTTTTGAATTATAATAAAACCATTTTTCTTTACTCTTCAATAAATAATTTTAATAAGAAAATTCTTTTGATTAAAAATTGAACACAACTTTGAAATTGTTTCATCTCAATATATATATAAAATATATTGAAATATTAGAACTTAAGGAAGCTAAACAACAATTCACTTGAATTTAATTTGTTTGTTTTTGACATTGGACTTTAACAAAGTAAAAAGAGGCTGCTACCCACTCAAGTTTAATGTCAATATCTTTATTTGTTCTCAAGACACTTGAGTTGAAAACTATTTTTTTAAAGTTTTTAGTTGTTTTTGTAAGTTTTTGTTGTTTGTAAAAAAAGTTGTGAAATGGATTTTTCTAAAAAAAAAATAACAACAATATTTTGCATATGATAAAATAAGTTTGATTTCAATATCTGTTTTTATTACCAACATAACACAATTTTCACCAATTATTTATTTATTTTGTATAAGAAAAGTATAAATTATATTTTTCTAAAAATTTTACCACATGTTAATAACAATATTTTTATAAGATACAATTATTTTGAAGCCTATATCTTTATCTTTTTCCTAGATCTGGGGGTAAAAAATACATTTTTTACCAATTTTTATAAGCATTTGTTTAGTCACTGTCACTTCGATTTTACCAGGTGCCAATTTCACCAAACAAATAATATCCTTCAAAGTAAAATTGCAGTGTTTTAAAAAAAGTTGCAAAGTGAAAAGAATTTTCAATTTTTCAGAATTTATTGGAAATGTAAAAGTGTTTCACGAATTCAAAATAAAACATTGCAATTAATTTGTATCATTGTACCATCAAAACATCCAGGTACATACGGAAATCCGCCTTGAGAAAATAATTGCGAGTCTATGTCTGAATAATTTTGTGCCCAGCAAATGGGTTTAGAGAGAAAAATTATCACTAATAATATTAGGCACTCGATGAACTACTTTGCAGACGGTTGCTTTACTTATTTCGTGCATACCTAGATGCAAAACCCTGATATTAATACTCCTTTGGCTATTGAATTGAAGTTTGTTTCCAATTTTAGACAGCACAAATTTGACGATACTTTTCGTAAATCGTAAACTATCTTTTGTCAAAAAATCATTTACGATATCGAAGTTGATTCTAAGTTTCACTACTCTTTGGTCACTATTATTAGCTTCTTCGTTTTCAAAATATTCTTCACATCGATTTTATCATAAATTATTTTACACGTTTTTAATAGAAACTTTTTTTGTTATAAACTGTTCCTTTGAAGGATGACTACGATGTCGGTGGAGAAAAACAGATATTTTTGAAATTCATATACCAATTCGTCAAAACGATTCATATACTTGTTTTATTAATTTTCGTCAACTTTTTAAAACAAACTCTTATTTGCAAATAAAAATTTTTCTTTGCATATTAATGACAAGTTTTTCAAAATTCTAAATAAAATTTGCAAAATATATTGTTAAGTGAGACAAAAAGAATAAATACTTTGCAAAGTAACAACACTTTTCACCACTTTATAGATATAACTTTGCACTTTGAAAATTGGAGTATCGTGAAACGTTTTTTGCGAAGAGGAAAACTTTTTAATTCAATATATTTCTGTTTGCAAATTTGCGTTAGGTGAAACGTTATTGGCAAAGTAAAAGTGCAAAGTTTGTGGTGAAATAGGGCCCAGATATCAAAAATGTTATTCCTCGTTGTATAAAATTATTCTGGAGGTAATTAGTTTTTTTCTCAAAAATTCAAGATCATAAATATTTGGTTCAGTTTTTTTTTTTTAATGATAACACTTTTTTCGAAAGTCCATTCTGGTTCTTGAGATATGGCTGAGGAAAAAACTACAATTTTGCTTATTCATGTACCCAATCGTCTAAAAATGAGTCTCACCGCTAAAGATGATTTTTTGACCAAAATTGGAATCAAGTTTCAATTATACAATTGTAGTTTTTTCTTTTGCATAATAGATTAAGAGCTTAATGATACTTCTATCAAATTCAAAATAGAACTGCGGTGTATGTTTTTTAGTTCATTCAAACATTTAAAATGACGTATTTTCTGTAGTTTGATATTTTTGGTAAGAAAAATGTTAATTAATTTTTCTAAATATCTTTCCAGAAATTATAAACTTATTTTTTAAAAGTTTAATGTTTTTTTGAAGGTGATCTCATTTGAAGAACTTAATTTAACTTAAATATTAAGAACTCGAATGTTTAGGGAATTGTTTTTTTGGCATTTCGAATAAATTTCCACATAAGTGGCCAAAATAAGCATTTTGTATATCATAATCATAAGCAATGTCCCCAAAAATAACTCCGGCCCTTGGGTTGGTGCTCTTGGATAGAATTTAAAGATGAGCTTGAAGAAAATAAGGCTGACATTTACATCACTTCAACACCAATTTTATGCCACTTGTATATTTCTTTTCTACAATTATTTTAATGGCTTGTGTTGTAGTACAATTCTTTGGCATTAGGTAAAAAGGTCTTAAGTCAAAAATTGCTGTCTCTAGTGTCGCAAGCCGAATTAATTGAGGTTTCCTCCCCCCTGCATGCGTCTGAGTCGCGGTCTTTTTCTACTTCGCCTTCTCTCGGAATTGGATTCGTGACCTTACGGGCTAGATCGTTGATGTCCATTCGCTCTACATGACCCAGCCATTTAAGTCGTTGGACTTTTCTTTTGATCAGGTCAATGTCGCTGTACTGCTGGCGTCGTTGTCTGAATTTAAAGTGGTGCCTAGATAGACATAGTCCATAACTACCTCAAAGTTATAGTTGTCCATGGTGAAATTTTGTATAAGACGTCTTCGTTCAATGTGCTTTTATGGTGACAGCATATACTTGATCTTGCCCTCATTGACCACTAAACTCATCTTCTTCGCTTCCATCGCAATTCTTAAAAACGCAATACTTATTTGATTTGGTTTCTTTGGCTTTTTTGGTTTCTTTAACTAACAACCTGAGTCTAGAAAAACTGCTAAATATCGTCTTAATTTAGTCTTTAAATAATAAAACAGAGAAATTCATATCTGTTTTGATTTTCTTAGGTTCATTGAGCGTGTGTGACCAGTTTCTTACTCAAGTCCGTTTTGCCTAACGTCAAAGAATTTCAAGTTGCGTTATTTCACTAAGTATACTCTTAGGAAATCAAAAGCAATGTTTATTGACACCTCCTTTTAAACAATGTGTCCTTGGCGTAAACCAAGTTCTAAAAATCCATTAAGTACACGATCATCATAAACAAAAATATTAAATAAAAATATATAGAAATGAAAATTTGATCTTATAAATGATTTAAGCCTAGTGCTTTTTTAAATTAGTTTTGACATCTTTTTGTTTCTGTGAATCTTCCTTTAAATAATTTTATATTTAAAATATGATTTATAAAACAAAATTTTATTTTTGAATAGGGGATGTCGCGGTGTGACGAAAGCGGAGTTGAAGCAGCATCAACAGAAACAACCGATTCACCATATGAAGATGACGATTGTCTCAAAGTACGAAAATACTGGTGTTTCCTTTTGTCCAGCATCTTCACATTTCTCGCTGGATTATTGGTTGTATTGTTATGGCGGGCGTGTGCGTTCATATGCTGCCGCAAGGAGCCCGAACTTGGACCAAACGATCCAAAACAGAAAGAACAAAAGGCATCCAGAAACAAACAAGAGTTCGAAGGAACTTTTATGACAGAAGCAAAAGACTGGGCTGGTGAACTTATATCCGGTCAAACAACAACTGGTCGAATTTTGGTGAGTTTTTTTTTTGTTTTACTAATAATTTATTAACTATTTATGAATTAAAAAGTATTAAATTTATGAAATTTGGTAGAAGAATATAAAATAGACATCATAACTATATCAATTTTTCTTAACTGCAAGGGAATATTATTTTTCAACTGAAAAATTAAAACTCTTATTAAGATCAAATAATTTTATTATGGGTCACTGTGGCGTATGTGAAACATTTTTTTTTTCAAATTTGTTATCTATTGAAATAGATATCTATTGAATAGATAAAGGCTCAAAAAATGTAATTAGAATGTATTTCACATGGTTGCAAAGTCATGAATAAAATAAACCTTATCAACTTGAATAAATAAACGAAAGAAGAACAAACAAATAATTCGAAATACCTGATTGTGAAATTAATACAAAACACAGTTAATTTATTATTTTGCACTTAGTTATCAAGTATCTATAGTCATTCTCGAATTCTTTTTGTCTTAAGGATTTAATTGAATCCTAATTAAATGCAAATGATACTCTTGTAGCTTTCATATCAAAATGCAATATATTCTAACAATAAATTCAATTTTACGTAATATCATCATTGAATTCCATAATATGTATGTACATTCGTATTTGTTGTTTCCAATGCAAATAATAACTTTTTGACATTTAGCAGTGAGCCAAAAAGAATTTCATAAATTTCAAGATATCGAAGTACAACTTAGATATTTATCTATCTATGTTCCGGAATTTTTAAACATAACGATAGATATGTACATATGAACCCATGTATGTGAGAAAGGGACAATCCCCAAACTTGTTTATATAGATTTTTATTTTTTAATTCTTTGACAAAATTTGAAGCGAAAAATGTTCTTTGCTGCAAGTTTTTCGTTGCTTTTTTCGCCCAGTCCACGTCATGTAGATACAATTTAAATTATTCAAATACATGAACTAGTTTCGGGCACACTTCGTGCTCGAGTATATTTTTGCATGCTTATGTTCCGATTCGATCGGAGATACATTCATGCGCAATATGTATATAGGAAGGTATCCATTAAATACTCAGAGTGGCAATAATATGTATGTACATACAAGCGAGTGTAGGTATATAATGTGCTCCCTAAGGAGCTGGATGAAACCAGTGATGTTATATTAAGTATAAAAATCAATAAAGATACTTAGCTTTTAAAGTTGGAAACAAGGTTTAATGTACAAGGTGATTATTTTTTTTAAACAACTTGTGTTCTTATAAATTAAAACGGGAATATCTTCTTAGATAAAAGGTTAAAATTTAATACCTATCACATTTAAATATTTTAAGGCTACTTAGAAGTTAAGTAAGATTCATACACTTTCACGTCACTTGAATATTTTAATTTCAAGTTTATTTTTTTGTTTATAAATTATATCTTTTATTCATTTTGAAACAAACTTGCTGTTTTTAATGGCCTTGTGGTGTTAATCTTCTTGACTTTAAACTTTCTTCTAAAAATATATTTTATTATTCAGTTTGACGCGCAATAAAATCAATAACTTTTGTTCTCTTTGAACACACTTACCCATTCTCTTTAAAGGTAAAGCAGAATTGATGAAGCATCAGAGTCAAAAATGGATAATATCACAAAGATGCTATTTGTTTTAAGCTCTATTCAATCATAGCAATCTATAAACTCTTAGTTAAGTATCACTAGATACTTTATATTTCTAATACAAGAAGAATTCTTCTAAAAGTTTTAAATTTGTGAAAATTTGAAAAGACATTAATTTGCACCCCATTCAATATTTGGAAATATAGTATTCAAATAAGAGGTTTACCATGTACTCAAAGGCAGTAAAAGGCAAATGTAAATGTACAAATTTTTGTTCTTGGATAATATTTTGTAGTTTTATTTAACCTTTAACGCGAATAAGAAATGGAAGCCAGGTCTATCAATCTCGAAAACTAACACTAAACAGCCACACCAGATGAACTATGAGCAAAAAGTTGCTTATGAAAGTTCTCTCCTTTGCTTTGGTTCAAAAAAAGAAAGCAAACATTGTTAGCTTAGGATTTTGAAGAAACGAACTAAACTCATGCAAAAAATTTGCATAACCTTAAAGATGATTGGTATATCTTTCCCATTTTAGTCTCTTCACAAGATTTTCAATTTCATTTTCCATCAAAACATTGTATTGATGCACAAGCCGATCAACTTTTGCATTATTTTCTTTCTTAAAGCTCGTCTAAAAGTTGCATAAAGTTAGAATGCCGCTCAACTTAGTTATTTAAAAAGATTTTGAACCGTTTAGTCTCTTTTTGTAACTATTTCAAATTTAAAAACATTGTGTTTTAGTAATTTTGAAATAAATGCTATGTTTAATAGAACCAAACGTTTAGATCACATACTAATATAATAAATGGTTAAGTCAGGTTGTTTGTTTGTTTGTCCGTCCTTCACGTCGCACTGGAGCAATATTTTGACAAGGTTTTTTGTGTGCAGAGAGTTACGAGTTTGGAGAATATTTTAAACTACTTTTCACCGTGGTAAAATATTTCATTCCTAGCTTATTCGGGCAGATCCACCGGAATTGCTAATAATTAGATTCTTTCTGCTTAGGGGCCTGGCATCGTTGCCTATTTATTTGGTGGGTTGGGAACAGACTGTCTCCCTTCCTGATTTCTTATTCAATCGATTTGGAGGCCTATCTGACACTAACCGAATTTTGTAATTTATTACATAGTAATTCTGAATCTATCGCAATTTTTTTACCCTGATTTATAAAATAATATACAAGTAGATCAATTTCTCTTACAAAGGCTTATTCAAGCATCAAGAAACAATGTTGTTTTACAAAGCAGGATTATTTATCAAAAGACACAATCATGAACTCAGAACAGAGTACTTCATAGTCAGTAAAGTTTCTTATCTCCCTCAAATAAGCTCCAATTGAAATCAGCCGTGCCAATAATGTTTATTCAAAACTAAGATGCCCCTCGAATATTTAACAGTATACTACTTCGTGTCACACAAAACTTGGGAGAAACATTTGTACTGGTAAATGCGTTATTGAGTCCATTGGAATTAGAATCTGATTGTTTTTATAATGAACTTGTTTTGGTCTTTACATTTTCTAAAAGTTTTCAAGTGAAGGGAAGTAAAGATTTAGAAAACTTGGCGTGTTAGCAAGTAGATTTTCTAAGAGTTTCATATTTCACACTTTATGATCGATCAAGAATGATTTTTAATTAGTTTAAATTCAAATAAATAGTAAATAAAAGTAGGCGTGGTTGTGGGTGGTGACAACAAAAACAAAAACTGCTATATTTAGTCAACTTTTTTTTTTGAAGCCTAGTATTAGAGTTTAGAAGTTCAATCTATTAACACTAGTAACAAAAAACGACTAGTAACAAATCAAAAAGAAAAGTAATCTCAACATCAGGCATTCGGATTTTTAACAATATTAAATGCCTCAATTTGTTCCATCTCTGACAGAACATACCTACACAGAAATATAAAGTTGTTCATTTTTCGGTTTTTTAAGAAAGTCTAAACAAACAACACAGAATGATAAAGTTGGCACTTTGTCATTAAATTTGAGAAACAATATCATTAAAATGGTCATTTTAGAAAGACTTCTTTTGAAGTTGTTTTTGCCATAGCTTGAGAAATGTTATTAACACATCTAGATATCGGAGACAGAAAGACAGTCTTTTACTTAAGCCTTTTAGAAAAAATCTAAAGATGTGAAATATCATGATATTGGTTGCCAATTGTCAACGCTAGAAGGTAAAATAAAGCGACAACGAAACTTTTCGCGCAATAAAATAAAATAAATTGGGTGGTGCAACAGTCCGTTGAGAACTAGGGCCTAGTGACTTACAACTCTCAACCAATCCTGTGTGCGAGTAATGTTGTCAGAGAATGGAAGGGACCTACAGTTTAAATCCGAATCCGAACGGCTAATTTGAGAAAGCACTTTTCATGACAAGAATTACTCTTGGATGAATTGTCAATTCCTCGCAACAGGCAGTACCCGTGAAATAAACTTTAGATGGCACAGGCAGGGATCGAACCCAAGACCTCTGGCATGACAGTCCAACGTACTAACCATCATGCTACGAGTACCACGCAATAAAGCCATAAAATTGGTCGTGTTGTGTGGCTTTCTTGGAACTATATATTTCTCAAGTCATAATCTGAAATGAGTGTACGGCCCCTTTAATTTCTGCTGTGGCTTGGAAATCGATAAACTCGGATCATCAGCAGTACTTGAACTTGCAGCAGAAACATTTTTGACGATGCGTGTATAATGATGGTACACCGTTTGCTTGCGTAATTGCTCAATTATGAAGGTCATAACCATCAGCTTATGCTCCAAAAGTTGTTTTTTTTTTTATTCACAACTTTTGTATCGTATGTTTTGATTCCTTAAACACTTTGTTCGATTGCTAAATGACCCTTAATCTAAATGGAAAATATTAAATTAATATTATGACACTTGAAATGCCACCTTAGCTTGACAGGTGTCAAATGCCAGCGTTACAAATAGGACTTTTTAAATCACAATGTCAAATGGTTCTATTTTATGAAAAAGATACTTAATAGTCCTTATTTTCAAAGAAATTCTTAGACATTTTAACGCAATATTATAATACCAAATTTTATATACTATTAAAAACGGATGTGCATATAACATCACTGTCTTATAGCACAGGTTGGGTAGATACAACAACGGACTAAATTAGATTTGTTATATATTTCTAACTCAACTTAACTAAAAATACAAAAAGAAAAACGAAGTACGGTTCCAGGTGGAATTTTATAACGTATGTTACCCTCATGCTAATATAAGAACAATATGAACGAGCTAGAAAAAATACAATGACATTAAATAACCGATTTTTGGTGGACAGGACCAAGAGTGCCAAATGAATATTTAAAACTCTCCTTTTGTATACATTTATATGAATATACATACATATACGGAATGTCCTTCTACCGTGTTTTTCTTTTCTGTTTCGTACCATTTTGTATTTCACACTCGAAATAACAAAGTTCAGTCGCACATACTCGCACAGTGAGTATTAGAGTTAGTTATAGAATGGTCGTCCTTTTGTGCCAGGCATATATAAAAATATAAATATATTTTTCACATATACATATACAAAGGTATTTGCCGGGTAAAAATAAAGAGCCAAAAACCACTTGGCGATGTAGATTCTATGTCTGTGTCCTCCCCGGGTTTTCCGTGAGAAAGCTACAAAAAAAGATATGTTTCAAATGAAGCAAAATTAAAAAAGATACTAAATATTCACAAAAAGAATGAAATGGAAAACATACAAAAATGTATGCAAAACATTTATTTTTAATGTTTATTTTTGCTCACTATCATAAGTTTTGTTTTAATTACACTATGAATATAGCTTGCAGTGAGTACACTGAGGTAGTCCTCGTCAGAGTTGCCATATCCTGATATAACATGTTAGTCCAATTTAAAAAATATTTGTAGCTCAAAACCGCAACCGAAAAAGTCTCCCAATTGCCCAATTTCAATGCAAACACATCTGAAAGCTTCAATTGGAATACATTTTCAATATTTCAAGATTTTTAGAAAAATATCGCCCAGAGTTGGATGTGGGCTATTTATAGCCCAATTATTATGGAGGTATCAAGATATCTGTCAGAAAAATATCGTCCAAGTAGATTTTGGCTACTTAAGGCTCAATTTATTATTTGAATGTCATATTACATTTTTTGTCAGCTGTTTTGGGAAAAAATAGCTCAATTTCCGATAAGCCTAGTCTGGCAAGCTTGCCATTTATATCAGTGTTCAGTGTTTCTCCTCTTGGGGGATTTATACCTATAGCAAAATAGTTATGGCAAAATTTAAGTTTTTTTTACCACAGATTTCAAAAAGAATTCTCTGAAGTCTTTTTGGTTGTGGGTGTGTTTGTTTTTCTATGAATGGCTATGTGTGAGTATTATAGCGAGGACATCTCTATTTGTTTTGGAGCTTTGAGTATTGAATATTAAATTTTTATTTAAGTTGCATAGGTACAATATGTTAGTTGTCATGGCCTCTCTGGCTCCTCTGGAATGGACTGTAAAGGTTATTTTTAGGATTTGTTTTTTAGGGAGATTGTAGTAGTTTTAGGCAATTTATTCATTTACTTGAATTTTATTGCTGATGATGGAATATGTTTTTTTTTTTTAACTGAACTGAATTTTTTAGAGTGATAAAAATTAAAATTCATTATTATTTCAACGATTTTAAAAGTTTTGTTTTCAGCTTATGCAAATTTTATCAGTTTACCACTTTTCACATAGATTTGATGAAGCCTTTAAAATTTTAACATAATTGTTGATTATAATTTGTTGATAAGGAAAAATTTTGATTTAAAGGTACAAACAATTCCCAAAACCTTGAAATTATATAAGTTTATAGAGAAACATTCTTCGGACTTTTCCCTTCCTATTTAAATTATTTATCTCTTCCACAAAACTGTGAATAGTAGACTGTTTCTCATTAACAAAGCTCAGTAGCGCAATCCATCCACCTTTACAGCTGCAAGGTCGAATCACACGGCAATCTTTTACGCTGCATCAAACAGTGACAAGTTAATAATGAAGAAGTCTTAGAGGTCTAATTTTTCAAGCCCCAAATGTGACAATTTGGCTTATTGGTCTTACCACTGCAGATGATTTATCGATTAAAATACAAAACATTTTGTTTCTTTGCAAGGACCAAACCAGCAAAGAAACGATGTTGCTCGTGATCGATCGGCTTGCGAGTTGCTGTGTTAGATGATCTTTGAAAGCCTTAAGACACAAGTCTGTCTAATTGCAAAGAAACTGTTACAACAGCTTTGTTTTTTTATCATAATTACGAGGACTTTGATCTTTATGGTATCTATTAAAACCAGGTAACTATAGGTTTCTGACTGCATTGACAAAATTGACCTGAATGATTAGAATTGATATTTGGCAGCTGAAGTAGAAGAAAACACGAAATTAATCAAACCATGTTTTCTTTCACTCTGAACTTCTGCAAGACTAAAAAAATAGCTTTTCTACATACGAGTATGATTTCTACGTTAAAAATTAACTAATCAAAGAGATCGGATGTTTGCTTTTTATATAAATATTGTACCTTATTTTTTCGCAACTTTAAGAAAAAGTCAAACAGGAGCTAGGTGCTTTACCTTTAATCACTTCTCTTCCTCAACAATTTCCTCGAGTCAAACTTCAGTCATACTGTCAAGTACAAAGATTATATTCTTTAGCCGTACTACACGAATGTGAATTGCCTTACCACACTTTATTTTTTCCACTAATTTGAATATTCATGAATTAAGAGAAAATGTGCACTGACACTTCTTTGCTTTCCTAATGTTTGCTTCATTCGCATAATAAGGGTCACACATATTCCTTGAGTATTCTTTATATCTTTAAGTAAAGAGAAAGTTCTTAAACCATTTTTTTAAACATTTTGATGGAAAGCAATGAATGAAGGAGACGATTTTGTGGTTTTATTTTAGAGTTTAATTTGTATTTTTCAAACAGTGTGAAAAATATTTAACATAAACCTCCTTTTGAAAAATCAATAATTTTAAGAAAGCTTTGAATAAACGCTCGATTTTAAACTAGCAACTATCTTCATATGAAGAAAGAAAGAAGGATGCTTTTACTTCATATTTATTACAAACAAATCCACAAAGCCGGATTATTTTTGTTCTTACTTTGTTGATATTATTTTAAATTTTCAAAAATCTGAATAAGGAAATGAATGTTTCTAAACCAAAACTTTGCCATTGAGTTAATTAAATACGGTTCGTTGCTATGCTTTCATTTTTGCATAAACTATTTTTAAACAATCTACAATGATGTTATGATTTAATTGATTTCAATTAATTGAAAGAATTTTAAGTGACACAGTAATCAACACTTCACTTTATCATTGTTCCGAAAATTCAATGTTCCAAAGGTAGTAAAAATGTTTGGTCATTTGTAAAAAATGTGTGCAACATTACGTCATAGTCAGTTCCACCTCTCGATTCCAATGAAACTTCTTTTGTAAGCTCGATTGATAAAGCCAATTTGTTGCAACACAGTTTGTTGTTAATTCAATGCTGGCTAAAAGTCAAATCCTATGATACTTATGGCTGAATCACATACACGCTTCAGCTTCGGCTTCGCCTGACGTTTACGAGTTCAGCCATAGGAATTCAATGCATGCTATCACAATGGAGCTTCGACCTCACGTTTCGTTTGACAATCGTAAGGAAAAGAACGTAATGTAACGTAATGTGACTCCAAACGGAAGCTCTAGTTCAATTTTCTGAACATTTGCTTCGTCTGACAGCTCAACGGCTGTAAAAAAATGTCAACAAACAAAATATTTGCTCTTTAGGGGGATGAAATAATAGAAATGTCATACAAAGCAACCTCGAAGCATGCCCAACGTAACGCAGCCAAAGCCGAAGCTGAAGCGTGTATGTGATTCAGCCATTAAAAGCGTAATGGCTGAAACACAAACACGCTACAGCTTCGGCTTCGCCTGACGTTTACGAGTTCAGCCATAGGAATTCAATGCATGCTATCAAAATGAAACTTTGACCTCACGTTTCGTTTGACAATCGTAAGGAAAAGAACATATTGTTACGTAATGTGACTCCAAACGGAAGCTCTACTTCAAATTTGCTGAACATTTGCTTTGTCTGATAGCTCCACAGCTGTAAAAAAGTCAACAAACAAAATACATTTGCTTTTGGTGGGATTCCCATTGGTTATTATAGAAATGTCATTCAAAGCAACCTCGAAGCAGGCCCATCGTAACGTAGACGAAGCCGAAGCTAAAGCGTGTTTGTGTTTCATCCATAAATGATTCTATGGGACGAATCTTATTTCGCACTAGTACAGTTGCTAGAGTACTTAAAGATCTTGGCCTACACCTGCACAAATCCGCTGATCCGGAACCGGATGGTACCCCCGCTGTTGTTTTGAAAAGGTGGTGTTCATAGCTGGCAAAACTACTGCGTAAGCTCCTAGTGGAGGGAAATTTGGAATTTGTCCAGACAGTTCCTAAAAAAGACGAATCCTCGTCTCCTTATAACTACAGTCCAATTGCACTTACGTCTCTTCTTTACAAAGTCATTTAAAAGCTGATCAATTTTCAGCCTAAGAACTATCTTGAAGAACGAAAGCTTCCAAATGACCGGTAGTACGGCTTTCGTAGCAATAGGTCCACTGGTGATCTCATGGTTCATCTCACCGAATAGTGGAACAAATCTTGACATCGTTTTGGACAAAGTAAGACTTCGTATTTCAAATGCATTTGATATAGTTAGCGTCAATCTCTCTTATCGAAATGCGTGCATTTGGTATTTATAAATCCCTTCTTTGTTGGTTTAGAAATTACCTTTGGAATCGTTCATTCCAAGTAGTATTGGATCGGTTCAAATGTGATATCCACAAAATAAACGCTGGTGTGCCGCAGGGCTCCGTTTTGTATCCGGCACTCTTTCTTATTTTTATAAATGATCTTTTATCTTAAACTTCTAAAAAACTAAAGTGTTTTGCTGATGACAGTACTCTCAGCTTTTCATATTCGTTTTAAGATTTTCATCCTTGTTCTTCGGATGTGGACTACCAACGGAAGCGTTTGATAAGCTCATTAAATTCTGAATTTGACAGCTTTATCCAATGGGGAATCATAAACCGTGCAGATTTTAATGCTTCGAAAACTCAATGTCGCAAAAGCCTAAAGCCACTTTGTATGGGAGGTTCTTGAGACTGAACAGCCATAAATGCTGCTAAGTGCTTGGGTTTTCTCCTACGATGTTAGAATTTTTGTACTCCTTTTGATCTGGCTATAATTTACAAAGCTTATATTCGTCAAAAACTCGAGTGTAATTATCTTCAAATTTGGGCTGGTATTCCAATAACTTACTTGAGTATTTGGATATAATTGAAAAGAGAGTTTTAAAAACGATAGGCGATCGTTTTCTTACTGCGAAATTTACTACTCTTGTGCAATATCGCAAGGTCTCATGCCTCTCATTGCTATTTTCATATAAAATGCTCTATGGATGTAACCAGTTGCATTTCTTTCTTAAAACAATTCTACCATAATATTCTTACTTCTGTGAGTGCTTATCAGTTTACCCAGCTCAATTGGGCATACTGTTAAGTACATGTATTCTTTCTTTAGCCGCACTGCACTAGTATGGAATCCTTTACCAGGCTCATTATTTCTCACTTATTACATTGTGCAGATATTCAAAGCTAACTGTTCACAGTGTATTTAACCATTATGAGGGTATTCATAACCCCTTGATTGAGCGCACAATATAAAAAAGTAGCATTCAATAACATTGCAACTTGTTAAAGGGGGGCTACACCATGTGCTTGGACTTATTCACCAAAATTGTCCAACGATGGTGTTGAAATTCGTAAACTTTATTTAAGTCTCAATTTTTTCCAAACACACAAGAAAGTGGTAACATACCTAAAAGGTACACGACTTTTTAAAGAAATGTTACAATACAGACACCTTCATATGTAGTATCTAGTCCTGCTGTTACTTAAAATCCTACATAAATATATTATGTAAAGTAAGAATCAATAAAGTCAAAGGCACTAGCGCAATATGGCTGCCAAAAGAACCATCTTGAATATTTTTTTATATTTTATTTTTATTTTTATTATTCTGTTTTTGTTGTTGTTGCGGTAAAGAAAAAAGACTAACTAAAAAAAGAAATAAGCACTAACATTATCTTGAGTAAATTGGAAAAGTCACGTTCAAGTCGATTGATTCAAATGAAATAAAACACGAACGGAACGAAAATATTATTTTTATACCCCACATTAAGAAATGTGGAAGTGGAATGTGTGTATTTTATGTACATTGTACATTTATAGACACCGGATATGTACTATATGTGTTCCACCGGATATACTAAACCTCACCTATCCTATATTACATATATCCTTCAGTGTCAGCATACGATATACATATATACGGTGGGGGGGTTTGTTTTGTTTCTATTTCATGTTTGTTCGTTGTTTATAACCCGTTAAGCATGAATAACATTATTTTTTTAAGGGTTGGTCTGCACTCTGTATCGACATATGCATATCTAGTAATCTAGTATAGCAGTGACTCGTACCTACATATATCGGGGATTAAACAAAAATAATGGTTTCTCCAAAGTTCAATCGCCCTCTGTTGATGTTTATGGGGCACGATATATGGTGCACCCGCCGCGCCCGTCCCGTTCGGTTGCTTGGTTTTATTTTTTGTTTAATCAATTTATAGTACATAGTCGAATTAAAAATAAAATGTTGTTATTTCGCTGGTAACGTCACATATTATAGCAAAGGGTACCTTCAGCAGATTAAATTCAAATAGGGAATATAGGAAGGTATCCTGGTTGTATGTTTGCATAAATAATTAATTGGTATTTTTTAAAACTTACAAAATAAACAAGGTGCCAAGCAGGGCGTAATATTTTTACCATAATGTTGGTTTGTAAAATCAAAGTTCAGCAAACAAACTTTGCAACAATATAAAACGTCAAAATAAAGAAAAAGTACCAGGAAACAAAATTTTGGGCTGCAATGGATTGAACAAAGAAATTTTGTAAGTACAAGCCTATTACTAATTTGAAATTTCATGAACTCAGAAGTCATATTGGTTTATCAAGACACTAAAAGTAAAAATAGCCGTTTACTTACTTACAGGTGGCGCTATAGTCCTGTGTGAACTAGGGCCTTACCCATCAAACTCCTCGATATCTAGCTCGGTCCGTAGGTACATGTCTCCAGTTGCGCACTCCAAGTTGGGTGAGGTCACTTTCCACTTGTGCGCCCCATCTCATCCGTGGTCTCCCTCTACTGCGTTGTCCTATGACCCAGCCATCTCAGTCGTTGGACTTTTACCCTTCTGGCTGTGTCTACATCGTTGTATAGCCGTACATCCCGTCATTCCATCTTCTCTTCCACTCATCTTCTATGCATATGGGACCTTAGATCACACGAAGAACTTTTCTCTCGAAACGACCCAAGGTGTAAGTACTTTGTTTTGCCTCCATTAAGCGTTTAACCCTTTTTTGCCGCCTCTGCCATAATGCTCAAGAAATCAGCATTGACATCACGTTCAGTTCTTCCTGTTATTTTAATGTCATAAGCACATTCTAGTTCTGCACTATTTTTTCAAGGACGATGTGTTAAGGAAATCGCCTGACAGTGCATCATCTTGTCTAAAACCTTTAAATATCGAAAGGTTCTCGACATTCGCAGTGCGAATTCTCCGGCCATCTTGCACAAACGGACGAGTACGACAGGGATACCAAAACTAGACATGGCTACATACGGTTCGTCTCTTTAGATGCTGACAAAAGCAGCCTTGAAATCGATGAAAAGATGGTGGGTATCGATTTGCTGGTCTGGGGTCTTTTTCCAGGATCTGCCATAATATGAATATTTGTTGGACTGTGGTCTTTAGTGGTCTAAAACCACATTGATAAGGACCTATCAAGTTATTGACGATGAGCCTTAGGCCTTCACATAATATGTGACATTATTACTACAAAGAAGATTTTGTTAAGGAGACTCCAAATGTTGGTGCAGTTTAAAAGCTATCCTTTTTTCGGTATCGGTATCCATTAATCGGGCATGCTTTCTTCCGACCATATGTTACAGATGAGTTGGTGCATACTCCTAACCTTTGAAAAGCTCGGCAATCAAACCATCTGCTCCATAGCCAGCGGTTTTTTTAGACCTCAGTTTAGATATGGCAATCTCTACTTCGTCTAAGTCGGGAAGATGGGATTGTTGGCTTTCGTCGTCTTTATTGAATGGATCATCCTGCGGAATTTGGTTTGTCGTCGCCATTATACAGACTGCAGAAGTGGACTTTCCATGTCCTCAGCATTGACTGCGGTTCTATATTGATGTTTCCACTTTCGTCTTTGCAGCATTCGGTTCAAGGTTTATGCACTTGTGAATTTCATTTCACCTGCTCATACAATTTTCGAACTTTATTTCTGCTCTCTTACTCTTAGTTTGTTTTTAAACGTAGATAAAAGTGTGTCTTGTAATAAAATAGAATGATTTTCCCCCAAACTTGTCCAATTCAAGCTGCAAACAATTTACAATTACAAAATTAAACCTTGTAAGTGAATTATTTAGGATGTTTGTGGAGAATTATGCTCAGGCTAGAGTGTTTTTAGCTGTTGAGATTGATGACTCTCGTCTACATCAGCAGCCATATTTTCGTCTTTGCGTGATTTACTACAAACCAGGACCATAGCTTGTCTAATAGCATATCAGTCTCACTAGCTTTTTGAACAAACTTGTATAAGGTCAGGTGGGTGCTTCATTTCATCCAACATTTCTTTCCGAAAACACACTGCTTGGAAATAAGCCTATATTAATATTACTAATATTATAAATGGGAAAGTCAGTTTATTCGTTTGTTAGTTAGTTTGTTTGTTTAATTGTTTGTTTGTTTGCTTGTTTGTCCGTTCTTCACGTCTAAACTGAGCAATATTATGACATGATTTTTTGCGATTAAGTAGTTACAAGGCTGGAGAGTGTTTTAAGCTACTTTTTCCTTTAGTAAAATATCTCATTATTATGAGGGGATATATGTCAATAGACACTGTCATGGACTCCGAACATGGCACCTAGTAAAGTTTCTCAACTGACTTGAGCTATCTGGTGTGCTCTGACATAAGCTGCAATTAAAATAAGGCATGCCAGTAATGCTTTTACTAAATTTAAATGCCCCTCAATTAAAAAACGGTACAAAACTTCGTGTCACACAATCATAAGCGAAATATTATTAGTGCTTATATCTTAACCGGCGGGCCGGCGGCGTTGGAAAGGGTGAAAATGTTATTATTCCTCGAATCCTAATAATTCCTACAGATTAAAAATTTCAATTCAAAAGGTTTTAATTCCCCATTAAAGTTAGTTTCGCTATGACAATTATTAATAAGGCGCAAGGGCAAACACTTAGAGTAGCGTTGAACCTTTAAAAGCCGTGCGCCATTACTTTTACAATAGACAGCGTTACTTTTAGTTCCTTTTGATTGTGGAAAGCTTACCAACTAACTCAAGTATACTTCCCCTTGGAATGTCTCTATGTGATATTTTGATTTTCTTTTACCACGAGCTCAAAGCCACGGGTAATAGCTAGTAACCTTTAATTTAAAAATAAACCACTAGACAGCTCAACCTGAAAGATAATGAAATCAAGAAATAAGAAATAAATTTATCAACTTTTTCAAAACTTAGAAATGAAAACGAAAACAAAAACAAAATATGCAACTGTATCGTCACGTAGATCAAATAAGTCTAGAAATTTAAAAATACATATGCACCCAGATGGACCGTCTAAATATCGTTAATTTAACGAACTTTACAAATGCAAATAAAGAAAAAAGCGCGTATCCGCCCCAGTGAACTATTATAATTCCATTGCACAAAAAACATGTATATCTAAAGTATTTTATGAAACTTCATTATAATAATTTTTTTATTAACATCATCTTCTGTGCTTACTTCATCTTCCGGGTTTCTATATTAACTCAAAGACAATATTTTACCCTAGTTTTTATAACATCACATGATAAAAAGGCTCTAATGGATCTGGAGTGATTTTCTATGAAGTTAACTATAGTGTAATGCAATGTAATGACCTTATTTTCAATTCAAGCCTTTTCCTTATTGAAGTAAATGACTTAATTAGCAAAAAATATACTCTATTATTAATGTTCTCTTTCTCTCAGGAACTCATGAAGCTCTTTATACTCTGGGGCAACCCAACAATAACAACAACAACAACAAAAAAAGAAAAGCTAATACCCTATGTTCATTGAAAAAAAACTGAGCTGAGCACTTCATCTATTTGGCCACTACTCATATAAACCTATTTTGTTCATCAACTTTTCCAAGGATCTATTATCCTTTTGGATCGTCGACCTGTAAATAATAATTATGTATTGCAAAAAAAAACAACGTAGAGGGAAAAATAGAATCGATAAAGTGGGTCTGAGTGGATATAGCTCTCTTCAGGCATCTTTAGCTTTCAGCTGGTGCTGGTGCTTTTGCTGCTTTTGATACTTCTGCAGCTCTGCATGGTCGTTTACGTATAGTAAGAGAGAAAATGGATTGTATTTGTGTTATTTTTCTTCTTTTCCCTCTGATTTTCCGTTTATGTTTCTGTTTTGCAACCGTTCATTGAAAGAATATTCCTTTGTTTTTATTCAGTACTATTTTTATTGTAACTTGACTAGAAAGAGTACGTGTTCTCATAAAGGGGCTGCGCTGCCCCTTGCTTGGAGGCGATGCATGTGTGCATGTAATTTCGGTTTGAATGAGATTACAATAATAATATTGAAAAAAAAAAATAAGAAATAAAAATAGAATAATAAAAGCAAAACGAATATACCGAGAAAACAGGGCAAAAGCAGGTAAGAGGTTTGCATTTTATGATTTCTTTTATGATTCCTCCTGGGCAAAAAGCAAAACAAGCAAAAAGCTTTTCGTTCAATGACCGCACTGTGACTATAGTAAAGTGGTAGCTTAGGTTGGCGTTGTCATTGTTGTTGGAGGGACAACATATTATACCCCCTTCGATAGAGGGAATATCAATTTGGTGGATTAAATGGAATTGAATCCAATAGTAGTTGTTGGTGAAAGAGGTGTGATGCATTCATTATAGGTACCTCACCTTTGTATGAACCTTACCTACCAATAGAGGAATTTTATATTCATTCTGTTCTAGATCTAGTTTAAAGTATCTTAGGTTTACACATCAGGGAGGGCTGGTTCTTTTTATTAAAGTCTATTAATTGGATTTGTCTAGATTTGCACCTGTGCCATTGAATGCAATATAATAATCGTTGGTGACAACAGGACTACATTTTGGATTAGGTTGAATGATTGTCGTGGGGTTTTAGTAAGTTCACGCTTAGTCATAATATTCTTAAGGTTTATCATATTTACTCAAAATAAATGGGAATACGAGAATATGATGATAAATGATGGTATGTCAAGATTTTTGCTGAGTTAAAGTACTTGATTCAGTTAGTTGATGAGCCAACTCGGATTCCGCCAAGACTCTAGACATATTTCTAACCTTTGATACTAATAAATATGCAATCAGTGTATTGTCACCTCGTGGTACATCAGACGCCATTGTGTCATATCTGCAAATTTCTTATGCCAAAAACCCCAGTTAACGAGAAAACCCCTACGAGAACAGTTGAGAAAGGCAACTAAGACGGTATCAACGACTCCTTCAGGAACTTTAACTTGTCACTATGTTTCCTCGATAGTAACGTGGATTGTAGCGCAGATATGTATGATTACAAACTTAATTCTTTGTGGAATGAGATATTTTCTCAGGAATAGGGTAAAATCTATAAAATCAAAAGAAAACTCATTGTTTGCTTTGAGCTATAAAGGGGTTATTAGGACCAGAGATGAACGGATTCTGGATTTAGAAAGCCAACTGCACTGACGAATACCGGGATAATTTAAACAAACTAGAAAGACCTGCGATGGACATATTCGACGAATTACATTGTTGCATGACTAGAAATTGCGGCAAAAAAATACTGCAATGTACTAAAGGTACTTAACATATATGGTCATTTGTAAAAAAATGTGAGCAACACTACGTCATCGTCGAGTCCTATGTTCGTTTCCAATGACACTCCTTTTGTAAGATCGATTGATATAAAACAAATTTGTATTTGCAGCACCGTTTGCTGTTAATTCGATGCTGCCAATAAGTGAAATGATCCCTCCTGTACTTGAAAGTATAAACGATTATATGGGATGAGTCTTCTTTCCCACTCGTACATCCACTAGAGTCCTTAAAGATCTTTACATTCATAAATCCGCTAGAAAAACCACAGCGTAAGCTGTCCCTAAAAAAGTCAAATCCTTCTCATTCTCTAACTATCGTCCAATTGCACTTACGTCCCTTCTTTCCAACGTCTTCTTAATGACCGACAGTATTGCTTAGGTCCACTGGTGATCTTATAGTTTAACTTACAGAAAAGTGAAACAATTCTTTGCGTCGTTTCGGTGAGAAAGTAAGATTATTGCACTTGATATTTGGAAAGAATTTGATAGAGTTTCTCTTTTCGAAAATGCGTGAATTAGATATTGATGAATACATTTTTGACCGTTCAATTCAAGCAATGGGTTAAAATTTGATATTCACAAAATAAACGCTGATGTACCCCAGGTCTCCGTTTTGTCTCCGAAACTCTTCCTTAAACTTTTAACCAACTAAATTGTTTCGTTTTTAGGATCTCATCCTTGTTCTTTGGATGCGGACTACTAATGGCAGTGTATGATAAGTTTATTAAATTCTCATCTAGGCAGTGTTGTCCAATGGGGATTTAAAAAGCGTATAGAACGTAATGTTTCGAAAACTCAATGCAGTCTACTGTTGTAAAAGCGTACCCCTCGCCTAATGCCACTTTCCATGGGTGGTACTCACATCGAGGGGACTGAACCACTTGCTGTCTAGTGATTACATATTTGGCATCGCTAAAAAAGGCTTCTAAGTGTTTTGGTTCTCTCCAACGATATATGTAAGAAATTTGTCTAGTTCTTCTGATCCAGCTATAATTTACAAAACTTTTATTCGTCCAAAACTCGAGTATAGTTTTCATATTTGGGCAGGTGCCCCAATACTTTTAGATAGAATTGAAAAAAAAGAGCTCTGGAAATGGCAGGTGACATTTTCTACTCTTCAACACTGCCGCAAGGTCAAACGCCTTTATTTTTAAAATTAAATACACATATATACTTTTTTTAATATCAAAATGAAACCTTTTGTTAGAAAACCTTATATTTTCTTTCGTGTATCTAACCTTGACCTTCAAGTTATCGTGACACGCATTTTGGGAAAAAGAATTTATTGAGGCTTTAATCTGACTTCTGGTAAGTCCTAAAAGTGATGTATAGTTTATTCATAGCATGTGACTTCGTATTTCAAAGTTTCACCTTTAAAGATTCAACTTTCTTTTTTAAGTTAAGCAGCTCTATCGCTATCCTTTGTATTTAAATATTTGTTTTATTCAAAAAACAACGAATTAACGAAATTATCAATAAGTTGGCAAAAAGAATGTGCAAATTAAATATTCTAAATAATTCGAACAAAAGTTAAACTTTTTCGGTGAGGTTTTTATATAAGACTGGAACACTTGCTTAAATATACCCTTGGTTTTGAGACGGGTACAAGACTCTGGTGGAGTTAAATGGGTTGAAGTACAATTTTACACAGATAACTCAATAACTTTAGATTTTTTTTTGTAAGTTTTTTGTGATCATTGCAGTTCATCAAATTTACAAAGAAAAAAAAATTTAACATTTATTCATACCATTGATAGATAAAGAAAAAAGCGGTCGAAAACAAGTTATCGCAAGGTTCCAAAACTCCTTCAGATTCGGAAATAAATAAATAAATAAATCAGGTGGCGCAACAGTCCGTTGAGAACTATTGGCCTAGTGACTTACAACTCTCAACCATTCCTGTGTGCGAGTAATGTTGTCAGGGACAGATTCGGAAATGTTTAAGAATTAAGCCAAACTTTATTCAATATTCATGAAACAGTGTTAGTTTTAAAAGTTATTAGGAGCAATATAAAAAAATATGTATTTGAGATACTAAAAAACAGGATGAAGCCTTCCCACCGATCTTCCCAATCACTGTAGCGTGTTGCAGGCAGAACTTCTGGACATTGAAGAAGCCCTCTTTGCTTAGAAAAAACGTGATATCGACTATCCACAAACGTATCTTCTCAAGCTGCCCCAAAATCATTGGATTCTGCTCAAAAAAGGCACTAACACCTCTAAGCTGTCGATCAGTTCTTGTGGAGATGGCGAATCAGTTCAACATTCACCTTATTTGAGCGCCGGGTCATAGAGATATTCCAGAAAACTGCAAACGGACGAACTTGCAAAAATGGAACAATTTTACCTTTGTTGGGCAACAAATCCAACATCGGTATACCCCTAGCTACTTGTAAACTTATTCTAAAGCATGATACCATAAAGAAGGCAAATCACTTGTGGATCAACGTAATTAATTTGGCCAATTCTAAGCAACTCATTTCGTTTGGTAAATTGGAAATTATCTCCGTTAAAGGAAGTCCTAACAGAACAATGCTTAATGGGTAGGCATGTTTTTCGACTTGGAGTCCCTCCAATCGATTTTTGCAGAAGCTGAATGCGGAAAAAGAAGAGGAGACAGTGTTCTATGTTTATGTCGTCAAAAAGACGAAGGCCCCACCTTGGAGACTTTTACTACAATGATCCTAGTGTTCTAAGAAATTCTGATATTTATTAACTCATACGTTTTATAGCTAGCTGTAGCCCTTTTTTTGACTTCGTGGAATGCAATGATTTTCTAAAATAAAATTCTTAGATAAATTGTACGATTTAAACTGAAAATATATAATTTTCAACAAAAATCTTTTTTTTTTTAATTTAAGTTCTGGAAAAACATTCACTACAAAAATCTGCTATTTCTCATAAACATTTCAGTTAATTTTTCAGGAAAAATCAGAAATTTACTGAATGTGAAATCTTTGAGGTGATTTACTGAAATAATCCTTAATTTACAATTGGAATTTGTCAGTGTAAACCAATTATATTTAAGAATTTAAAATATTAGTTGAAATAACGTTGGTAAGCCACTAATTCCAACCAGTACAAAACAGAATACTTCTTCTCCGAACCTACCTAAACTAATAACCTTCCTAGCAGGATTATAGTAAAACCAACCACGAATAATTTCTGTAAAGAAGAAAGGAATATTCATTTTTAAAAATAATGTTGAAATGTAATAACAAAATGACCTTTAAACTATACCTACACCAAGTTTCTTCATACATTTTGTTTTGATTTGATGCTGGTATTTCTCAAAAAAAAAAAAAAAAAAAAATATTTTATATTACTTTCATCAAATCCTGCTGCCTTTGGGAAATACATAAATATGAGAAATCTACGAGGACTATCACATTCTAAATATTTCAACCAAAAAGTAACAAAAATGAAAAAGAAAAATTCTGTATTTGTTTGTAATATGTACATGTTACTTTCTCTTTCTGTTTCTCAAAAACTCCGAGATTTACATATTTTCCTCCATTTTGTTTGTATAAATTGTCCTTTGTCAAATCCTCTGGATTATTATTTCACTTCCTTCCTTTATGCAAGTTTTTTCTGTTAGGTTTTAAGTAAATTCTTTTCACTCGCTGTCACAGCGAGTAAAAGATATATTCAGTCCTTGTGACAGGACATGTGAATATTTCTTCTGATATATTTTTTGTTGTTTCTTTACCTAAATCTACATGTTGAAGGAAATAATGAGTTCCATCCGACTATCAAACTGACACCAAGACCAACCAAGGAACTAAGAACTATATAACTAAGCACTATGCAAAGGCAAAAGCAACCCTCTTTCTAGTCCATTCATAAAATGTTGTATAAAAATACCCCAAAAAGCCACCCCAAAAGCTCAAACCTAGACTCCTATGTACGAGTACATCCTGCGCTTCTATACTGCTTCTTATACCACCATCTCTTACGTCCTATGACGAAGTCGTCGTAGTGCTGCTGCTGTTGCTGCCGCACACATTAAGTTAACCCCATTTTTTCTAAGTGCAAGTTATGTTACTTGGGATCCCTTTTGTCCTTGCACAGTCACATAATTCTTAGTCCCTCTATTTAATACCATCCTGTCCGCATTAATACTTCAACTGCACGACATCATTGCATACTTTTCCCTATTCTCCATATTTACTCTCCTGAGTGTGCGGCTCCGACTCTGGCTCCGGCTACGACCCTGGTCCCATCTCCGGGTGTGTCTTGTCTATGGCTGGGTATGGTTTTATGGGTATATATTAAGAGGGATGGATCGGAGACTATGGGACTAATGTAGGTAGATTTGGAAGTGCACGCGAACCTCCATTTTTCTTTCTACATAATATACATACAGGGTGGATCAAAAGTGACTTTATTATTTAAATGGATAATAAGTTATTATTATATTATTAACTTCCCATAAGAAGTTATTGTAATCGGTCCGATTTGTCAAATGGGTTAAACCAAAATATCTCACAAACCAATAACGCTAGAGACTTAAATAATATTATATATTGTAACGTGATACCAAACAATTATATTTGTGGAAAAAAATCCAATTAACGGTTTTTTTATAAATCAAAAAAACTGACAAAAAATATGTATCACCTCGAAAATTTTATGAACAAAAAATGATTTTATCTCCAAAAGAATTTTGTCAAATTTTGAAAAAAGTCGAATTGACAGTTTTTTTTATAAAAAATAAAAACTAAAAAAAGTCAAATACTTACTTACTTAAGGTGGCGCTACAGTCCTGTGTGAACTAGGGCCTCACCCAACAAACTTCTCCATCTAGCTCGGTCCCTAGCTAGATGTCTCTAGTTTCGCGCTCCAAGTTGTGTGAGGTCACTTTCCACTTGTGCGCGCACCACCTGATTCGCGGTCTCCTTTACTGCGCTGTCCTGTGGGTGTGGATTCGAAGAGTTTCCGAGTCGGAGCATTGGTTTCCATGCGCTCTACGTGACCCAGCCATCTTATATAGCCACACTTTGGTCCTTCGAGAGAGGGCTTTGCCACTCAATTGCTTTCTTAGCCCAAAGAAACAGCGGTTAGCAAGAATCATTCTTCTATTGATTTCAGCGCTGGTGTTGTTTTCTGCGTTAATAGCGGAGCCTAGGTAGACGAAGTCCTAGACTACCTCAAGGTTACGTCTGTCGATGGTGACGTTTTGACCAAGACGTCGGTGTTGTAAGTCCTTTCTTGACGACAGCATGTACTTTGTTTTGCCCTCATTAACCGTTAAACCCATCAATACTCACAAAAGCCCCATTGACATCACGCTGAGTTCTTCCGATTATGTCAATGTCAGTAATTGGACAGACTTTTGAAAGATAGTGCCTCTAGTGTTGACGTGAGAGCTCTGCACTATTCTTTCAAGTATGATGTTAAAAAAATCGCATGACAGCGCATCACCTTGTCTGAAACCTTTTTTGACATCGAAAGGTTCTGTTAAGTTGTTTCCAACCTTTATGGAGCAGCGTGAAAACTCCATGGTCATTCTGCACAAACGGACGAGTTTGGCAGGGATGCCAAAACTTGACATGGCTCTATACAGCTTGTCCCTGTAGATGTTGTCATAAGCGGCCTTGAAATCGATGAAAAGATGGTGGGTGTCGATTTGGTGTTCTTGGGATATTTCCAGGATCTGCCGTAATGTGAATATTTGATCGACTGTGGACTTTCTTGGTCTAAAACCACACTGATAAGGACCTATCAGGTTGTTGACGATGGGCTTTACACGTTCACATATTACGGCATAGAAGATTTTGTAAGCGATGTTAAGAAGACTGATTCCTCTATAGTTGGCGCAGTTTAGAGGGTCTCCTAGTTGTAAAAGGTATTTTGTTTTTCCTTTGGAAATATTTGGCCATACCTATTGTTTGCGGTTTCAAGGAAACGTTGGTGGATTGATTTATTCACTTCATCAATTAGCTTATAGATCATATCAACAATATGCTTGGATGAAGCATTGATCTTTTTTTGGAAAATTTGTCTGCTCTTTCATTTCCGTCAATGTTACATTGCCCATTTAACGAAATGTAATCGGGTCGACCTCGCTGAATGAATGTGACATCTTCATTCCTTTTTTAACAGTTTTGACTTTATTCCAATGGCGAATATGGTCTTGATTCCTACTTGGCTATCTATTGAGAATATCCACGCTTTTGTTTACCAAGTTGTGGAAAGAAAGGCCTTTAGCCACTTGGGAGACTGCGAATACTTCTGCTTGAGAGACTCTACAGTGATCCGGGAGCTTTATTGATTTTTTCTAGAAGAGGATTATATGTGAACAGATAGCAGACCTTACCTTTTCTTTCGTTTTTGGCCCGTTCGTAAAATCAGAAACATGATTTATGATGAGATATTGATGACCCTGTTTTCCTTCTATTCTTCTCTAGTAGGGATTTCTGTAAGGCCTACTCTGTTAAAATCTATGTAAGGCTTTAAATAGTATGTTTGAGCTTCTAGGTCAATGTCTATAGTGTTTCTTTAATGTTTCTATGAGCGAAAGCAGCCCTTTTACAGTTATAACACTGTATTAGAAGTACATATGCTTTTGGCCGAAACTTTTACTAATATATAAAGAAGGGCTAGCGAGAAGAAGCTCTCTAGGGCTGCAGTTGGTGTAGTCCTCATGACACTAGTAGTACCTATACATCTTTTTCATACTTTTAAAGAGCTGGCCACCATACCAAATATGCGTATGTCAATATTGGCCTTCCAATGGCTGTAAATATCCATAGAACGGTTTTGGGACTTGAGCCCTATCTTCTTCCAAAAATTCAACTGCAGGCATAGAAGGCAAGGCAACTGAGACTTTTCTTTCTCTTTCTTTGATAGTTCAGTCTTCAGTTCCTTCCAGTTTAATTTGCGATCATGTATTAGCAGGGCAGTCCTTAATTGGAATGTTACACCTTCTTGTGAATAAAACCAGTTTTGTCGTAAGTAGATTGACATTTAGTCCACAGTTACTGAGCTTATTACGACCTAATTGTAGAAGTTCACAAAGTATAGGTATACATTTCCTTGAAGCCATTATTACGATACCGTCAGCATATAAAAACGATCTTGAATCCATTTATGATTATTTCAGCTAGGATTTGATTAACAACAAGTAATGGGTGATTTTTTTGAGGTTAGGATTTTCATGCATTAGTATTCGACAGATCACGCGGGATTTCAGACATGGTGTCAAAGAGAAAGATGCTCAGTATGCTTTGACATTACATCATGAATAGACTTACTAACGAGCAACGCTTGCAAATCATTGAATTTTATTACCAAAATCAGTGTTCGGTTTTTTTTTATCGACAAATTTTGTTCAGCGATGAGGCTCATTTCTGGTTGAATGGCTACGTAAATAAGCAAAATTGCCGCATTTGGAGTGAAGAGCAACCAGAAGCCGTTCAAGAACTGCCCATGCATCCCGAAAAATGCACTGTTTGGTGTGGTTTGTACGCTGGTGGAATCATTGGACCGTATTTTTTCAAAGATGCTGTTGGCGCAACGTTACGGTGAATGGCGATCGCTATCGTTCAATGCTAACAAACTTTTTGTTGCCAAAAATGGAAGAACTGAACTTGGTTGACATGTGGTTTCAACAAGATGGCGCTACATACCACACAGCTCGCGATTCTATGGCCATTTTGAGGGAAAACTTCGGAGAACAATTCATCTCAAGGAATGGACCGGTAAGTTGGCCACCAAGATCATGCGATTTGACGCCTTTAGACTATTTTTTGTGGGGCTACGTCAAGTCTAAAGTCTACACAAATAAGCCAGCAACTATTCCAGCTTTGGAAGACAACATTTCCGAACAAATTCGGGCTATTCCGGCCGAAATGCTCGAAAAAGTTACCCAAAATTGGACTTTCCGAATGGACCACCTAAGACGCAGCCGCGGTCAACATTTAAATGAAATTATCTTCAAAAAGTAAATGTCATGAACCAATCTAACGTTTCAAATAAAGAATCGATGAGATTTTGCAAATTTTATGCGTTTTTTTTTTAAAAAAGTTCTCAAGCTCTTAAAAAATCACCCGATAGTTTAGATTAACTGAGATAATACCCCACCGTGCGGTGTATTTCTAGATGCCCTTATTTTTAACCCATTTCTTCATTTACAATTCTTGTATGAAGCATAGAATCAATCAACTTTGACAACTTTGACAACATTGGTTCTGTGTTGACAAAATGCAGGACTTGTTGAAAATGTGAGATGTTTGATGTTTGAAAAATCAAAGGTATCACAAACGAACGGGCATACAAACCATTGCATTGTTTAGATTCTAGGGACCTTGAAACGTTGAGAAATGGCAATGTTATTCATTCGACAAATCAGTCAGAGATGATAGCAACCATTACTAGTTTGGTATACTCTTAAACGCTCTTGTCGATTTTAATATATATTTTAAGTTAGTACTTTAAAAAAAATAGAAAAACAAATTGGTAACGAAAGAGTTTGTTTAAATTTAGTAGAAACTTTTGATCCACCCTTTAAAGAAATGGAAATGAAAGATGGCGAAGGGAGGTTGGCGCGGCTAGAGATATCTACTTTTCAAACAAGAAGCATTTAGTTTAAGGATACATTCTTGTTTTTTTATTTTTTAAATAAAATGTGTATACCTACCTACATATAATTTTCTTTATTGAAATTCCAAAGAAAATGTCGAAGACCAAGAAGAAGATGAGTTCGAGAAAAAATATATTATTTTGCTTTTTTACCCAAGGGGAGTCTCACAGCCAACTTAACTATAACTCAGCCAGCTCAAGCCATGCGGGGTATATAGCCAAGCTATATAGCCATCATAGCCAGGCGCTTTCTATTTCTAAAAAGGAGGAGAAGATGATGATGGTGATGACAACCCTTTGGCAGTTGCGATGCGACAAGAATAAACTAGAGCACATTTTAATGAGTTTGTTGTCGATATTTTTATTTTGCTCTAACCCGTATATACATATTAAAAGCAAGTATACTGCATTATTTGTATCTATAAGATGTATAATAGCTGTAGAACATAGTAAAAGTTGTTATGCGTATTTCTGTAAACATAACATAACCAAGACAACATTTTCATTCCTTGTTATACCTTCCACCGAACCGAGGGGATAGCTTTTGAGAAAGGGTGAAAGTGGAAATAATTTTCAAATGATGAAAAAGTAACCCCAACTAAGTGGGTTCTTTTGATGGCACAGAAATGCGTATTTATTTTTATTATACGCTACGACAAGTATATTTTCTTGGATATTCTAAAAAGTATCTATACAAAATAAAAGAAAAACTAAAAGAAGAAAATTGTATATATAACAGAGATAGATACATAAAGAGATTATATACACATTTTAGTCGAGCCTACTTAAAATGCTTGAATTCCATTAATATCCCCGTGGGGTCGGAAACTTATTTAAGTTTCTCTTTTATCTAGCACCACTCGCTTGGTTTTAGTTCAGGTGCGCCTAGGGGATGAAATTTTCCTATAACTAAATATACACGAATATCCCACATAGTTATAGACTATAGAATAGATATGTATATGGGGTATATTCTTAATGTTGGGGATGGTTTTTGTAACTATATACATATGTATGTATGTAATTCATTTGCAATGACATGCTTTATTAAAGCAAATGGTTTTGTTTTTCCAAAAAAGTAGGTCGATCAGGAAATGTTTGTTTTTACTTAGGGGAAAACATAGGCAAACAATTGATAGCTTGAGGTGATTTTTGTTTTCTTTTTTGGTTGAGAAAAATACAAAAACAAAAAATATCATTAATGAGAAGTTCTTTAAAAAAAAAATAAGATATTCGTTTTATATTGTATTTATGGATGTTTCCGCAGTTTGAGAAATTATACTGTAATCTTCAAGCTATTTTAAAACCTTCCTGTTTTAATATACGAGATAAACCTTATCTCTAAAATCAAGTTCACTTGCAATTTGCTGTTTGAATTCATAAAGAAAAGCTATAAGTGCACAACATAATAGATTTTTTTTTAAACAAGACAAACAAGGCTTTGGGAAATTTTGAATCAACTTAAATGATTAGGAATTTCATTCTATTGCATTTGCATAAGCACGTAAGTCATTTATAAATAAGATGAACAAATTTGGACCTATGTACGTCGCTTCCTTGAGGAACACCAAAAGATACTTAAATAGAATTTGAGATAATTAAATCAATGCAAACATACTGAATACATTTTTTAAGATAGGAGTGGAAACTAATTCTCTCTTTTAATTATTATATTAGCATCTCGTGATGCAACTTGTCGAATGCCTTGGCAATATCGGTGTAGATAACATCAACTTGGTAACCCTTTTTTTTGTAGTGAATTGAGTACATAATTAGTAAAAATAGTGAGGTTTGTAGACGTTGATCTTATGAATGGGAGCAACGAAGGATATTTTCCATTGAGGTTTAAATTCGTCAAACTAAAGTGAACTATTAAAATTGAGGCACTAAAATCTAGAGAAAACGCGCCGCCATTGCACTTCTTTAAAAAGATAAGTGCTATTTCATCTATGCCAGCACTTACGTCATTATTAAGTGTAGATAAAGCGTGTTCGACTTCTAAAATGGTTGATTTGATTGTTTAAATTTATTATATACTTTAATATCTGCCATAATCTATGCGAAGGTTTTAAGTTAAAGCTTTGAGTAAAAACAGACATTTCGAGTAATTTTTTTGATAACAAAGAGAAAAGTATGACGTTTAAAATGGAAAAGGATATCAACCAATTGGATGGATAAAGGATATCATGACCAATTTGCTGCTTTTATGTATGTCCTCTATAATTTCATGAATTCCATCTTTAAAGTCCTGAATCGATTGTAGAATATTGGAATTGACCTGATTCGTGGCCCAAAGAAAAAAGTGTTATAAGGGACCAATTATTATAGGTATCATTGGTTTGTATCATTGAAACCAATTATTATTATTTTGGTGACATTTTGGATATTGCTTTTATTGAAAATTTCTGTCATTTGACACAAATTTCATCATTGGTATCAAGCATTTCCTGATTGCAATCAAGCATTTGAAGAAATCAACAATCAGCTGTTCATTAAAAACAATTTAATCATTGAACATTTCAAAAATGAATAAACGAAATACTCTCTAATTCCGGCCATATAAAATTATGAATCATAGCTTTGTAGCGGAGGTAGAGGTCCGGGGTTCAATTCCTGCCTGTGCCATCTAAAGTTTTTTTCACGGGTACTGCCTCTTGCGATGAATTGATAAATCCTCCAAGAGTAATTTTTGTCCTGAAAAGTGCTTTCTTAAATTAGACGTTCGGATTCGGCTTAAAACTATAAGTCTCCTCCATCCCTGATAACTTTACTCGCACACAGGAATGGTTGAGAAAGTTGTAAGTCACTATGCCCTATTTTTCAATAGACTGTTGCGGCACTTTATTTAGCTTGGTAGCGCACCAGGCTCACTTTCTAATAATTAAGGACCAAACAGTGAAATGTTAAGGATGGATACAATTTTCAACAATCATTCTTGGATTTTCAAGCTCCAAATGCGACAATTTTGCATATTAACAAAGCATTATCACTGAAATCACTAAAGAAGTTTTTTGACAAGAATCCGGATCATTTTAATGTTCTTATTTATTAAACCCATGACCGATGTTACTGGTGATCAAATGGCTTGAGTAGTTGTGTTAAGTGAACTTTAAAAGTAAGTAGACTAAGGCCTTTATTTAAAATACGGTGAAGTACCTCATTTCAAAAAGAAGACAACAGTAACGCCTACAGCAGCAATATTCTTAGCTATTTTTGAGCAAAAACACATGCTTTCTATTCTTCACATAACTTACGAGTACTTGTTCCTACAAGACAAATTTTCCGATGCCGTGAAATCAGGCAAAGTTTTTCATTATTTATTTCATTATTTAATTTTTGATAAGTGCAATAGGCATAATTTTCAGCAGTTGGTCTTATTAAACTTGGCTTTATTTCACGGTCTACAATTTCTCGTTTTACTTTTATCAGCTGAGAAACTCTTTCATCAGGACCCAACATTGTTTTGAAACTTTAAACATTTTGTTCCATTTTTATTAATGGCTTTATTTTTACTTGTCAATCAGTTTCAAAAGTGAAAACTGTTTGAGTAGACGGGATATTCAAAGCCTTTAGATTTTCCATATCACAATTTTTTTTGTAGATAAGTCAAATATTATTTTCAGATGAAAACAACTCGTTAGCTTCTTGTTTGGGTGCTCTGTCATTCTTCAACCAATCTTTGGATTTTTGTTTTCATTATTTCCGTGTCATCTATAAACCTTTTAATAATAAAACTTTTTAATAAAAAACTGCTAAAATTGATTTTTGCATCTTAATTGCAGGAGCTTCAGTCAATCTTCATCTTTTGGTTTTAAATATGCTACAAAAAGAGATTTTAAAATTGCGATCAATGTACAAATCTTATAATTTTCTTGCAAAAAGGTTTTTATTTTTTGACTTTTCAGATTTACCAAATTTAAGACAGTAAACATTTAAAAAAAAAATTACCAGTTTTTGTGTTTTGAATTAAACTTCGTACATTCAAAAAGCATATAAAATCTTCTTTTCTTAAATGTTAGAAATTGTAGAATAGAAAAAAAAAAACGAGTTCTTCAAACGTGAATATAGAAAAAAAACGGTTTCTTAAGAATAACTTGAAAGTATAAATAATTTTTACATTAATAGCTACGAAATAACCTAGGTCACTTTTAAAGATAATTGTATTTGTGTAGCATTATATACGAACAACTTTAGTTGGATTTTGTTTTTCTCATAAGCTCTTGATTGGATTCTTAAGCTGCAATATTTCACTAAGAACCTTATAATCACTTTAACAAATGTCCTACATTTAACCTTATTACAAAATCAATTTATTCCAATATCTTGATAGAAGACGAATATTATTGAACGACTCATTAAAATAATTAGCAAATCAACCACTCAACTTCATTTATAATTGGCAACCAAAATAAAATATTCCACACCCTCTTACACCACAAATATATGTACATAAACTTATATTAATAGACAAAAGAAAAAGAAATGAGTCCAATGTAAAACGATTATTGCTCCTGCACCCAAACTACCGAGCGACTAAACCCACGATTTCAAAATTATATTCCTTAATCTACCAATCCTAAAAATAATACTTCCACATATATTTGTTTGCTACTAATTCATAGAATTACGCACAACACACCCCACCGCACCCTCGCCCATTTAAGCGTCGCCGTCGGTCGTCCATAACTTCTCAATCGCGTGGTTCAAGGCTCTGATAAATGATCTAACACAGTTCCACGGTTTCCGTTTCTTTTATTTCCGTTTCCTACGTTGAAGGTTATGATGGCCATAGAAATATCACGAAACATTTAACACTTCTCAAGAAACAAGTATCACAAAACCAAATTAAATAAACATGAAAATGGGGGAGAACTCCCCCCCCCCCCCCCACCAGCTCTCATCAAGAATCAGCAGGAAATACACCATTGTGTATAGAAAAAAAGCTTAAAATAGTTAACAAGTCTGCAATGGGTTTCAAAACAAAAAATCCTATGAATTCCTGATTTATGTTTCTCATTAGAAATTATTAGCTGATGTAATGCATTTATCGTCGTTAGCATGATTATTTTTATACGAGTAGTATTAAATAGGGATGAAGTGGGAATTTGTTTTTAGATAATAATAATGAAAGGTACAAAATTTTTAATTTCCCTTGTTGATTCATATCGTGATGGGAAGCTCGTTTCTCGATAGGCCTCCCCTCGGAGGTCTTTTCAAGTCCATTAGCTAATTGAAACCAGTTCCATTTCGAACTAAATGACTTTTTGGGACGACATTAAAATCATTTCATTTTCAATTACATTAAATTAAAAATGAAAAAAAAAGCACACACACAATCTTTTCACAAAACACAGAAAAGAACTAATTCCTTTGAAACATTAGAGGTTGTACAAAACAACAAAAATGGTGGACGGATATTGAAACTGTTTATTGTCTGTGACATTGGCATTTAAATTGAGCAGCGCTCGCAACTGAATGGCTCCAGTGAACTTTTCATAGGATTTTACTTTATTTTTCTACACTGCTGTGTCATGGTTTCGTGTATACCTACCTACCTACGACAATGATGATGCCAGTAAATTTCACTAGATGACACTCTATAAATTTGCATTAAATAACGAAGGACGACTGCAGGGCAATCTGAAACTAAGTATATAGTTTCTGGCTGCTCCTGATGCTGATGCTGACGCTGATGCTGCAAATAATGACGACTATGACGACAAAACGACTCACGACTACAACGACGACGACCGACGCAGGCAAGGCGAGGCGACACAATTCACTTTGAATAATGACACTATTATGTGAATGCTATAAAATACAAGAAAATGCAAATTCTACAAAAGATACTAATTTAAATTCCTTATATGCCATTTTATTAAAACGTATTTATAATAATATGAGATCAGATGAAAAATAAAATTAAACAACAACAACAACAACAGCAACGAAAAAAGGAATGCAATTTTGAACAAATTACTGCGCAATTTATCACTTTATAGATTTAGTTATATATTTTTGCAGTAAATTATTTTTAATTTAACATCCACGTGCGTCAATTAAGATTTGTTGTTGGTTTAGTGCTCCTTCCTCATCATTTCAAACTATTTTCTTATAAAAATCAATAATAATATTTTGATTTCGTAATCATACTTCTAATCACTCTGTGTGTTTGTTTGTAGACAGAATGCACATTTCAAAAGGAAGAATTTAATATTTACTTATTATTAAAATTTATTATTGACAAGTAATGCCACAAAAATGCTTTTGCAGCTGTGTAAATTGTCTATATAGGATATTGCTAACAGATGGAAATGACATTGAACTATATTCTGGCTAATAAACAAATTATTGAATTCGTAGAAAATGCAATTGGAGATTAATGGAATTAAGGTCAAATACATCACATATTTTCAATGAGAGAAAAATTAATATTTTAAGTTCTGAGGAAGCTGTAAAGTTAAAGGAAAGATGTAAATTCGATTTTGTACTTGAATTGCTGTTTCGAAAAAATTGAATTTTAGAATTTTGAAAAAGTAGAATTAAAAGTGTTTTTGTCAAAACTTAAATTAATGAAGTTCATATTTTGTCGAATTTAAAATTGAGTAAAGACATAGTCACAATTAATGAATTTTGTGAATCCAATCAGGATGGGGATCAAACACTTATCGTAAAGGCAAGATTTTGGGCACTGCTTACAAAGGAGTAAAGGAGGCTGACAAAATTTAACTAATATAGTGTGTGCCTTAAACTTACATTTACATATTTCAAGGGCTACAGTGACAATATTAGTTATTAGATTTTTTAAGAACACTGTTGTCCAGTAAGTTATGGCTTTACTATTCAATTTGGTCGACTACCTACATAGTTTTAAACATTTTTTTAAATAGTTTAGAGGTTTTTTTTTGGGCTCATTTCATGCTGTAAATAGTTAAGAGGGGTTTTTCGGGCTCATTTCATGCAGAAATGTTTGAAATTGTGTTCTGTTTCTTGTTTTAAAAAGAAAAATATATTTTTTAATTGTTTTCATTTCTATCAATGCAAAGAAAGCTACAAAAATAAAGGTGCCCAAAAGCCAAAAAATGTGAAAGTTTGTCAGAAAAAACTTGATCTTTTTAACTTCCCATAGGATGTTATTGTAATGGGTGTGATTTGTCAAATTGAAAATTTTGACATTTCTCGACGTTTCAAGGTCCCTAGAGTCGAAATAAAAGATTTTCAGAAAGATATCTCTGCGTGCGTGTGTACGTACGTTCGTACGTCCGTACGTTCGCGATGTTTTTTTCGTCGTCCATAGCTCAAGAACCAGAAGAGATATCGACTTCAAATAAATGTTGTTATACAGATAATAAGACAGAAAGATGCAGAAAAGACTCTCAAGAAAATTGCGTGGGTGGTTTTTCTACTATAGCAGTTTAAAAAAAGGTGAACATTTTGGTTAAACCTAAATACATATCTCATGAAGCAATGACGCTGGAGACCTGAATTAAATTTTATATTATATATTGTAAAGTGATATAAAACAATGATATTTTTGAAAAAAATCCAATTAACGGTTTTTTTATAAATCAAAAAAAAATGAAAAAAAAAAAATTGTCACCTCGAAAATTTTACGACTAAAATATGATTTCATCTCCAAAACAATTTTGTGCAATGAAAAATAATGTTTTTGACATCTGATAAAATTTTGAGAAAAATCTAATCGACATTTTTTCTTATAAAAAATAAAAACCTAAAAAAAACATTACTCAAAGTTGGTAAAAATTGAATTTCGACTCAAATATATTTTCGAAAACTTGAGACTAAAGCTTCAAACTTATTTTATGTTATAAGAAATATTGTTTTCAACATTCAGTAAAATTTTTAAAAAAAAATCGAATTGACAGTTTTTTTACAAAAAATTAAAAACCAAAAAAAAAATTAACAAAAGTTTGTAAAAATTGATTTTCGACTCAAATATCTTTTCAAAAATTTGAGATAATGGCTTCTAACTAATTTCAACTTATAAGAAATATTGTTTTCAACATAAGGAAAAATTTTGAGAAAAATCAAATTGACAGTTTTTTTTACAAAAAATAAAAACCTAAAAAGAAAACAATACTAAAACTTCGTAAAAATGTACTCTCGACTCAAGTAGCTTTTCAAAAATATAAGGCAAAATTTTAACTTGATCAACTTAAGAGTTGATTAAAACCTTGCATTGAAACATAAGTTGAAAAATATCACTGGCATATTTTTGAAATTAAGGCATATCGTATCCAAAAAGTTCCGGGGTTAAATTTTATTGATTGAAGGATGATGAAGAATTGTAGACAATCAACTAAGCCCAAGACGTCCCCACATACTATTTCAAAATGAAAGCTATAAGAGTGAGTTCTAAAAAATCCTTTTGTATCTGATTGTTACATTTTTTCGGTATTTTGCTAGTCACATTCCGACTTTAAAGTTGGCACACACTACAAAAGAATTGTTCTAAAGTTCACCATTTCATGTTTTGTATGCTATTGTTTAAAATTAAAAGTAAATAGTATTTTCACAATTAAACCTATTTTTTTAATTTCTCTTAACCACTTATTATCCAACTCCAAATTTCAAAAACTTGGTAGAGAATAAGTTATTTTAATTAAACGTAAAATTTAAATTTGTAAATATTGCAGCAATTTGGGTTTCAAAACGTTTGGTTCATTATTCATGATGAGCGTCTTAAGCTTCATCCGTTTTAAAAAATGACTGTTTTTTTTCGTTCTGAAAAATTCTTAAACAAATTAAAATAATAAAATTAAAATTTTACTCAAGGCTGGATTGAGGGGAGGGCAATCGGGGTGGAAGCCCCGGGGTCTCCACAAACGGAGGGCCCCCACAATAGAGACTTCGGAAAATTTTTGTTTCAAATTCCAACTAGTAAACACTAGTTAACATCTTTTCCTTTGATATGTATTTTACCTTTACCTAAAGCCTACAGTACTTTGAACAAACATTATGATTTAAATATATTAATCTTAAATAACAAAAATCATTGATCTATATTTGTTCACTCCAATCAGGCAATCAGTGAAATATCAAAATCTCAAATGGCCCTGATAAAAAGTACTTCCAATTCACTGCCCATCTTGAGGGAGTACCCCAATCGCTTAATGGCTCAATGGGGTGGTACTTGCCCGCCACCTCGGTGGTTGGGTATTCGATTCCGTGTCTCGACAATTTTTTTTTCTTACATATACATATATGTACATATAAATTAATTGCTGTATATGAAGAATCGCACCCGCACCAGAACGAGAAATGTGAGGTTGAATCCGCTCGATTATGGGAAAGCACAAGACGCAAATCTGTCACCCAAGGAAAAATACAAAGTATCCGCCTTCATCCCAATGATTGACCAGCTATTCGTTTCTCTTACTGAAAGATTGCATGCCTATGAAGCTCTACGTTCGAGATTTGGATTCCTGAATCACATCGAGAAGATGGATGCTGACAGAGAGGCATTGGTGAAAGTGTGTCCGGATAATTTAGAGCCTAGTCTTGGTAATGAGTTGGTTCAATTTGTGTCTTTGATTGACTCATACAAAGACGAAAAGGACTATGGAACAGATCAATCGCCAGAACTATTTTACTACCAAATTCTAGAAAATCAAAATTTCAGAGCTACATTCTCAAACCTCGAAATTGCACTGAGAATATGTATTTGGTTTTGATGGTAACAAATTTTACTGGAGAGCGCTCATTTTCAAAAATGAAAATTGTAAAAAATAGCTTTCGAACCACGATGGGGCAAAACCGCCTATCAAAGCTTTCTCTCCTGAGCATTGAAAGCGATTTACTCCGAGAACTCGATTTCGACGAAATCATCAACGATTTTTCGGCGAAAAAAGCTCGAAAGGTTCCGTTCGTTAACCCTAAAATTTAATTTCAGATAATTCTTTTTTCCGTTTATATTTATATGGGTTTGTTCAATACTAAATGTATCTACTTGGTTTCACAATAAATTATTTATTGAAAAACTCGAGTGAAAAAAAATGGTTTACTTTATTTTGAAAATAATTTGGGGCTAGGGGGCCTTCGCTTCTTTATTGCCCGAGGCCTCTGGACCTCTAAATCCGGCCTTGATTTTACTTTGGAACTGTTTAAACAAAACTCTATTATTATTCACATCAAAACAAAACAAAAGAAATCAATATTTCTATGTCAATACTCAAGTTTGCTCTTCAACTTCAATTAATTTCAGGAGTTATAAAAATCTAAAGATAATTTACTCTAAAGTTGAAAATCGCTAATTAAAAACGTCTTATATCATTTTCAGTCTTCTAGTACTTTCTCGTAGATTTTAGCTGATGTTAGAAAAGAAACTTTACTCTTATAAAATTACAACTATGCGTGAACCTTTTGCAAATATTTTGATCAAAAAACTGTTAACAGAACTTAAGACTTGGAGAGAGAACAATTTTTGTTTCTTAAATTTGTAGAAAAAACTGTATTTATTTACACCATTTCTCTCAAAAATTAAAAACAAACAGGCTTAGGTACAAAATAAGTTGGGAAGAAACTATACTCAAAAATTACAACATAATATAATCTCTTTTCATTAGGTTTTTGAATCAAACATTAATTAAACAAAAGTGTCACTTTTGCAATTTTTGTTAAATTTATATTCTTGAAATTAATGTTTAAATCTCAATTCTAGAGCATCCAAAATAGATTCACTTTAAAAAGTAGATTTCTTTAATTTATTAAGATCTTAAAAGATTTTGTTTTAAATAGAAGCTTTAAGAGAGCCTAACACTCAAAAAAATAAGATACAATTGAAGACGACTTTCAGGAATTTAAAGGCAACTTTAGTTTGTGTTAAGAAAATAAAAAATGCTATTTTCTCAGAATACAGAATTAAATGGCTGATTTCTTATTTAATGATTCTTCTATTTCTCAGAAAAGATCTTATTAAACCTACTTTAAGGATTACTTAAGTTTTTCAAAATTAAAAATTTTGTGAATGCTTTTGAGATCATTACAAATATGTTACTGGTTTATGACAGATTTATCGATTTTTTGGTGAATTAAATTACTTAAAAATTTTGCAGATGAAATATTTGCTTATACTGTATGAGCTTTATGGCTCATATGATCCTCCCTCCTCGGGATTCTCCATGGGTTAAAAGTTGTTGAATTTTGTGCGGCACCACCTTGGTCTGTTGATGTTTGTTTTGTTTATAAACGAACTTTCTTCTATCTTAAAAAATTCGATGAAATTAATATACGCCGATGACGTAAAAATATTTCCTACAATTAATTCCTTAACGGACTATGAATTATTACAAGAAGATCTTCTTCGACTATGGGAATAATGCAATACAAATCATTTAATGTTTTATGTTTATCAAGTGTAAAACATTAAAAATGGAAAAAACTCTTTACTTTCTCAGAACTAGGCATCATTTTGGACTCAACATTAACTATTACTGATCATTTTGACTACATTAAAAAAAAAAGGTAATAAAACTCTAGGCCAAGATTCTTATGTCCTTAAAACTCTATATGTATAAATTATTTGTTAAATCATGCCTTGAATAGGGTTGCATACCTCCGGCCCCTTATAGTACTCCACTCATATTCATAGCCTTGAAGATGTCTTAAGAAGGTTTTTAAGGTTTGCTTGACGTTTTCTCCCATTGTCACATGGAGTAGTTTTGTCTCCTTAGACTTTTCTCTCAAAATATTTAAATTCTTTACTTTGTGTTTAATATTTTGATCAGAAATATTTAGCATATTAAATAATCGTTTATTTAGTTGCATGTTTTCTTTGATAAATTAGCGTTAGTATTTCTAGTAATGGACTAAAAAAATAAGTCATAAGGTCTTACAATCTGTCAAATTCATTCAACAACGAGAGTGATAATAGTCAAATATCTTAGAATTCCAAGATTTTAAAGTAAATTTTTTTTATAATATTTTAATGACAATAAAATCTGTAAAATTGAATTTTGAACACTTTTGGCAAAGAAAACTAAATTGAAAAAGGGTCAAGGTTTTCTTCCAGAATTCATAGTTGAATTCAAATTTAACTTTTCAGTATTTTTTCTGAAAATTGTCAAGAATCGTTACTAAGTCAAATTCAAATGTGCATTGCAAAATTTTGTATTCGTCCATTTTTCAATTAAAATAACTTAATTTGAACAATGTCCCCCTGCGTTTAAATACTGTATATTGTTGATTTCTGTTATACTGTATACTGTATATTGTTTGAAATATTTCAAAATCATCCCAACATACATATACATAAATATAATTTTTAGTCCAAATGATTTTGGCAATTAAAAAAAAAAGAATACAATTAACAAAAACAAATTAAACAATTTTCATCTAATTTTCAAATATAATCAACTCAATTACTTTTCACACGAACAATCGTCAGCATGTGTTTCCCCGACAAACAACGAAAATCAATCAATCAAATTCTCTAAAAACCACCAATAATAAAAATAGAATTTAGAGAAAAATAAATTAATATAAATTCTGTGTGATGGAAATATCATTCTATAAACAAATCAGAAGAAAATGTAAAATGTATGAATGTAATTATTGTTTACCTTTTGTGAAGTGTTGAAGCATTTATGGTTGTTTTTATTATTGTTTAAGGTTAATTTTTTTGTTTTTATAGAAAGAACCATTTAGAATTTAGGTAATTGAACTTTAAATATTTTTATTAGCTTTTAATGATGAAAGATTTAGATTTTTAGTTGTTTTCTAATTTTTTATTAAATCAAAAGGGGCATATCTTTTTTTAATGGTTTAAACAAAAATTAAATAAAACATCAAAAAAGATCGACAACGAATCATAATACACGGTTAAATAACTCCCTTATACACATAAGAAATGCAAAAACCTACCAATCCAACTTGAGTATCCTCAAGCCATCCATCATTTCCGCTGTGTAGAGTCTAGTTTTTAAGTTTTATACTTTTATTTCTGTTCCCATAACCAAGCAGCTAAGTACTTCTGCACAAGGACCTGATAAGTAGCGTTTATTTTTTCATGTGCACCCTCTGCCTTTATCGTAAGGTGTTTCCAGAGTTGTTATATGGATTTTAATATCGTTTTTTAAAGTGAAACTCATTTCAGATTTATTTAAAACTTTAAGATTTTATAGTTAAAACATAATTTCAATTTCGATTACAAAATTATAAAAATAGTATTTAAAATAAAATTAACGTTAAATTAAAAAAAAAAGAATATAACGTCCCTGTTCTTATATCCACAATGCAGGATATTATTTAAAATTTATTTGAAGAACGATAAGAGAAGTAAAGACAGGAATAAGTTGAAAAACCTAGTATATCCACTCATAGTCGTATATAGGTTGTTTTTTCTGTGCGCAATTTCACGTTTATTTAACTTTGTACTTTAACAAAAAAATTAAATAAAAAAGATAAAGATAAAAATGCATATTTACTGATGTCGGAGCTTCCTTTATTTTCATATAAACCAAGAGAGAGAAATCTTATTTTCCTTATATAGTCATACTCTCTGTCTATACCTATGTACGAACATATATGGAGAAAAAGGATGCTGGTTCCTTTGAGTGTTGACGACGAGGAGGGGAGGGGGTCTGATTTGTGAAAATTGTTCTATGCAAAAATCATCCCCCAATAGAATAAGGGAAGCTTTTAGTTTAGTGGCCCATAAAGTATAAAGAATTTATATGGTTATATGGGTTTAGGTATACGTATACCTATACGTCGTCGTCGTTACGTAGGTACATAATGTATTACGTTATTGAATTCCTTTGAACTCTGATTGACCTACTTTTAAGCTTGTCGTCGTCGTCGTCATCATCATCGTCCTCGATTTTCATGTAGGTATAGGTTCATACATGAGTTTATGTAGATTGTAGATACTTTAGTAATTTTTGAGTTTTTTTTTTTATTGGGGTGGTTTTGTTTTTCTTAGATTTATTTATAAAAGTGATTTCTCCAGCGATATTAGTTTTTTCCTTTTCTTTGAAGTTGAAAACACTAAAAAGGGCAAGTAATATAGTGCATAGTGCTTATAGTTACTGCTTGTTCTTTGAATTTTATCTTTTAATCAGCTGATGCAGTGGGTCAGATTTAAGAGACAATCAATAGTTATGTATGTAAATTTGTAGGTGTTTTTTCTTTTCTTTTATGTTAACTTAAGTTGGTTTTATGTGCCAAAGATCGATAGAAATAATATGTCGAACCTTTAAGATACTTAGAGGCAAATCCTTGTAATTTTTCTAGAAATTTGCTATGCCAGTAAAATTCCGACTTTTTTAAATTAAGAACGACTGATTTAAAAACTATTACTCAATATTTATTGCCCAAAAATACATAGTACCAGAAATTAAGATTTTTCTCCAAAAAAAAGGATTAAAGAATAATTTTTGTAGTACTGCGTATACACAGCTAATAAGGTTTTTGAAACTGAAGCTTATATTTAGTGGAATCAAACTGATAACGCTGTTTTAAAAAAAAAATATAAATGGTTTGTGAAAGAAAAGATTATTAAATTATATGTTGGTATTGACTATTGAATCATTATTTCATATATGATATTCGAAAATCATATTAAGTTTTAAGATTTAAACTGTCTAACAAAACTCTGAAATAAAAACTATTAACAATTTATGATAAAACGGTTTTCAATATGAAAAAGGCAAAACGGTTTGAAAGTAAGTTTTGTTCTTGTGGCAAATCTGTTGTCTTAGCAATTTTTGAAATATATTTTTAAAAAATCAGCTCTAAAAATTTACTTCTAAACAAAATTTTCAAATCTATGAAAGTATTTAATTCAAGGTTTGCTCAATACTTCATATAGAGTCAAATAAAGACTCATAGAGAAAGAGAATTTCTAGAAGCTTAGTAAGATACTAAGATGATTTAAATTGTATCTAGAAGCGAAACATTTTAACCCTGTAATTTATTGTTAAAAGATATTTTGAGTTTTTACGTAGCCTTAAAAATCCCGTTTATGGAATTTTTAGAGTGGCATATTTTAAAAACTGCATGTGATAGAAAAATTTGGACATCTTAACCTTTCCGAAAAGTATTGTTTTGTTTGTGGGACAGACAAAAAAAATCGTAATTTTGTTGACCAGTTTTATCTACGAGTAGAACTTACATCAATGAAACTGAAATTCCATGTGTGCATTACAAATCATCTTTTGTCGAAAGATGACACAGCTACTCGATGTAGCCAGTTGTTTGTGTTTTCTGAGACGATACAAGAAATGTTTTTCTTCTTCTGATCTGGCTACAATTAGCAAAACTTGATTATAAGACAGAATTTAACATCATATTAACTCATTTTAATCACTCGAACGTCGTCGTAAAGTTTTCTGGTTTGTCCATTTTGTATCATTATTTAAAAGGACTATGCTCTAGTGAAATAATCAGTTATTATCATCGTCTTAAACAATTTAGCCGTAATACTCGCGCTTCCATCATGGCCTTGAGCCCAACTTCTCCCAAACTATGAAGTACAGAGATTCGATTTTAGCTCTACTACACCAACACCTCCTTTCCTTCTCCTCACTTTTTCCCAATGGCTCACATTGTGTCTTTGGTACATTAAAGGTATACAAAACCATTCGAATCAGCGTTAATTCCAATAAACAAAATCAACGTTTCAAAAAGTTCGGAATACGTCTCACACTTTTAAATTTAGTGTTGTAACCCTGAAAACTCTCAAAAAATGAAACTGACTGTTTTGATTCTAAGTCAAAAATCTTTCTTAGCTCAAAAATTTAATAAACAAAAAATTATACTTACTTAAGCCATAGACTCTGGAACGGAACTGGGCCTCAAACAAAATGGTTCTCCAGCCAGCTCGGTTGTCTCCAGTTCCGCACGCAAAGTTGATCTCCCACCTGCGTGCGCCTCCTGAGTTGCGGTCTTTTTCTACTGTGCCGTTGTTAGGGATTCGAAGACCTTCCGGGCTGGAGCGTTGATGTCCATTCGCTCTACACGACCCATCCATCTAAGTCGTTAGACTATTATTCTTTTGACCAGAACATTGTTACTGTACAGTTTGTCGTTGTATTTTCTCCTCCACTTTTCTTCTATGCAGACCGGACCAATCCTAATAATTTTTCTCTCTAAGCATCTTAAGGCGCTTTAATTTTTCTGTGACAAGATCTTAGCCTCATCGCCATAAATGAGAACTGGGATGATGAATGTTTTATAGATGGCGAATTAAATGCTCAAAAGAGGACTTTAATACTCATTTACTTTATAAGTACGAAGAAGAAGCGATTTGCAAGAATTATTCTCCGTTTGAATTCAGCGCTGGTGCCCTTGTATGAATTTATAGCGGTGCCTTGGATGACAAAGTTTTCAACAACCTCAAAGTTACAGCTGTTAATGGTGAAGTTTTGTCCCAGACTTCTTCGTTCAATGTCCTTTTTTGATGACAGCATATACTTGGTCTTGCCCTCATTGACCACTAAACCCATCGTCTTCACTGACATCACGTTTTGATTTTCCAATTATGCCAACATCAGCGGCGTAATCGAGTAATTGGACAGACCTTTGGAAGATTGCGTCTCTAGTGTGTTGACGATTGAGTTTTGCACAATTGTTTTCATGACGATTTTGAAGAAGTAGCATGACAGTGTATTGCGTTGCCTAAAATCTTTTTTGACATCAAAAGAATTGTAAGCTATCAATCTGGTTACATTTTTAGAAAAATCACACCAAAAGTTTTTTTTTAAAGAAACACACTAAAACCGAATTTCCGACCCAAATATCTTTAGAATAAAAAAGAACATTTGAACTTATTTCATCGTCTACAATATATTGCTGCTAATATTTAAAATAAAATTACTTTTTTTCGAAAAATTCGATAGAAAATTGTTCGCACAAAATTTAAGTTTCATTCAAAATATTACGAAATATAATTAAACTAGTAGATGTTTATATGTATGTAAATATCAATATATAATTAAAACTGAAATTTAAAACAAAGTTGACCAATGTAAGAAAAAATTTAAGTTGTTAGTCGAGCTGACGGCAAAGCCAAAGCTTTTAAATTCAAAAACAAATGTTAACTTACTATTACGAAATTTGTTAAACGTCTCGGAAAAGCCAAACCTTACATTTTTAGTTGAAACATTTTTAATTGAAGATTTTTAAATGAAAATTTCCATTTGAAAGTTCACTAAAATTGCATCCCAGTCTCTTTTTCTAATTATTTTAAGAAAAATTTTTCAGGAACCTTTAAATGGATTTTTAAATTTAAAAGTTTATATCCCTTTTAATTTCTTTTTATATCAAAAATTATACAATTTCTTCTAGATAAAGGAAATATGTTTGTACTGTTTTGAGAGTGCAAGGACAGTAGATAATGTTATAACTATAAGATGTCAGTCCTTAAATTACAAAACTGTACAGTCTTACCATTTAATTTGACACAAAAATATCTAATATTGTTTTCTGTACCAAAAGTCACCAAAAATCTTATTCTTTTTATCTGTATTACAACTAAACAAACTTTTGTTTTATTGTTTTGTTATTTCTTTGGCAATATTTCAAATAGAAATACATTTTATATATTTGTACTTATGTTATGATGATACCACAACATCATATACAGACAGTCCTTAGCTATGCATAAAATCTACTTTATTCCCAAAAACAAAGAAAAATTACATAGAATATTTTAATATTCAAGAACACCACATGAATTTTCTCTATATATTGAGATATTTATGTAAAAAGATGTATAAATATATATTTTAGAGGTTTGCATATTTTGAAATTCACAAAATTGTGTTATTGTTTAGAAAGCATAAGCGGAAAAATGAAATTATGCTTGCCAAGTGCAAAGTTTTGCGAAAAAGTTTCATTTTGCAGATGTATTAGGAAATCTCTCAGATAAACTATCTATTAGCCATGAGTCGACAAAAATTAATTTAAATTATTGCCAATAAAGTTTTACAGATTTTAAATTGGCATTGAAACATTTGTCATAATTTGTTTTTTTCGTTTTTTGTTTTTATTCAAAATTCAAACCAATTCAACCACTAAGAGACTTTAGATGGATTTATAGTTCAAGAGGCAAGAAGACCTAAGCATAGCAGAACAGTTGATATTTCACAGATGAATGTTTCAGATATAAATACATTAATTTTATTTAAATTTTCAATTCCCCATAGTTTAAAATGTTGTTTCTTTAAAAATCATGTGTATTTATACAAAAACAAAACATCACGAGTCAAAGCTGTCACAAAAATAACACAAACATCGATCGAACCGTCATCAATTTTGAAAAATTTAAAACTGTCAAATTTAATAAATAACCTCACACTTGATCAATATGACGCGCTATAAAAACCAAAAATATCTACAGTCTACGCTCGCATAAAAGTAATAATAGGACCACCTTGGATATTATATAAATAAAAACACAAAATTGAGTTTAATTTTAAACAACACGAACTTTAAGTGCACTCAAAATGTTAAAAAAATAAAATAAAAACTTTTTTATAGATCACAAAAGTCTTTGACCCCACTCTCTCTCCACACACAGTTAAAATGCCACAAAAAACAAAAAAAAGAAAATTGTTAAGCATTTTCTTTATTTTTTGTTAATTAAAACCAAAAAAAAATAAAAGAAGAAAATTAACAACAACTTGATTTGAATTTGAAGTGATTCAAGCAAATAGAAATCATACAAGCATATGGATCATAAATTAAATTTAAAAAGCAAAAACAGAATAAAAATTTTAAAATAATAAACTTCTCACAAAGATATACAAATGGCAGAAGGCCAATATTCACGCTATGCTAATGGATTGCATTGCAGTGCTGTCGAAAGTACTAAAATAGTAAGTTTTTTTTTGAATTTTTAAGACTCTGCACATATTTCTTATGGTTTTAATCATTTACTGATATTTAATGAATGAATTTATCAACATTTAAACTTTTTGTGATAACATAATATGAAGGAGCATTCATTTTATGGTTTCAAGTTGATGGTGCTAAGATTCGACACCTGTCAAACCCAGTTGTTATTTGAAGTGGCATAATTTTAGTTGAAAGTTTGGTATTACCTATAATTATTGATAGCTTAACAATCGTTGTTCAATTTGATTCGAGTTGTAACACTGGTCGACAAAATTTACGTTTTTTTTTTTTGGAAAAAACAATACTTTTTTTTAAATTAAGATTTACTTTACCATATGCCTCTTTAACCGAAAACGGGTTTCTTAAGGCTAAACTCAAAATATCTCTTAACAATATATTATTGTATTATGATTTTGCAAAAAAAAATATCTTTTTCTTCTACATATGTAGTGTAGATACAATGTAAATCATCCAATCCACGGTTTTTTTAAATCAAAAAACTGAAAAAAAAATTTTCGACTCAAATAATTTTTCAAAACTTTAAGACATTGGCTGATTCCATTTTTTAAATATTGTTTTCAACATTCAGTAACATTTTGAGAAAAATCGAATTGCCAATTTTTTTACAAAAAATTAAAAACCAAAAAAAAAAATTAACAAAAGTTGGTAAAAATTGATTTTCGACTTAAATATCTTTTCAAAACTTTGAGGTATTGGCTTTAAACTAATTCTATCTTATGAGAAATATTGTTTTCAACATTCAGTAAATCGAATTGACAGTTTTTAAACAAAAAATAAATGCCTAAAAAAAATTTATAAAAGTTTGTAAAAATTGATTTTCGACTCAAATATCTTTTCAAACATTTAAGATATAGGCTTCAAATTAATTTTATTTTATAAAAAATATTGTTTTTAACATTCATTCATTTTCTACTATATAAAAATAAGTCGGGTTTTCCTTCCTGACGCTATAACTCCAGAACGCACGAACCGATTTCCACGGTTTTGCATTCGTTGGAAAGGTCTCGGGCTCCGTGAAGTTTATAGCAGACAAAATTCAGGAAAAATTTCAACAGAAAACAGGTGAACTCCGTTTAGTTTCCTATAGAAAGCTATTGTAAAAGTTGTGGAATTGGAAATTTTAAAATTTTTTGACGTTTCAAAGGGCCCTATATTCTAAACCAAAGCTTACTTTTGGGAACCTTTTTTAGTCAACTACATCTCTAGAAACGTCAGAGATATTGACTTCAAATAACGTATGAAATCTACAATGAAGGAATGATTCTGATTGAGGATCAATGCTTGACTATTGCAAATAAGCTACTGATTGAAGTAGGAATGATTGCGCCAAATCGATCGATGCAGGATGCATTGAACCAAGAATTAAATCGAGAGCTGCAATACAATGTTGATACATTGCAGGAATTCGTTCTAATTAATGTGCCGTTGCTGAATGAACAGCAAAAACAAGTATACGAAACATTAATGCAAGCGGTGGACAATAATACTGGTGGTCTATTCTTCCTGGACGCACCTGGATGAACAGGGAAAACATTTGTCAGTTCATTGATTTTGGCCACTATTCGATCAAGATGTAACATAGCTTTGGCGTTAGCATCATCTGGAATTGCGGCGACTCTTTTAGATGGCGGTCGTACTGCACATTCTGCGCTTAAGTTGCTACTCAATTTAAACACAATTGATACTCCAACATGCAATATTTCCCGATCCAGGGCATTGGGAAAATTGTTGATGCAATGCAAGTTCATTGTTTGGGATGAGTGCACAATGGCACATAAGAAATCACTTGAAGCACTTAACTTCACACTGAATGATTTTCGACGAAGTAACAACATATTTGGCAGATTGATGATATTGTTGGCAGGCGATTTCAGGCTGACGTTGGCCAATAATTCCCCGTGGAACGCCTGCAGATGAATTGAATGCTTGCCTGAAGGCATCACTTTTGTGGAATAACGTAAAAACATTATCGCTAACCACTAATATGAGAGTTCAACTTCAAAATGATCAAAGTGCATCACAATTTTCCAAACAATTGTTAGCTGTTGGAAATGGAAAAGTGCCAGTTGATGTGACAACTGTATTAATTACTCTTACCAACGACTTTTGCCGATTTGTAGACTCTCAATTAGTTCTTATTGAAAATGTTTTCTCAAACATTAGTGAGAATTATCAGAATTATGCTTGGTTAAGTGAACGAGCATTACTCGCCGCAAAGAATAATGATGTACACGCACTGAATTTCACCTTTCAATCAAAAATCGCTGGCGATTTGGTGATATACAAATCCGTTGATTCCATAACAAATCCCGATGATGTAGTAAATTATCCAACGGAGTTTTTGAACTCTCTGGAGTTACCGGGATTTCCACCACATCACTTGCAACTCAAAGTTGGTTTAGTTATTATCATATTGCGTAATTTGAATCCACCGTGACTTTGCAACGGTACTCGACTTGCGGTGAAAAGACTTATGCCGAATTTGAGTGAGGCAACCATTATTAACGGAAAGTACGCAGGTGAAAATGTACATATGTGTTCCTCGAATACAAATGATTCCGACTGATCTTTCGTTTGACTTCAAACGATTGCAATGGTTAACCAAAGAGCACTTCAGCTTGCGGACAAGTATAACGCTTCGATTCAGTATTTACTTTGGATTCACTTTCATTTTTTACTTAGAAAAGTTCAATTAAATTACACTTCATTTTTGTAATCGAAATGAATTCATCACTGTTGTGAAATGAAATAAAGTTTTTTCCTTTTCAAATTTAAATTAAAAAAAATAATTTTTCTTCATCTTTTAATCCCCAAACGAAATATTACAAAAAACGAAGGCATCAGGTGGCGAAACGGAGTTCGCCGGGTTTGCTAGTTTTTTATAAAAATCAAACAGTCAGTTTTTTCATAAAAAAATAAAATCTACAAAAATAGCACGCAACTAGCTATTTCGATAGAACATTGTTTGTAATAATATAGGTAAGACTATAACTGAATAAGAGAAAGGGAATGAAGTGGACGTTATCATTACAGATTTTAGTAAAGCATTTGATAAAATTAGTCACCAAATTATTTGTCTTTAACTTAAAGCCCTTGATTTCCCTCAATTTTCTATTTCATGGATCAGATCGTACTTTGAGAACCACTGATAAAGAGTTGATTTTAGGTTCTCAATCTCCCATCCCATTTATGCAAATTCAGGAGTCCCTCAAGGGAGCCACCTTTGTCCTTTGTTATTTGTCTTAACTATCAAAGACGTTATTAATGTCATTGATATTTCAATTGTCTCTATTTACGCTGAAAATATCAAAGGTTATTTCTACTCCATCTGATTTTGTCTTGCTCCAAAATGATCTTGGCTCATTTTAGACTTGGTGCGACAAAAACTTCTTAGAACTTAATGTAGCTAAATACCAATTCATATCATTCACCTGTAAGCGATCACATGTTCCTTATTGAACTTGCAGTCTGCACGATGTTACCATTCATTCTTTCTGTTCTATTCACGACCCATAAGTTATTTGCGACACTCAGTTAAATGTTCGATCCCCCTTTTTACCATATTAATAATAAGGCCAACTCACTCTTGGTTTCATCAAACGTTGGTCTAAAGAATCCTCGAACCTCTATGTAATTTTATTCCTTTACACACCACCTTTCTTAGACATATCCTTAAACACGATAGTGAAGTCTGGTCTCACAATCAGAACTCTCACTCTCAAGGAATTGAATCTGTAGAACTCAAATTTCTTCGATTTGTAGTCCCCAGTCTTCCTTGGGGTGATAATTTAATCTTACCATCTTATGAAGAACGTTTAAAACTTATTAATCTACAAACCCTCCAAAAACCCCGCGAAGTCATTGATATTCTCTTTCTACACCAGCTTTTAGCAGGTACCATTGACTCACCATTTCTTTTAGAAAAGATTCTTATTTGTACTAATCCAATGAATGTCAGACATGCACCTTTCTTTCGCCTTCCTCATCACCATAAAAATTATGACCTTTTTTAACCTATTTCAAAAATGCTGCACTTAGCTAACAACGTGCATAACACGACTTCCATATCAGTCCTTCCTTCCTTAGAATCAATCTCTACAATTTGTTTTAAGTTTTTTGTGTGTGGGTCTTCCAGCCCAAGCCAAAGCATAAGACAACATAAGTCGTGAAGCACTGCAGCGGTGTTCGAGTGCACTGCAACTCAAAAGACTTACTCTTACCCCAAGCTCTAAAGAAGGCTATATTATGCGAGTTATAGTCGAGATATTGCCACCTGAAATGTATGAAAAACATGAACTTATCTCAAAAGAAACCGGTATGGCTATTTCTATGATAATATTTGTATACCTAAGTCCAGTTTTTCTGAAGAAATAAAATCTTCCTTAAAAAATGTATGACTATATGTTTTATTTAGTCTTATTTTCGAAACCATTCCCCGTTCTTAATTCAAGAACTTTTAACTATAAAATTGCCTTTATTATGCCCAGTCTCAGCTTGACAAATGAGAAAAAGATTTACTTTAACCGTTTTAATGTCCGAATACTATTATTTCAAAATAAAAGAACAACTTATTTTAAAGACATTTCTTAGACGAAATTAACATTAAGTATTCTTTACAATAATGTCAGTACTAATTTATTCGATAGAAGACAGCACTGATATGAAGAAAATTAGAGAATTATAATACACTATTTATTCAATAAATAAATAAAAACAAAATTAATTGATTGCGATTCCACAAAGATTATTCTAATTATTCCCGCAAAAGTGTGCTCAATCATTGGACAATATCATATGTGAATATATTTTCTCGATTTCGTTATTAAATACTCAATTCCTTGAGTTTAATTATTATGTGGGCGGGGGGTGGATGGAGGAGTGGGCACACTGGAAGTCTTACCAATGACCTGGCCATAGGTAAATGTCACCAGAGAAACCAATTAGCAAATTTGGATTTCTGAATTGCATAAGAGTGGCAAACCATATAAAACATACCTTTATATATTCCTATAGATATGTAGATATTTTGTCGGTAGATATATACCTTAAGTGAGTTTTAAGTGAAAAAGGAAATAAATGAGAGAAAAAGGTTTTTATGGTGACCCTAATTGCATTCTTTGAGAATTTATAGCGGACGAATTTAGTTTTTTTAGTCTTAGGAATATACGAGGTAGGTTCTACATGGGTTAAAGAAATTTAGTTATTCTTATAAGAACTAGGTCAAACTAAGCACTAAGTGTTTTTTTAGTTTTTCAACGTGAAAGATAAACTAAAGCCTTAATGAAAAGGTTTTAAATTTTAAAATAAAAACAAGTCTCGGGGAGTCCTTGAAGACGCGGTAAAACTTTACTCCTTTAAAGGAAAAACTTAAAAAAAAGAAATAAATCAATGCATCAACTAGTGCAAATATTGTCAAGGATTGCTTAATGTAAACTTACGCGACTTTGATGCAATGGAAAAGATGACTTTATTTCTTTGGAAAGTAGGCCATGTTTTCAATTTGTAGGATAAATTTGTTTACTAAAAACAACATTTTATCTCGCAGGCTTCTTTTTTATTTGTTTGTTGTTTAAAAGTTTATCTTCTTTTTGAACACTGTTAGCACTCCTTTGAACTCCTTTAGTGCCTTAAAGTTTTCTTTTTGGTGTTTTAAGTGATATTTTTATAATTTAAGCATTCTTTAAGAACAAAAAATAAAATCTAATAAGAATCATGAGAACAAAAGTGGCACAAACCAGCATTAATAGAATTGGGATTTTTAAAAATTTTAATGAAAAACAAAAGTTTTCTATTTGTTTCGTTTGAAAAACATTTTAAAATTAACTTTTACCGTAAACAAAACAATGTTATTTCAAACATAATACCATTTTCTTCTAAAATAAACTTAATATTGAAGGTTATTTTTGCTCTCGATCTCAGAATTGTTGAATGTAATAAAGTTTTCAATATTTAACAAATTGAGTGGCGCGCAAATTCTGGTAGGTATTCTTCAATCTTAGAAAAATTAAAGAAATTTGAATTTTTGCTATATTGGAACTATACAAATTAAAATCTTAAGTCATTAGCGTTTACACTTCTCCAAAAAATGAACACAGAATTTTGTGGACAGTTTCAAAAACTAGTCGGATCATAATGCACAATTTCAGTGCTTTCGCTATCATCGTTTCTTTGAACTTTTTTTTTGAAGTTTTAGTTAAAATAATTAGGTACATACATAATTTAAATTTCAATATGGTTAAATGGTTTTTATGCAGTTTTCGCCTTTATAGAAAACATTTTCATCTATTTCACCAAATTTTGATATTATTTAAAGTAAAATTCTCGAATCAAGCTTTTTAAAATGCTTCTTTGTATATTAACATTCCAGTGGAAGTTATTTTAATCGGTCTCATTTGTGGAAGAAACGCTCAACCATTTATGCTAAAACGGTTTTCAACAGTAAAAAGAAATATATTAAAATATATACTAAATAGTGCCACCTAACTTTTTTTCACGGGTACTGCCTCTTGCGAGGAATTGACAAATCCTCCAAAAGTAATTCTTGTCATGAAAAGTGCTTTCTCAAAATTAGTTCCTTCCATCCCTGACAACATTACTCGCACACAGGAATAGTTGAGAGTTGTAAGTCACTAGGCCCTGGTTCTTCATGGACTCTTGCGCCACCTAATTTATTTTTATTAAATAGTGTTGAAAACAGGTATTTTTAAAACTTGAGAAAATAATTAAAATCAAAGCTTGGATACGAAATCAGCACTAAAAATTTAGTCCAAAGCGAATTTTTTCAAACTATGAAAGTTTAAAATTCAAGGTTTTCTCAAAATTTCATATAGAGTCAAATAAAGGCTCATAACGAATGAGATTTTTCAGAAACTAAGTAAAATTACTAAAATGATTTAAATTGTAGGTATCTAGAAGAGAAAGATTTGTGCTTTGCAAAATTATCACACAATTTATTGTCAATAAATAAACAGAGTTTTAATTTAGCCTTAAAAAAACGTTTTTGGTTGTTTTTAGCACTTTTAAAGGTGCATATTTTAAAAACCTAATATCATAAAAAAAAGTAAAAGCCAGATTTTAATCAAGAACTTCTTAGTCATTTTAACGTTATTTTGTCGACTAAATTTGACATATGGGGTGGAATCGGATTAGATGATTGGTGATAAATGACAGTCAAAATAATCGAATTTGATCTATGCAAGGTGATAGTCAAGTTGATACCTAAAAGCTGTCACAACAAAAATGTGATATTCCTTCAAATATATCGTTTCTGAATAGAGCTACCAGACGCTGACAAAAAACCAATGGAACATTTTTTTCAGTTACCTTTTGTAGATACAAAAACACATTCATGTCACGGAAAAAGCTTACGACATTCGAAAAAACACAAGAAAAGTATGAATGTTATTAAAACACAGCTAATTTAATACTTTTATTTAGATATTTTATAGGAATCATTTTAAAATTTCACCATAGGAACAATGAATTGTGACAATTCTAATCTGAAATTGTTCAATCGAATTGAATTGAATTGAATCATTTTACACAGGCGGAATGAAAATGATAGTCAAATTTGATTATCAAAAATATGATAGTCAATTATCACCTTAGCCTATTCCACCCCTGGTACATTTTTTTTTTAAATTTAGTTCTGCGAAAAATATTTGATACTAAATTGGTTTAACGTCTCGACAGAAAACAACTACATAATGTATATGGCTAAGCTAAACTAAAATGCCCATAGAAATTGGAATTATTTTATTTTACATTTATTACACAAAATTGTGGCCAAATATCTTGGTCTTCTCTATACTCTTGTAAAACCTTTTTTAAACGGTTTTTAAGCCATTTTCAAAAGAAAGACCATTGTTCACATGTTATTTTTTAACACGGTTCTTAAAGTTTCTATTGGTATTTGCACTGAATTTGGTTTCATTTTTTTCAACACTTTTAATATTTATTTAAAAGAAAATTCTTGAATTTTTTTAAAACAATTTGTTTAAATATAACATTGAAGAAAATTAAAACCGTCAAGTTTGTCAAGCTCACTACTGATATTATTATAGTGTATTATTTATATTTTGTATTGCCAGACGCAACAACATAGTTCGTTTTACTTGCTCTTGGAGTAATACTTAAGTTTAAACTTCATTACTGTTTTATTAACACCATTCTCATTATGAGTCTATTTTCAACGTGAGAACTGGAAACCAATGGTTTGAAAATTGTATAGTTTTGACAACCCAACCCATATATATAATGATGGTATATTATCTACTATTTTGAAAACCTGTGCAGTGCAAGTTATTTGTCGTTTCCATTGTGCATTCTTTACAATTTCTCAATACCTTCTTGTGTGAAGTTAAACAATACAGACCTATTGCTAGATTATTTTATTTCTAAACTCTTTGAGTCCATCATTTGTGAATTACAATGATTTTTTGTTAAATCTATGATCGTTCCAAATCAGTACGGTCTTAATAAAGAGCGTTTTTTCGTCACATTTTTAATGGAACTACCTGAAAACTTTATTGACTCTTTTAAAAGCAAAAACAATAAGACTGTATTTTAACTGACTTCAGTAAGGCGTTTGACAAACTCTAACATAGAGTGTTTTAGTTAACATTTCGTAAAATGACTTCAACCTTATTTATTGGATAGATCATACTCTGTACTTTTTAATGGTTGCGAAGCAAACAAATTCAAAGTTAACACTGGAATTCCACAAGGTAGTCATAAAGGCCCCTTTTTCTTTATTTAATTTATAAACGATTTATCGTCTCTGTTGAAACACTCTAAGTAAATCATTTATGCCAACGATGATACAATTTTAAAAATTGTTTCAAATTCTTTTGATTACGAAGAACTGCAAAGTGATGTTAACTCGTTTTTTAATTGGTGTGTTCGTAACTGGCCGGTTCTCAACGTTGATAAATGTCAAACTATGAGCCTTACAATAAGGCTTTCTATAATTTCTTTTAATCATATGTTTGACGGATTATCATTATCTCGTGTTAAAGAAATGCCTGTCCTTGGTGTGTTATTCAATGGAAAATATTGAAATTGTCACAACACTAACTCAATAATATAATATAATAAGACTATACAATTTAAATTTAAAATGAGTTCAAGTACTTCAAATTACATAATTGTACAAAAGAAGCAGGCAATCGTTGACGCACCTAACGAATTTTAAGATCTTGTAAGAAATAAGACGGAAGCTGTTAAGAGAACTGCGGAAGTATTTTGTTTAGGGTTAAATGTGATTAAATCTTTTAATATTTTAAGTTGATTTTGTAGTTCCACTATAACTAACTTAATCTTAAATTTTATTAAAAGTAGTTCATCTGAACACATCAAGTACCTACAAATGTGACATTCATGAACAAATCTAAACAAACATACCTTTTTTCTATATTTGATGTCAAATGTAACCATCTTATAATACTGCATTTATTTTCTTATTTTTTACAAAATATTTAGAAATGCAGAAGTTTGAATTAATTTTTGGTAGTTTTCTTTAAATTTATATAGTCTTGTGTACGAATTGCGCATAAATTACGATCAATTTAAATTTTTTCATCAAAATTGTGAAATGCAGAAGTATCTTCTGTACCACAAAAATCTGAACAAGCTAAACATCCTGATATTAAATTATTAGCGTTTAACAATGTGCAGTTCCCTAAAATCATCCTTTGTTGCTAGTATACCAACTAATGCATACTTAATTGATATTGAACGCACCTAAAAGACTTTCTAAACAAACCCTTTCTGAGATTGTTAAATGTCAAAGTGTCATTTGGTGGTTAATGTATGTAGTAGCCGTTTGGTTATTTTAACTTAAAAGGTATGTTCGTTTATTACAAAACCTTCGTTTTAAATTAGTATCATGCTTAAATTGACTTAACTCCAACCAAAATTGTTTTTAAAATAAAATGTCTTAGCCACGTGTAACCATTTTCAAAGTTTTAAAATAATAAAAAAAAAACTACCTGACCATGATTAAATACCAAAAATGTTTTCATTATTTTGTTACCTTCTTACAAGTAAATAATGTACTTGTATTTAGAAAAACTTTTGTAATAAAGTTACAGGGTCATTCAAAAGTAACATTTCTCTACATTATTCTTTGTCCAGGCAAGGAGCTAAAAGTCGACATTTACATTTATAAAGGTACAACAACATAATGGTTGCTTATTCATGACGTAACTTACTAGCTCTAGATTCTAATTAGGCTGGAACTGGACTAAATGACTGCAATATTACCACGAGTCGTCATAGTTGTAGTCGTAACAGGGGTAGGAACATACATACATATATGTAAGCAAACAGAACTAAGCTTTTCAAATAGGAAGTTTCTAAAGTTATTTTCAAATTTTGAGCAATGTATAGTTACCTATGTATGGTTTTGTCTTGTGATTGCTGTTTTATAGAGTGACCATCCGATTTATGTTGATAGAAATTGGTTATATCGAAAAATGCCTTACAAAAAGGTAGAAGTCAGTCTTAGAGTTTATTTACGTTAAGGTTTTTGATTTTCCAAGGGACTTATCCTCAAGTCCAATTAACAAATCTTCTGAAAGAAACGCCTGATTTGTAAAAAGCACATTTAAAGACGTTTGAATTTGGCATGAGGTGGAACCTACACCTTTCCATTCCTGCTATAGGACACACAAAAACAAAAAAGTTTTTAAGAATATGGTCACCCTAATTTTTTTAAAACTATGTACAGTACATTGTACTGTACACCTTGAACAACGTATGTATCTATGTTCATTGAAAGTTACTGTGTTTCTTTTCTTCTTGTTTTGTTTAATTATTCCTTTTGTTCCCTTTTTTTTTAATTTAGTGCAATTTTCTGTCTCCATATAAAGGTTTTTAACATTATACATGTATAGTGTACGGTAGGCACATACATTCATATACAAAATAAAGGATTGCCAACATGAAAAACAGGAAACGAAAAAAAAAAATACTCACTCCGAGACTTGAAGAACAAAACAAATGCATACAAATTTCCATCATTAAATTGAAGCCAGTCCTTCCTACCTGAATAATATTGTCTCAGACTTAATGATGTACTCTTGAATAAGTAGTGTGGTATAGTCCTTGGCAAAAGAACAAAACGATAAACTTGTGTACTATACACAATACTAAAGAAAAAGACTATAGTACACTACCTATAGCTTTATACAGTACATGTATACAAAGCTCAAGAATCTGTTTTCTTCCTACCTTGTATATCATTTTAAATTCTTAAGTTATGAGTATAATCACAATGACGATAGAGATGTGTAGAGTTGTTATGAAGAACGCTGAAAGAACTCATATAGACAAAAATATGAAGACTTTGTACTCATATAAAGTTTTTTGTTTTGACTTTTTTTTTTATGACATCTTGTCATTTAGAAGAATAATGTTATTTTTGTTGTTGCTTGCTTGTTTGTTTGTTTGTTTGCTTGCCCTTTATCGCCTTGTTTATTTTTATATCACACTGTTTTTTTTTTGCATGATTAGTAGCAAAATATTGAAAACGCGTTTCAAGTTTTTTAATTTGATGGTAGAAGTTAAAAATTAAAATATTGCCTTCTTAAATTTCGGTTTCTAAATTTCAATGGTCTACAATAACTTACAATTTTTGTTAAAGTTGACAAACATTTTCGGCTTAAAATTTCTAGCTACAGACAGGCAACTCATAACAATGATATTTCAATTTAAATTATTTGTTTAAAATGTCTACAGCGACTGTTCAGGGTCCAGGGGTTTCCAATGACGAGTGCTTTTTTAGGGAAATCAATTGATGTTTATTTCATTTTAAGGTACGCCATTTATGGTGATGATATTTTCAATGACCAATTCTCATAATTGGGGCAGTTTGTTCTTCACTAATTGAAACGTTAAGGTTTTGAAGCGACTGTTAAGCATTGGCATACTCCTACACCTTATCTATCGTATGTCGTCAAAGAAAAAAAAAACTAGAGGTGTTAAATCACAAAATCTCAGCGGCCAATTGTAATTATGTCTTTAAGTGGTCTTGTTGAAAATAAGCATCTCCCACACCAATCCCGGCCTTTTACATCATAACTCAAAGCTTTATAGTTCAATTAATTCACCGTTATTATTACATTGGCCTTATTTGCGAATAAGTAAGAATCAATTCCAAATGCAACGATTCTTCTAATAAACGTTACTTTCGAGGTGATAATGGGCCACATCATTGAATATATATTTTTGATGTAAATTTGGGTCGTTTTGGTGAAATTCAAGTAAATCAGCGAAGACATGGCGTTTGTGGAAATTCACCGTCTAGTTTTGCTGTGGTAATTAAGCTTTTAAAGCTTTAAGACTTCTGCAAAATACGGTGAAATTCTGTTTGTGAAATTTCTAATTTGAAAAATCGACAATCATTGGTTTTCGTCAACACTTGAGATGCACATACGGTATTGGGTATCGGTTTTTTACATTACTAACTTGTACCAACATCTCAAATATTCCATTAGTTTCACCGTCACCTGCAAACTTTTGTGTATTTGTGGAAGTGTCTATTGTACCATTTTTTGCTTAAATAATGAGCTAACCTCTTTTTGGAAAACTGAAGCTTTTATTTGTACGAAATAACACTCGTGTAATTCTATTTAAAAATGATAGACAACAATTTGAAAATATTATAAATTAATGTGTACCAACATTTCCGCTTGTCCTTTATTTAAAATTATTACTGCCAATTATTGAAAAATTGGAACTCGGTTGAGTTCAAATTCATTATTTTATCAAGTTCTCGAGCGTTAGAACTCTGATTAAGATCTCAGTCTGAGATAAAACTTCGATTTATTAGACCCTCAAATTTCTGGGTCTACAATATTAGAACTCGGTTTAGCATTGTTTTTAATTCTTTGAACGATTTTATGATCGTGTGAAATAATAATAAATTGTTACAAAATACAGTTATGGACGCGGACAATTCCAGCTCACAACAACTTTCAGACTAGAAAAATACGCACAATATTTGTGTTAATGTGTTTAGGATTACATGTTAAGCTTCTGAACTATAAGATTTAACAAGAAAAAATAAAACCCATGGACAATTTGTCAGTTTTCAAAGCACATTTTGTTAGTTGAAAAAAGTCAATTCGTCTGTGTGGACATAATGTCCTTTTGAGTCTTTGAGAGAAGATATAATGTTCATTAAGTCAAACTTTGTGTTGAAATGCGATCTACAAGTTTCAATGAAAATTATATTGCAGAGTAAAATTAGTTTTACTTACATTAATGTTTTCCCAATAACGAACACTACCCCTTCATCCGCTACGGTAACTTCAATTTCATCAACGTTTCAAGAAAGGCATAAAGTCCAAGTTTCAATTTCTGTAACCTTAAGGTCCATAGACATTTTAACAGCAGATATTATGTTTATCAATAATGCCATAGAAAGTGAAGAAATGCTCGAGTTCTAAATATTTTTAAAACCAAATTTTGAAGGTAAACCTAGAGCTATTAGATTGAGTTTTAAATTAATTTTAGAACTTTGTCAAAGAATTGTCTGTTAGATATTCATAACCCCTTTTTTAATAAATGTGAATAGTCTGAAAATTTCAGTAAAAATATAACCCGAACTTCCAAATAATTAATTCATGAAATTTAGGTACTGGAATCGACGATGGATGTCATCTTTTGCAACACTTCAAAAGTCTCCCAAAATCCCCCTTCTGCATTCTTGTAAAATGGCATTTAAAGGGGGAATTATGGGGTGAGGTGTGAACAAAAAACAAACTGAAATATTCACTTTCGTACAACCAACACATAATGATAAATTATCTAACTGAAGTTCTTATTGACCTTCCTAATAAACTGATAAAACGAAAATAAGTTGCTCAACGTCTCATAGAAAACCAGGGCCTAGTGATTTACAACTCTCAACCATTTCTGTGTGCGAGTAATGTCAGTGATGGAGGGGACCTACAATTTATATGCTGAATCGGAACGGCTAATTTGACAGAGCAATTTTCATGACATAAATATTTGTCAGTTCCTCGCAATAGGTGGTATACCCGTGAAAAACTTTAGGTGGGACAGGTAGGGATTGAACCCAAGACTTCCGACATGGCAGTCCTATTACACGTCACGGGTATTTCAAATCTTTACAAAAGGCGTTTTAAAAAAACTATTTTTTATTTGAATCTGTAGATATTTATAAGTTTGATCACTGTGCCTGCTTCATCCTTACGGTCCTTATTTTAAATAAAACAAAATTATTTTACATCTTAAATGTTTCTCCAAAATACAACCTTATACTTCAAACTATATATGAAATTTTAATGTTTTATAACCAATAGCAATATCAATTGAAATATTTGAGAAAAAAATACCCAGAAAAAGAAATGCCAACATAGTTTCTGGTGAAACTAAATTTTAATTATTTAGATTGCATTCAGTGCCAACTGTTGACCTTCTATACTTCTTCTTCTTCTTATTGCTCCATAGAAAGAGGGAAATACCAAAAAAAGAAAAACTATCTCATGCTGTGCTCAAATCATTGATTACAGTTCAGATGGCGCCAATTTTCTTCATATACATATATCCTTATTATATATAGGTATATAAGGTATATACTAGATAAAGATACGCCTATATTATACCAATTTTCTTATTCTTTTGCCTCACCTCTCAAACTATGACATGTATTTTTTTTTCTTAATGTCCAAGGAATTCTTCGATCCCATCTACAATGTCCATAAAATGTATATTAACAATAGCAATTATAAAAACGTTGCCCAATTTTACAGGTGAAATAGTTTTTAAGGTGGGGTTTTGAGTTGCTGATATCGGCGAAAAAGAAGCCAACTTCGAAATGTGTTGGTGTAACCGTTGAATGTTTCTAAAAAAGTTTGTTTTTTGTATAGGGAATGTCAACTGATTAACGTAAAGGTTTTCTTTTTTTCACCTATTTTACCTACACTCTTAAGAAACGCTGAACCATTATTTTGGAACAGTTTTTAACAGACCGTTGCATACACATATAAAGATACCGACGAGATATACATATATGGGCATTTCCACAGTATTTTTAAATTTCATGGTACCACAGTATATTAAGCCTTAGAAATGAAATTGGCACTTTCTAAGTGGATAGATTTTCGTATCATGACTTATTTCAATTATGTAACCTAGTTGTGACTTGATTGTATTAAAATGTTTAATTAAAATTAATAAAAAATAGGCTAAATATTGCAAATTTCAAGCATACCAGATGCAAATTTATTAAGTTTTATAAACAAAAAACATTTAAACGACCTTTGAAACAACTTAACATCATTAATTTATAATTATTTATAATATACACTGTTAGAAAAACCTCGAAAGAAAGGTGTACTACCATTTAAAAAATAGTACAAAGCAATTAAATTAGAGTACCTCCGTTTTTACAAATATTAAAATCTGATCTTTTTCTCTATATAACTTTCTCAACGATCGATTTTGGTAGTATTTTATAGGCTTAAATTATTCTCTTTCAATCAATAAATCAATTCAAATTTAATTGGATCATGTGCCTCTATTTAAAAATAAATAATGCCATTTTAAAGTTTAAAATTGAAAACGTGATTGGTATAAAATATGTGATTTTTTTAGCGGCACACCTATCGATAAGATCTTACAGCTAAATAAATGATTGTGAATGATAATTTTACGAATAATCAATAGTAAAAAAAAGCTGTTGATCTAAATTTTGAAATTTCAAAGTTTGTACGACAGTACAAAATCAAAATTTATTATGAAATGAGGGTTTTTCATTGAATGCTTTTCATTGATCTAACGTACCGGATATTACGTGACGGATATTAACGATGTTTCAAAATGAATCACGCAAGTATTTTCTTGTTATTTAGATGATAAGCAATCAAGAAAATGTTTGTTTATAGATGTGCCTCAAAATAAAAAAAAAAAATTTCAATTGTTGAAAATGAAAGATTCTGTGGAAATGCCTATATATGGTATAGCTTTTGCCATTCATTTGTTTTCAATTCACAGTGACTATTTCCAGAATATTTTATAGAGTGTGGTCAAATTTAACGAAGAATCCGTCTTCTGACATTGTCCACCATGAGAGTACCGATCCTGTGTACATTAAAGAAAAGAATTACTGTCTTGTTATTTTTGGTGAGGACAGGCTTAGGCTAAGCGTTTATTCTTTAGTTTACTACTAAGGGCATGAAGCCTCTGCTAACCTTTTATTCTGTGGCTAGCTTCTTCTAAGGGGGCGCCGCGCCATGCCACAAGAATAGCTTGTCCTATGAGGCTGGCTAAGCAAAGCACCGATTAGCTTCTGGTTTACGTTTAGCGCCAGGAGAACAAAGGGAATGTTTGTTAGCCCTGCTTTATTCCCCATCCACTTTTTCTGAGTGTATGGCGGACAAGGCTTAACACATGGCGGACAAGGCTGAAACACAAACACGCTTCAGCTTCGGTTTCGCCTGACGTTTACGAGTTCGGCCATAGGAATTCAATGCATACTATCACAATGAAGCTTTGACTTGAGCTCACGTTTCGTTTGACAATCGTAAGGAAAAGAACGTTATGTTACGTAATGTGACTCCAAACGGAAGCTCTAGTTCAAATTTGCTGAACATTTGCTGTAAAAAAAGTCAACAAACAAAAAACATTTGCTTTTGGAGGAATTCCCATTGGTTATTATAGGCTGTGTAAGCTACTTCCGCGATAAATTTAATTTTTTCGATTTCAAAATTCATATTTTTTACTGCACGAAAAATCAGAACAAACTTTTAGAAATATCGTATTAGAAATGTCATTCAAGGCAACCTCGAAGCAAGTTTATCTCATTTAATCGAAAAGTAAGGGTCCTATCGGAAAAGTTTGTCAAAAAGAATAGATACGAGTATGTATTGTATATAAAACAATCTTTTTACAGATTTTATAGTTCACTGCTCAGCTGAGGTAATTTTTAGTCTGAAAACGGTTGAGACAATTTTCTTGTTTCGACTATGTCTTGATTTAATAACAGACTTTAAAATGTTTATTTTTTAATTATTTAACTGACTTAGTTGAAAATCGATTTATTTTTATTTTAGTTTTATTAAATAGTTTCTTTAAAACTAGTTTAATGGGAGAAATAGTTTTAAAAGGGTTTCGAGTCTTTTTTTTTTAATTTAATTTGAATTAATCAATCAATCAAATCCATAATTGTATTGACATTTGAATTAAACTTCTGTAAAAATCAAAAACTCGAAATTTTTTCAAACAAGTTTTGATTTAAAACTATAAGTTTTGGAGAAATTCTGTGATGTTTGGTAAATAAAATTTCCACCCTTGGTTCTTTCTTAAATTTTATAACCATTATAAAATTCATTATCCACCTATGCTCTAATATTTAAAGTTCTTTTTTTAAATTGACCTTTTCTTCTTCATATTTTGGAACATTTTTAAAGCAAAGACTATGGTTACCCTTTATAGTCATACTCTTAGCGCATTCCAGATCCTTCCCCCATTATGCTAAAGCTTTTTACTTGACTGTCACAACTGTCTATAAATGATGCAGATATCCTCTTTAACTCATGTATGTACACAAATTTTCTTCAAACTTCGCTTGGTTAACAAAAAAAAAGTTTTAATTAAAATGTCTTGTGCATTTGTTTTTTAACAATAATTCTTATACAAAGAATAAAAACATTCATAGCCATGCATTTAGAAAGAAAATACAAAAAAAGAATATTTCTATGTAATTTTGAAAGTTTTGTATTCCTCTGCTGAACTTACTATTAAAAAAGTGTATAGTTTTATTCTGGATGAACTTTCTTGTGACTATGCATTCAAATTTGTGTTGCATAACTTGCACACAAAAGTTTTCAACCAAATTAAAAATTTCATTCCCTTCTAAAATTTCAGAGTACAATTTTAATGGATTAAAACTAAAAATATGGTTTACAAAACAAAATTATGGAATGTTTTTATATTGTCTCATGTTTTATTTTTACGAACTTAACTATACTGGGTTTTCCAATTGGAAGTTACATTTTGAAGTTTAAAAAAATTGATTATTTTTTAAGAGAAATTAATGGGTTTTTGTTTGATTGTAGAAAAGAAGGTGTTCAACTTCCAAAAGCAAAATAAAGCAGTTAAATAATTTTCATTACATTTTTCATGACCAATTCGAAGATTTGTTGAATAATATCCTCAATAACTTTACAAATTCCATTAGTTTTAAATCGATTGTGGAGCCTAAGCATATGCCTTATCTTTCAATTGGCTCCAAACAAAAAATTTTTAATGTGTTCAAGCTTAAATTCTTGATGGCCAGTTTTGATCACTTCTCTAAGAAATAAATCATCGTTTTGGAGAAAAGCACTTGCTTTTATAGAGTTTGACATCAAGCTCACTTATCGAAAATACGTACATTTGGTACTGTTGAATCTCTTCTTTGTTTGTTTCTTTCTAAGAAAATAAACGGTGGTGTGCCCCAGGGCTCCGTTTTGACTTCTACACTCTTCTTTATTTTTATAAACTTTGTTTAAAACTTCTAAGCCACTAAATTCTTTCGCTGATGACAGTACCCTCAAAAGCTTCCAGTCATAGGTATGTGCACGACAAACCTTTTCTTGTGGAGTGATCACATATTTGATATCGCCAAAAATGCTTCTAATTGTTTATGTTTTCTCCGAAGATGCAAGAAGTTTTGTTACCCCTTCTGATCTGGCTATAATTTAAAAGTGTTAAATTCGTCAAACTCTCAAGTTTTATTGTTGAGTCATTTGGATGGAATTGAAAATAGAGCTCTAAAAATAATAGGTGTTAACTACTTTTGAACACCACCACAATGTGTCATGCCTATCATTGTTTTATCCCTATTTTCATAAAGAATGCTCAGCCGAAATAGCCAGTTGCATTCCTCCTCTCAAGCAATTCAGCCGTAATACTCGTACTTTTAGGAATGCTCACCAGTTTACCCTTGTGCCCAATTTCGGAAGTACTGTTAAGTACATTGATTCTTTCTTTGGCCACACTACATGAATGTGGAATGCTTTACCGTGCTTAATAATTCTCAATCATTGCAGACATTTAAAACTAATGTTCCTTTCTAATCCTGCTCTTGTCCTTTTAAGCTCGCTATGTTTTTAATCATTATAAGGGTATAGAAAAAAACAGTCAATCATTTTTTTTTGCAAAACTATGACTGCAAAATGTTAACAATTTTCAGAATAAACTTCAAGAATTTCAATGCATTGTTAAAGAGCATAGTTCCTCTTTCAGTATTGGCGTAAATTGTAATTGTGAAATGTCAAATAAAATAAGTCCTTTATTAAAAATTATTATCCTTAAACAATAAAGATATAGGAAAAAAGTTCAAAAGGATATCCCTCAATAACACAATCATGGCAACGCTGAAACTTTTGACCAAAAAATTGTAACCAATAAAATTGTTGAAATGCTGCCAACAATTTTCTGCATGCTGCTCTGCATCTGCATGGCTTATGCACTGCAGGACGACACGACGACGAAGAGAAGACCGACAAATCTACAGACCGGCCAGACATAGATTCGTGCAATACCTTCAATCCCACCTTAACAAAGGTCGATTGAGCCAATAAATTTGGTAAATTCGATTTTTTCATCCTCTTCGTGTGCATTTATAAAAGATGCAATCTTTTGGATTTATCACAGTGAGTGGAATAATTCGATTTTAATTGCAAACTTGAGGATGATTTATTATTACTTTTTCTCATATTCCGAGGAAACATTTTAATTTAACATCTCTTAACTTTTTATATGTATGTTATCAGTTATCCGTGGTTTTTGAAAAATGTACGTAAAGGATTTAAAGATTGTTTTGTGTTTGAGTATATGTATAAAATAAAATAGAAGGTTATGGTTTATGTTTTGGTATAAAGATTATGTAGTTTTATTGATTTTCCTCTTGAATAAGATATTAGACCCGCAAGCCTCTTCTCAAAACATAATAATATAATTCTCTTGCTCGTCATTATGTCTGAACTTTTAGCTTTTGAACATAATGGGAGCTAATAATATAAAAGCTGAGAGACAAAAACCCATCGAGACAAGTGCAATGTGTTGGCTGCATTATGGCTGCGATATCACATTGCTTTATAAATAATGTTGTCTGATATAAAATAAGTATCATCTTATAATATACATAAGTATGACGGACGTTTCAATTAAATACACAATATGTATAGTTACCACCCATTTTCATATAAGACAATATACATCTGTTCTATAAGAGTATCTATGTTACGAGTATATATAGTTCTGATGATTTGTGAATTTGAACAAATATATAGTTTTTTGTTTTCTGTTTTCAAATAAAATATTTATATGACTTTTATTATTATAATAACGATATTTATTTATTTTGTTTTTGTATTTTTAGGTGGTTCTCGTTTTTATTCTCAGCATTGCATCACTTATCATATATTTTATTGACGCATCTAGCGAGGAAGTTGAGAGATGTCAAAAGTGGAGTAATAACATTACGCAACAAATCGATCTCGCATTCAATATATTTTTTATGGTTTACTTTTTTATACGAGTAAGTAAATAACTTAATATTGAATTGTAAATGATATCACGAAGCGTTTTTATGTAACGATTAAGAGTTATTTTTAATTTCAAAACTTAAGACATTCAAAAAAAAAACATTCGAAAAAAACGCTGTGCAACTAAAATGAATGTTAGAAGTTTTCAAACGTTTTCAGTTATACTCGTATTTTCGTTTGGGCTCTGGCTATTAATCTGGGTCCTTAAAGTAAGTCCACTAAATTCAAAAAGAAGAAAAAGTTATTTAGACAAAATCAAGTTGTTGCAAATTTTTCCACCGCTCGACCAACCCGACGGACTGAATGTATACGAATATCTTTAAACAATATTGGATTTTCGAATCCAATCCATTAGGTAGTGGTTTTATTGACTGAGGTGATCAATAAAAGTAAATAAACTTGATATCAAAATGATATCGAAATACGAAGAGGTGAAATTCACCAATTCGTATGGATTCTAGTGGGCGCCAGTAAACTTTTTAATGGAACTTTACCAAAACCAAAAGCTGAAACTTAGTCTTCAAGGAAAATTAAGAAATAAAAGAGTGGTTTTGTTTTCCAGATAAGAAATTTAAATTATCTTTTATTGCCTGGAAAACCTTGGCCGAAGCCGGGATTAAAAACCAGGATCTTTTATGACAAAAAAATACAAATTGAGATTTTGAGATTGACAGAAGGTCAAATCTAGATAAAAAATTTGGTTAACTAAATCTTTAAAAAAAATTTTTCAAGCGATTTTCCAACTGCCTTGTCGGTTCGGACGCATTCCAAAAAGTGCCATCATAATGGCGAGCTTGACCCTTCTGGCTTCTTGCCCTCAGGCAATCCTCTCTGATCTTATGCGTGGTAAACGGTCTGTCTCGGTCCCGCAACTTCCTCCGTCCATAATGCTGGGGTGTACGACCGAGAAGCCAGGTATCGTTCATCGCACGCGATCTAATTAACGAGGTGATGCGCTCACCCAGTAGCTCAGTGAATGAGTTCAGCTCTTATCCGTCGAACCCAATCCAGCCAAGACTCTCTGGAAAATCGTGTGGAATTCCTCGCATTACCGAGAAAAACTACTTCCTGCCGTGTTGAAGAAAGTCGATAGCCAGCCTATAATTAAATTGAAAGTTATTTTAAGCCAATATGTGGACCAACCCTCGCACAGCTCGCTGGTGTGGAACCCTTTCGCACACTTTGGTAAGACTTGTTAAATTTGCTTTCCCACAATGCAAGAAGAGCAGGTCACTGGCTGATAGTCCAGGTTTCTACTGAACTCTTCCAGAATTTTGGGGTCGCAGTGAGAATTGTTAAGGAGTGGTTAGTAAAAAGGAAGGTGAAACTTATTGTGACAAAATTTACCGCAACAAATCGTACGTTCTTTTTTCGACAAAATGTAAGCTTTGAAGAATTATTATGAAATAAACTTTTTGCCAGTCTTTTTCTTTTGATGATCAAGCTCTTTCATTGTTGTAAGCGACTAAGTTAATGGCAACAAAGCTTGACAACTAAAATAAAAGCTAAAGTATTGCGGTTTCGGATCATCATCATCTTCGGCACGACAACCGGTATCTAGCCCTAGCCTCATACAACAAGTCTCCATTTATCCCGTTCGCAAGTCGGCGGCGTCATCCATTTTCCCAAGTCTTCGGGCGTCCTTGTTTACACCATACTTTCAGCGTAAGAATGGTCTGTCACGCTGTCGCTAGCCATAAAATGTACTAAAAAGGACTTTCCAAGCTGGTTCCTCGTTACTCAAACGAGCTAGGTGTCGTGCAGCTAACACTAGTCTCTTTAAGGTAGATACAGTTGATGATTGTATTATCTCCGGAATCGTCCTTCCTCACATAATTGCCCAACAATTCTCCACAAGGCCTTCCTCTCGATAGCGTGCATTTTACTTAGCACCTAGGTCTCGGATCCATATGTGAGTACTGGCAGAATCATCGCCCTGTACGGCAGCAGCTTATATAAGTTATGGCAAGGTTTTTGGTTTTAAAAATCTTTGGCTTTAAGCAACCGCCCGCATATTTCTTCTTCTTTGTAGTTATTGGCTACTAATATTGACTCAAGGTATTTGAAGGATTGCACTTCTTCAAATTCATGCTCCGCTACCTTGATTGTGTAACCAATTATTGTTCTTCTCGCAGTCGACGCAACCATGCACAAATTGTGTGCTGCCTGCTCGATCTGGGTAAAGATATCGTGTACAGCTTGTTTCGTTCTCCCGATGATGTGAATCGTCTGCGTAAGTATCTGGCTGGAACTAATGACGATAGTCCCTCTTATTGACGTGCCTGATTCACAGATTGCTTTCTCCAATGCCAGGTTGAAGAAGAGGCAGGCCAAATCATCCCCTTGTCATAGTCATTGTTGATGTTGATTGGCCAGCATAGCAATTCGACTATTTTAACTTGGCTTGTTATATTGATCATGGTAAACCTAAATGGTCGTATAAATTTATTTGAGATGACGAATTCTTTGCATTTCTTCTTGTTCCCATACGTGCACTATAATTTCATGAACTGCTCGATGTGAAGCTGGCCCGCCATGTTGAAACAGATCGGCTGATATGCCATCGGCATCCGGGGCCTCTGGCTTAAGCCTTTTTACAGCCTTCTCGGCCTCTTCTATACTTGGTGGCGGTATCATTTGGGCTTTTTTCTTGATGTGGGGGAGCCACCACTTCTTCGGTGAGCTGACCGTTTAGCAGTTCATTAAAGTACAGTTCCTATTGCTTTAGTATGCCTGCAGAATTGGTAATTAGATTTCCCCCTATCCGTTTTTGCAATATGTGCAGCGTGGTGTAAACTGCGTCATGTTTTGGAGGGATTGCTAGATCTTCCACTTTTGTTGCAGACTTTGCTCTCGGCTTTGTTCAAGTTAACAGATCAAGTTCTTCCCCAAGGCAGATTTTTTCAGTCGCTAGTTTGCATTCATACGGAACGAGTTGCTCCGATCTCTGCGACTACTGCCTAAGAAAAGAAGGAGTTGGCAATACTAATGACAGTATTTTTAAGGATTGTCCACTTCTCTTCTACGCTCGGCATATACTGGTCCCAGGACTTACTCTCCCCCCCATCGAGCTCTTTGAGGGTGAGTATTAACGTATGTCCAAAATTGTTACTGGTATTCTCGTTTGCTTAAGGCAGTCGTGTTAATTCGAATTTGATCGGCGAATGACGTTTCCCCAAAGTCATGGTTTTGATGTTTATATAAATGAACAATAAAAGGAATAATATTTTCTTCATTTGTAAAGTCGTTTTGGATTATTGCCGAAATGCTTTTCCACACTTTACAAATTTGATAGTTTTGGGCAAAAGAGAGCGCACACGAGAAAGTTTAATAATTACACCTCCTGGCAAAATCTTCCCAAAAAAATTCTTTGGTCAAAAATTGTTGCTCTGTCAAATGTCATATTGTGGTACGTAAACTTACTAAACTTTCAAATTTTGTTAACTTTATGTAAAAGACAAAGTTTACCAAATGTGTAAAAGACTGTTTTTATTTTTAAAAAATATAGTAGCGCCACCGTGCGTTAAGGTGACGCAAGTGTGCACAAAGGCTTATACTATGTTTCCACCGGGCACTAAACCGAGATTTAGCTAGATTTGTCACAAATCTCCTTGAAATCTCAAAGATTTACCATACAAATTTTAATCTCCTCAAATGAAGATTTCAAATAAAACTCATTGAAATCTACTTGGGAACAATAGTTTGTCAAATCAAACAAACCTTTTTTCGGAGAATAATTGTTGACCCGACACATTCAAACGCCAATTTCGTTTATTGACAGATGGAAATGTCAACAAAAACTATCTGTCTCACTTCCATATGACTCAAATTCAAAACAATAAACAACTTTCAAGAAATCACAGACGAAATAAAATGTAAGTATACAAAAATAATAAATATGTACAAGAATATAATAAAACTAATTACTTACAGATGATGAGTGAACAAATACATATTTTTTTTCTTTTCGAAAGAAGAATAATTTGAAGTTTGGTTGTTATGACATAAACCAAACGTCAAATTAATCTCCTTTTCTTTGGTGGAAACACCTCATGATTTATTTTAAATCACTTGCCTTAAATCTCGGATTATTTGTTGGTGGAAACGTACTATTAGGTGTATCAGAATGAGAGATTAGGCGTGTTCAGATATCTGAGTAATTTTTAAATGTTGAATCTCTCCCGAACGAACTCGAAGTCGGGGTCGATTATTTCGAAAACGCTGACTAATGCAATTGTTACAGAATACAGTCACAATTTTTGTTGGTTTTGTGAATTATAAATGCGCATTATGTCTTTGTTAATTTGACATACAAAATTCTCAGATATCTTGGAATAAAAAAACAATGATCTTTTTTTTATCAATTTTTAGCTTCGTGATATCATTTTCAAAAAGAACATACATAAGTCATATATAAAATTTCATATTTTATCTAATTCTTTAACTATGAAACCTTTTATTAAAATAAATATTGATTTCTATATTTCACAGTTCATAGCGGCGTCCGATAAACTTTGGTTTATGTTAGAAATGTACAGTTTTGTAGATTATTTTACAATACCCCCGTCCTTTGTATCAATATATTTAGATCGGACATGGATCGGTAAGTGTTTGTAGTCTTATTGAGATATCATTCCTTTTTTTTTTTTTCAAAATGTGTGTCTGTTAGGTAGTTTTTGAAAAATGGTATTAATTGTATTATCATCTGTCTGTTTTAGTGTTTATTTTTTTTGTTTTCTTGTAGAATCTAAGATTTTGGGTAATAAAAAAAACATATTATTTAGTTTAATCTTCGTCATCGTATAACTTGACAATAAAATCGCATTGGAAAATATATTAATGACATATACTCATTTGCATAGAAAAAAGAAGTAAAAATGTGTTGTTATTCACTGTCATCATCATACTTTCAGTTAATTGTTTGAACTATATAAGGTTTTGGTTTAATGTAATTGTTGGAGTCATGTAGAAACTTTAATTTAAAAAGCGGTATTTGTAATGTGTGCACTTGAATAGTTTTTGGTGTTTTGTATTCGCACTGTATTCATTGTGTGGAAATTTCACCAGAAAGGGGGAAAAAATAGGTTTTGAAAATTAAGTTACCTTTGGTACTAAAAAGAAAAATTGTGGAAATTGTACAAAAATATAACTAAATGAAAATTACTTACTTACTAAGGTCCTCAGATCTATAAAGTCCGTGGGTGTTCCCTAGGGACATATTGCCTCAATTTCTCCTACGCGTCATTTTGTGCGGTTTCAGGTGATGTGTTTGAGCTCCCTACAGCTCTTCCCCAATCTTAACGATTCCTCCTCGACTTTTCGTCTTTACGTGCTTCCAGGTGATGCAACCGTATAACAGTTCTGGTTGCTGTGCAATATTTCCGAGTCAACCCCATGAATTCTGCTTCTCTCTCCACCATTGTTGCCATTTGAAAGAGATCCATTATTCTGTCAGATAGCAAGCCTCCTTTTGGGAGCCTTATAATCATTACCTTTTCCAACGGTTCGGGGAAACGTTTAGAGACCTATGATGCTTCTATGAGTGGTTTGCAGCAATTTGCTTAATGAACTTGGTACGCGTTACTTGCAACAATTCTGCGGAAATGGCGGCTGTCTAATCCTACCGCTTTGTTGTTTTTGAATGCTTTGATCACGGTACATGTCTCTTCTTTACTGGGGAGTGTGGTGCGTATTCGGGAATTTGTTGCAACTTACGTTGCACGTTGCATATGTATTATGTACTCATCCGAGATCAGCAGGGAACCATACACATCTTTTAACGGAAGTTGTTTTGAGCTCTGAACAATAGCGAGTTTTTTGATACTTCCAACTGTTCTTTCAACATCTAAAATGAAAATTAACAAATAAAATTTAAGTTTTTAATATTGATGTATACCTTAACAGAAATATACAAATGTAACATAAGATATTTTTCTTTGTCTTATAAATATTTCTTAAATTGAATTTACCCTTCCAAAACAGATTTCCATTTTTCGGTGTGAATGTTAAACTTATTTTAGCACCAGGAACTATGCAATTTTATTAAAAAAACTACATCGGATAAACAGCGTTGAAATTATTATTAATACATTTTCACAATTTTGATAATTAAAAAATCGTTCTATTGACATAAGTGCAATGGGGTGCTTTTACAAATATAAAGAGAGGGCTTATATTTTTTTCACTTCAAGTAAAAGGGAATCTTTTCTGGCTTACAACCTTTATTTAAATACCCGGATGATTCTTTAATTAATCATTTACTGATAAAAAATACCAAGTGCAATCGTGGTTTAATATGTATATTACGGTTCAGTTGAACCACGCTTGAACCGTAAGTAATTCCACACAAAATATTGCATCATCACGACTGAACTACAGATCTCTACATGTTTTGACATTTTTGTGATTTCAATGTATCAACTTAAAGCCCTTAAGTCGAGTTAGCTAACTAACTTTTTCAAGGCATACATTTGATGTTTCAAATCACAAAAGCAATTGAGTGAAACTAAGGCAATTTTATACATTAATAGAAATTAAAAATGGCCAATGTAGGATTATTGTTGGTTACAGAATCCACAAGCTCCTGGAGATTCCTTTAAGTAAATTTCATCGTTCTTAACGTTAACGTCATTGGAAGATTAATAATTAAATTTGAATAAAAGATAAGCTGTTTTGGAGGGCTTCTTCATAAAATCAATCCTTCAATGTTCTCCAAAAAATAATCCAAAGCGTTCAACTCGCAGCTGGAATCCAAGGCAATTGACATCGCCAAGATGGCTGATAACGCGATTTAGGAATTTTGTACCCAAATTATTGATTGTGGCATGAGCTATGAGCCATGGTACACCATATTGCCTAAATCCATGTCTTCAATTTTAGTTAAATTCAAAATTTGTAAATTGGGGTCTTGAATCCGCACGATTTGCTGAAACGTTCTGTCCAGACTCATTTCATAATAAAAAAAGTCCAATAATAGTGGCAATCTGTCAATCTTGTGGATGCATCAGCTACTCGTTTGTTTATTAACGTGCATCAGACGCCGCAGTCAGAAAATTTGTTTTTTTGCACAAAATATTTGCCCAAACAACCTGCTCAAATACCTCTGAGACTTGACAGTTAGGGCCCTTTCACACCAAACGAATCCGAATCAATCAGAATCACTCCGCATCAAGTTGAATCTGATTGACCAAGATTCGGCTTCGAGCGCTCCGTTTAAATGTGAAGGGATTCTTTTCTCGCCTTCAGACCGGACGAATCTGGTTCAATCAGGTTTGATTCGAGCTCGCACTTGATTCAACCTGTCAGATTCCTTGATTCTTGATTCTTGAATCAACAACCATACGAGATGGAGGTGGAGTTATTAATTTTAAAAGTTAAAGAAAATAAGTGCGATTTATGATTCAGGTTGATTCAGCTGGTGTGAAAGAGTGGAGATGACGAATCAGATTCAACTTGATGCGGAGTGATTCTGATTGATTCGGATTCGTTTGGTGTGAAAGGGCCCTTAGACCTTCGAAGCCAAAAATCCGAGAATCCTGTAGAATTTTTCTCAAGCTACTAAGTTAAATGTTGACCAGTTGGATCGATGGTTAGTTGATGTTCATGAATTGAGTCCCTTACGCTTGTCTGTGCGCAACACACAGCAATGACAGTTATCCAAAGTGCTGTACTCTTGAATACCAATTTTTAGAAATATTTGCACAACTTAAGTTCGGTCAAAACTTCTTTTCAAAAAACGCACTATTTGGACTATGCACAATAATCACTCTGGAAATAAGTTGTCAGTATTTCATTACGTTGTTAAGGCGTAAAAGTGGCTCATTTCGTTCCCGCAGAAGTATTGTACTGACTGCAGTATACAATTTCGAGCGGAAAATAGCTGTCAATGTCAAAATAAGTTATGCTTTAAAATGAAACCATTAGATGGCTCAACCTGTATATTGAAATAAGCAGTTGCAGTCTGACATTTGTAATATGAGGAATATGCATGGCAATTTTTGATGACAAAGTATTGACAATCTTTAGTCTAATAATAATACATCCCTGTTATGCAAAATAATCAATTTTTCAGTATCTGAATCAACGGATTGTTGTTAGGGATTTTGTGTCTAAAACTAAATTTCAATTAAAATGGGTATGTAGACCAAAAGCAAAACCATAGGCCGATTACATCTTATAAAGCTAATAAGTGTGTATATAAATGTCATAAAAATACTACCGTTGATGCACAAAATCGTTTAATTTATTTCTTTTAAATTTTGTTTGCACCTTAAATCATCAACAACACATTTTTCTTATAAGTACAAAACGTCACTTATCAAATATTTAAACAATTATTTTGTAATGCGATTTTATAAATTAGTATAGTTTAAAGTTGAAAAGGAAATATAACATAAACAAAAAAATATAAAAGTTATAAGACAACGCATCGTAAATCAAAGTATACTAAATCAAAACATTTAGAAAAATCAAAAAACACCACAAATCATCTCAATTCAATTCAATTCAATATAATGTTGTGTAAACTTCACAATTCACAAAAATTGACACAAAACCAAAAAAAAACACAAAATTAAAATTGGAAATACTTCTTGTATCTTGTATCTTACATAACAACAGGTCTCCGATTTCTTCGTGCGCTTCGTCTTATGACTGTCCCAGATATTTTACAATATTTAAATATACTAAAAACATCGAGCTCTATACGATTGGCTCAGTTAGTATCAATTTTTATATCAGTATGGTTAACAGCAGCGGGCATAATACACTTGGTAAGAATATTATTTGCTTCAATTTTATTTAATTTTTTATTTTTTTTTGTTTTATTTAGCTTGCTATATTTTTTTTTTATAATTTGTTTTTAATTTATTTTGCAACAATAATATGTTTTCTTTATAATTGGCACTAATTGTCTCACATTTTAAAACTAGCTGGAAAACTCTGGCGATCCGCTAGATTTTAAAAATCCTCATCAATTATCCTATTGGACCTGTGTCTATTTCCTAATTGTGACCATGTCGACGGTAGGATATGGTGACGTTTACTGTGAGACTGTTTTAGGAAGAACGTTTTTGGTGTTCTTTCTACTCGTCGGCTTGGTAAGTTAAAATTTATTTTTTTCTCTTATCCTTCAACTTGTTTCTTTGTATTTCTTTTACAAAAAATCCTTTTTTTATACATTTAATTTCCCTATAGTTGTTTTTTCTTTAATTTATTTTCTAAGTAAAAGAAAATTGATATTTAAATAATATTAAAATGCACAATATCATCGAACAATAAAAATAAAAGAATTTATAAGGAAAAATAACAATGCTGCATTTAAAAAACAACAACAAAGAAAATTGTTGAAAATAAATATAATTACTTTACAGGATATTTTTTTTTTTAGATATTTACGTAAAGGTAGAAAAACGTATAAATTTAATTATTTTTTATTATAAAGGAACTTAAAAAGTTTTACTTAGATTTTATTTTAGCTTAAAATGTATGTAGGTTGTTAGGCGTTAAAAATGAAAAACATTTAACCATAAGGTATATAAAAGTGTTGAAAAATTTTAAATATTTTAAGGGCTTTATTAGGAAACATATACAATGCGGAGTGAATGAGTTGAAGATTTTTTTCTTATATTTTTTTCTTTATTCAAAAAATATTTATCCCAAATTTTGTTTTACCAAACGAACATTTTAAATACTAAAAATTTTTATTGTTTACGAAATAAGCATTGGACTACTTGTTTGAGTTATTTCTTTGAAAAGTATACAGAGTTATCTAGTATATTGTATAGAATTTTTAACCATTTCCCGAAATGTTATTTAGTTTATAGTTTATTTTAGTTTCTTTTTATTTAATTTAAAAAAAATAGCTGCACCAAAACCAAAATTTTTCTTTTAAATTGTATTTGTTTTTTGAATTCGATAAATACAAATTAGTTATTTAGCAAGAATAATATAAACAAATTACTTTTCGCTATACATATTATGGTTTATACTTCCAATTTGCTGTTTTCGTTGGAAATATTAAAAGTTGCAAAAAGCCTCTATAGTAGTGCCTTGCGACAATTTGATTTTTATTTTAAAACCTTTTTAAATAATTTTTTTTTTTTTTTTAAACAAAAAGAAAAATATTTATATAAATGTTTGGTTTTGTTTTTGATATTCATTTTTAAATTTTCTTTATTTTCAACTTGAAAAGTAATTTAGCTTGCATGTATTGCGTTTATATATACAAAAACAGTTTAATATATGTTAATTTCAACATTAAAATAATTAGGTTACATTACATTATGTAATTAGATTTAACGTATATTAGTACATACAAGGTTCTATGTTTAAATATTTTTGTAGGGATAGAATTTTATTTCCATTTTATCAAAAAAAAAAAATAGTATAAACATATTTTTTGGTAGGTAGTTAATGTTTTATTATTATTTCTTTGTATTTAAAAAAAAAAACAAACAAACAATCAAAGTTTGATTTTTGTTTTTCTGTTGGTTTTTTGGCAAAAATAATTTCAAAAACTAAGAAATTTTTATTGCCAATGATAAATAAATGGTTGTGTTTCTTGCATGAAATGCTGGCTGCTGCATATTGTGTAACCGCTTTTTGAAGAAAGCTATATAATATTTACATATACATATACGAATATTCCCCAAAAATGATTCTTTTTTTTCTTACAAAAAAAAAAAGGGAATAATACTTATTTAACCTGCATATTTAACTAAACAAAATTTTTTTAATATTTTTTAGCTAATTTTTTTTGATAAATGTTTGTATTATAAAACAAAAACACGTAACAGAATAAAATATATTTATTATTTAAAATTAAACCGGTATAAATGATTTATTGAATAGAAAATTATAAATAAATATATTTCAAAAGCAATGGTAAACTATAGAAGATTTCATGTTTTTATTTCAAAGTTTAAATAAAAGGACAACTATTAAATATAATTAATTTGTTGGAGAGTTACACCTTAAGCTTTTTTAAAACTCACATATAATACTTTAGTTATCAACGAAAGTAGTAGATTATATAGTACACTGATTAAATGATTTATCAAGCTGTTCCTTTGTTAATTGATTCATTTACAAATTCCATATCTTGGATCAGGGCGAAAATTCTTCCTGGTTTTCCAACAAGAAGTTTCATTTTTATATTTAAAACCAAAACTAGCGTTTTTTAAAGATAAATCAACTGAGTTATATTTCATTGTAAAAGAGAATGTAAACCATATAAAAATGGAAGCGATATCAGCGAATTCCACCATCTCCTTTTCAGAAAATTCCCCATAACTTATGATATTTATAACTTTTCGAATTCCATCTTTAAGGTCTTGGGTCGATTGGAAAAATTGGCAAAGAGAAAAGCCTGAAGGTGTTAAATCACAATATTTTGGTAGACAGCTGTGATCAGCTATTTGAAAAATAACACGGTCCGAAATTTTTTCTTGCGAAACTGTGATTTTTTCGTTGCTTGTGTGTGACTTAGGAAGGCGTTGAAAATGGACGTCGACACCAGCTTCATTTTTGAATAAGAAGGTTCCAATCATACCGCCATGCCCACTTAAAACTGTACCAGGTTGAGAATGGAAAGGATTTTTAACCATCATTGTTAAATGAATGCTTATTATTGAAGTGTAGATGTGCCACAAATTCCAATCTACGAGGAGATCTACGATGTTCAAAACCACGGGCTAAAGCAGCAATATTTCCAATTGCCAGCCGAGAGGGTGTTTCACGACGACCATAGAGTTCTTTAGTTTTGAAAATTTGTTAACCATTTTTGTAGCGCAATTTCAAAATTCCAATGCACTATTGAAGCGCGTAGCTTTTATTTTTCTGTATAGTGTAATTTTGACTTTTCAAATGTCAAATGATGACACTTTGAAAAGTGACACCTGCCCAAATAGCACGGCTATTTAAAATATAACCTCTTATTTTGAAACCCTTAGTTTAAAACTAAAAGTCTACAAATTCACATTATTATATCCGTCAAGTCTCAATATCCCCTCTCGGTATATTCGTGAAGGAACTATTGACCAAAAGCTCATTACATCTTATACAATGTAATAACTGGAAAAGGGATTCCTTTGATCACAGGAACATAAAGAACACTATTAAAATAGAAATTGTCACTAGGACAGACTTTTTGAAGTCGTACATAGGTTTTTAACCAGGACTAGATGTAAGACAGTGACATAAAAATAAATCATGTATCATGTCTTTACGGACGGTATAGGGGGTAGAGTCTGGCATCTATTCATGTAATCCTCAATTAGAAAGATAAAAAAAAACCTTCCAAACTACTGCAGTGTCTTTCAAGCAGAAGTATTTGCGATTTCTGAAGTCGCTTAGGATTTTTCTTCCCATAATTGGAAAGACATATTTATTGACAGCCAAGCAGCAATCAAGGCCATATCTGCCACTGTCACAAAATAAAGACTGGTACAGCAATTCCGTAGGGAGCTTCGTTTATTTAGCGAAACCAACACTGTTACCCTCTATTGGGTCTCAGGATACTGTGAAATTTACGGTAGTGAAAATGCAGCCTGAAACGGATCAATGCTTAATCTAAGCCATATGGTATCAATGGTAAACAAGAAAATAGGGCAGGTAAAGGAACAAATCTACCAAAGTTGCATTGAAATCGCAAACAGCAGGTGGCTGCCCACCTGCTGAAACTTCCAGAGTTTCTTGGAATTTATGACCAAAGATTTCCAAAGGCAACACAAAATTCCTTTTACAACAAGGTAGATCTTAGCTGTTCTTACTAAAAGGTATATCACAACTCATTGGGCACCCACATGAACAGAATGGGTATCGGCAACGAGACCGAGGAAGATACCTACCGCTTTCTATGCGAATGCCTAAGCCTAGCGGAAATAAGAATGACAATATGAGGAAATCTCTCTTTCGAAGACTTATGCGATGTCTCGTAATTGCCACCTAGAGGAATTCAAACATTTTCTAAGAAATTAGGATGATTCAAGGAGGCGCCCTCAACCTAAATCCCCATCAACCTCCTTCCCATTCGCTTCCAAATCCCTTCAATTTCCGTGGGAGCACAACGGATCCAAAGAGATCCAAGTAAGATGTTTTCTCGAACTTTACATATACAACCTAATCTAACCTATAGATATTTTTATTTTAGCCTCACATCACGAATGTGAAATCCTATACCTAAAGCTGTTTTTGCTTCCCACTTTGATATTTAAAACTTGAAGACAAATGTGCATCGATGTCTCATATTAAATCTTTTCTGTTTACCTAACACTGGCTCTGTGCTTAAGAATGTTAAAGGTTGCAATGAAACAAAAGAAAAAGACAAAAATCAAACTCTTCCAAATCTGTTTCAAACATAAACGCTAGCAGAAATATTAAAAAAAAAGATCACTTTTTGAGAGTAAATTTAAGTATTAATTTGTTCTTCAATGGAGGGGGGAATACAAGGGCACAAAAGAGGAATGAATATTTCTAAGTTTTCAATGTCTCTTTTCCATGTACATAGATAAAAAATATCTAAAACACTTAACAGTAGTTTCAAAAGTTTTGAGAACAGTATTTCTAAAAATTAAACCACTAAAACTTTACCTAATTTCGGAAAAACCATTGGATGGTTTATGAAATTGACAAGACCATTTCAATATTTTAAAAGTTATTCAAAGTCAAATGTTCAATGTTTTCGACAAAAACTAATTTAAACCTCTGTTTCTAAGAAAAAGCATTCTTAAGGTCTTAGAAAAACTATTTTTTTCAAATTTATAGTTTACCATTGCATATTATAAAAAAACTTAAATTTAGTTTCTTACTATCTGTTTGTCTTTTTAATTGTTAAATAAATAATTTCAATATTTATTTTAACATTAAAAAAACACATAATTTATTTTTATTTCTTTTAAAATAAAAATTACAAAAATAATAAAAAAAAAAAAAAATACACACTCGAAAGATTATAATTTTTTAATATATAAAACCCAATATAATAAAATTTTAGGCAATGTTTGCCAGCAGTATACCGGAAATTATTGAACTCGTCGGTAGTGGCAATAAATATGGTGGTGAACTGAAAAGAGAACACGGAAAGAGGTAGACTAATGAGATTCCAAAGAATTAAATAAAATAATTAAAAAACAAAAAAATAGTTAATTATTTATTTTATTCTACTAATTTAGTTTTTATTTTTGTATGTATGTTTTTTAATTTCTATTTATTTTTATTTATTTAAATTTAACACGTAGAAGAGGACTAAGACTGATTTATTAAATTATGTCTTTCAAATCTTCAAAAACGTGTTGATTTCTTATAATTTCGTTTTGTATGTACAAAATTTTTCTTCAAAAACGTATACCTAATAACAAAATTTCCGTGTAAATTTGTTCTTAAGAATGGTTACACAAGAACAAAAAGAATAATATAAAAATATGTAAAGAAATAATAATTTTAATTATATAAATTATTCAAAATTAAACTGCTGGATTAACAACCAATTTATTTTACTTAATTCTTCTACTTATTCTTTTTTTAATTTGTTTAATTCGTTGTATTATATTATTATATAATTATTTCAATCGTTTGCGCACCATATTTTTTATACATAAAATAGTCTGTTACCCTTTTTATTTGATAATGATTTTTTCCTCAATGGTTTTCCTCAAAAGTAGTGTCATATTACAGAAATTTCATAATATTTAATTAATTTATAATAAAACACCGAGAGAAAAAAAGTTTACATTAAAAAAAAAACTACGCAATATTCCCCTGCATTTTATTAATACAAAAACCAAAAAACAATATTTTTATTTGTTGTTTCTCTTGCAGGAAAACCCATTTTGTTTGATTTTGTTTTTAGTATTTTTCTTTTTCTCTTATCAATAATTTATTTCTCATTCTTGTTTAATAATTATTATTATCATTATAATCATGACTACCATGTTGTTTTGCACAAAATTTTTAAATCATCTTTGATGAAAACAAAAATGAAAATGAAAATGAAAAAAGAAGTTTATAAATCATTTTAAAGTAGTTAAACATTTCTTTTTAAATTTTTTTTTGTTGTTATTCAAAATAAAAAAAAACTATTTTTTATAAATGTGTTAATTTGCAATGCTGCCAGTAATCTAAAAAAAAACTTTTTTTTCGTGTTAGCATAGTTTTGGTTTTTAATATAGCAAAACTTTAGATTCATTAGATTCAATTAAAATTTTAAAAATGATTTTGTTTGTTGTAAAATTAAACAAAAAAAATCAAATATTTATAAATTTATATTTCAAGCAACGTAAGATATTAATATATATAAATATTCTTATGTGTGTTTAACATTTGTTAAATATTTGTATTTTTGTATTAAATTAAAGTTAAAGTTAGTTATTATGTTAATACTAAAAAATAAACACATACATAATTTTATGTTTATAAGGGAACACCAAGTTTAAATAAATTTCGGTCACGCATTGGTGCAATACATTTATTTAAAAAAAAAAGAAATATTTTATCGGTGTTAATTTATATTTCTTAAACAAAAAAATAGCTGGAGTAGAGAAAAAAATTCAAAAATCCTTAAATCCTTTTTTGAATATTTATAAAATCCCAAAAAAACAGAGTAAATAATTTACAAAACAAACATATTATTAACTTACGTTGTTTCAAATGCTTTAAACTAATTCTTTTTTTTTTAAACATTTTTATGTTTAACAAATTTTGTCTCGTTTTAATTTTTTGTTGATTTGTTTTTAATTTAAATTATTTATTTTTATAACTATCCCTTTTATAAATATAGCCGACTTTTTCTCTATATTGATTAGAAGAAAATGTTTTTTCTCGCTTGTTTTCTCCAAACAATCTGGTAAAAGGCTAGTTATTCAATTATTTATAGAGTTGAGGGAAATGTACAAAAAAAGTATATTTTTATTAATATTAAAAACATTGAAAGTGAATTTAAAAAATAAAAAGGTGTGTGTGAATGAGTGGTATATAAAAATATTTTATTTTGTAAGTATGTTTTATCGATATAAGGGTTTCATATAGGTTGACACTTTGCAGGGAAGGAATTTCAGTTATTTTGTTTATTTTCTAAACACATGCAACAAGTATTAAGATTTCAAAAAATATTAAAATGGTAAAGTAAACAAAAACAAAAATTAGTTAAAAATGAAAGCAAACAATTTAAAGCTAAAAAAAAAACAAAAAAAAAAACAACAACCAAAAGTCATAATGCCGTATAAATATTTGTATGTATGTTAAATTTAGGCTGTGTTCGCTAGTTGGATTCCAGAAATCACTGAACTGGCTGCCCAAAGAAGCAAATATGGTGGGACGTATAGCAAGGATCCTAGAAAAAGGTACACATCATGATGTACCAGAAGCGAAAACATTTATAAATTAATTTTTTTTGTAATTCAAATTCAAAAAAAAAGTATTTAATCAGCAATTTATTATTATTCTATTTAAGTTTTTTTTTTTTTTTTTTTTAATTTTATTTTATATTTTTAGTTTATTTTTTTATTTGTTATACTAATCCGTACGGCATTATTTTTGATTTTTATTTTTATTGTTTCAATTTTAAAGTTATTTTTCGAATGCATATAAGAAAAACACTTGCTTGAATTTTTTTCTTTTTTATTTTTATTTATTTTTTTAATATTTCTATTTACTAGAATTCAATCAATAATTTTATTTTTTATTATTATTACAAAAGTCATGTCAGACAAATTTTCGAGGATGAATTTGCATTTTTTCGTAAAGTTTTTTATTTTTACTTTTTTGATTTGTTTTTAATACATCATTTCAATATACACAACAACAAACAAAAAAACAACAATATTTACACAATAAGAATGTCATTAAAGAATGATCAATTAGAAGAGGTTAAATAGCCTTAAAGTGATATATATATATATCTAAATTCGCTTTAAGACATTCAAATGTCATTTATTTAGAAAAAACAAATATTTTTTGGAACTTATACTATTATTTTCAAATAATTAATTAAAAAAAAATTCTGTGACAAAATAATGAGGAAAAAAAGAAGAAAACTATAAATAAACTATATAACTAGCTAAGCCAGTTTTAAGTCAAATGTCAACGTAGTGTCACTAAAAAGACGAGAGTTCCATCTCAATGGCTTTCCAATGTTAGTTAACTTCTGCAAACAAATTTGAATGTTTCAGTTTTTAGACTTTTATAAACTTGACGACCAAATTAAATTGAAAATAAAACTGACTGCATAAGATTTATGTATATTGAGACTCAAATTAATTATTGACCTCGAATCTAACTCCATTTTTGTTTTTAAAGCATGAATCCATTTCTAAATAGTGTTTGTGTACCTTTAAAAAAATGTAATCATACAAATTTTGACAGTTCAAACTACTGGCTTAATATTTGCTACAGAAACACAATAGTCTCTAATTTGTATGGTGTCGTTGACAGTTTGGCAGCTGTCATTATCTGTCAGAAATATTATTTTTGTAAGCGTATTCTAAAGAGCGATTTTTTAAGAGCTTTGGAAGATAAAAAAAAAAACACACATCTTTATTTAAATCAATGTTATTATTTGATTTAATTTTTGAAGATAATTTTATGCAAATGTTGGCTTTGGCTGCACCTCAATTGGTCCATCCAGTTAGTGCAATTTAGGCATATTGTTAATAATATTAAGTCCGATATATCACGAATAAATGCTTAAATGTTGGCTTCCAGTGCGTCAATCCTTGATTCCAAACTTTCTTTTAAATGCCATTTTGATTATTTGGTTTCTAAGGCCATTTCAGTAGTAGGTTTTATAAAAATAAATGAAAAAGATTTTAGAGATCTATTCGTATTAATATCCTTGTTTACATTTGTTGTCAGATCAATTTTGGAATACGCGGATGTTATTTGGAGTCCTATTTAAAAAGTTCAATCTTAGAAGATTCACGAAATATATACATATTAAAAAAAATGGGTTGAAATGGGTTGGAACTTAAGTACTAGTTATGAGGGTAGATGCCAATTACTTGGAATAAAGTCTTTAGAATCAAGATAAAAAACAAATCTATGTGCCCGCTTGGTCTATGAGAGCTATAGCCTTGTCATTTTAAAGAACTCACATTACAAATTAAGGCCGCAATGAAACCTTTTCAAGATCTATTTTATATTTTAATGAAGTGTCTCCAAATATTGATATTTTAAATGTTAATAGTAAAAAATTCAAAACTTTCGTACTTTTGGCCTTGGAGTGCGTATATCCGTTAGCTGTAATATTGCTTGTAGATTATTAAAATACAAAAAAATCGTTTTGATTTGATTGAAAGTTGATATAGAATTTGTATATTTTTTGGTAAAAATCCGGTGAATTATTAAATTTATGCGTTGACAATTTTGTTTACAATATTTTTGGACCTCGAAGTCTAAATGTTTGTCTTCTTTTTTTACCATCTGAAAGTTGTTTTTATTTTTTGCCAGCTATCACAATTTAGCTATCCAACTCGTTCAATTAAGTATTTTAAAATCTACCTATCCATGATAGTCTAACCAACAAGATTGAAGCTCAGTCATTAAAAGCTCTTGCAAGGATTCTGGCCTCTCCTCACTCACACAAATATGGCAGTTTTGCTTCTTCACGTTTCCTTTTAATCAGAAATGATTTAAAATTGTGCTAAAATTACAAATACCACAATACCAACATTTTTTTTTTTTTAAAGACAAATACAAATTTAATTTTCTGAAATTATAAATAGACCGTTTTCATGCAAAATTGTATATTCATAAATGACGGTTAACCAATAGTATTGGCTACGTTTAAAAAAATTCTAATAAAATTTGAAAAATTGAATATGTGTTTAAAAACTAAATAATTTGAATTAGAACTGTTCGATAAAACTTGTATTTCTCTTTCTTCTTGTCAGTTTCCACTTCAACTTTATTACTCTGACAAATATTGCCACTGATCCTGGATGTTCGCAAACATATTCAACCAAAAGGATTATAATGTGAATAGCATTTTGCAAATAGCGTTTTATATCCGAGCCTCTCTTGAACCATAGATTTGATATCTATAGATCCCAACCCATGGTTTTTATAGTCTAAGGTTGAAAAGGAAAAAATGTCAAGGATCTACATTTCTCAAGAGATCAAAAATGTCAGTGGATTCAACACATTCTTATTTGACAAGTAGGCGAGTTCAGATTAAGAAGTTATTTGACATAAGGGAGATGGATTTAGGGATTTAGAAACAATTGACCAGTTAAAATTTCTAAGATTTCTAAAAAGTTTTTCAGACGGATTGAAAGAGCAGGAAAATGAAATATAAACACTATTCATTCTCACCTCAAAATCAAATTAGCTTTGCTGTTCTATTCTTCCTTTTTAAATTTTGCGATAGAGTATTCTCGTGAAATCGAATTACAAAAATTCCATTCTCAGATTTCTGACAGCAAAAGTAAGAAATGTATGTATATCAAAAACTTTGTTTATATTTCTAAGGAATACGGAAATGCCTGAGATCTTAGATATACATATAAACTGGCCAAATATTTCTATACCAAAAAGTGACAGTGAAATTTGGTTGAAATCAATCTAAATTTGGTTTACTTTTCACGTCAAAATATAAATTTCATGAAAAGTAAACGTTATTGATTAGTAAATTTATTCAGAATTTTTAAATTATGATATTTAAATCCTTACTGATCTTAATCCTTTTAATTTAATTTGCTGAATTTATGGGGTTTTTAAAAAAAGCAGCTACAATCATAAAGTCAAATGGATTAATATTCTCAATTTTTGTTATCAAATTTGGTTTATGAAACGAACATTTAGTAAAGCAGTTTTGAATTTTTAGGGAAGACCTTTATAGCCCTTTCAATAAAAACACTTTTTTTTAACTATTTTTCAATCGGTTTACTAAATTGTGGATCAAGAGTTAATTCATTTTAGTTGTATAGTAACAGTCACGTTTATAAATTCCTATTTCGTTACTAAACTTAGATTTGTTTACCTCAATTTATAATGAAATATTTTTAAAACATATCTTCCAAATAGTTTCTTCGCTTAACTATCGTAAGTAAACAAGATTTAATTTTGTTTAACTAATAAAGTTTTAATATTAGTTCAAGAAATTTGACCAAACTCTTTACCATTCCACTATTATTATTAAGTTGACTGTTAATGTTTTGTATTATTGAAGTTTAAGATGTCAAAGCAAATAAATTAAAATCTATGATTTAAAAATATAAACCTTTTCCCTCCTGAAGTACTCATTATTTGTCACAGCTTTCATGCGAATTGAAAAAATTAGAATTATCCAAACAAATAAAACTTTTCCAAAAAATATTTAAACATTATTATATACCACAATTAAATACACTTAACTATTATTTTAATTTTGTTTTATTTTTATTTATATCATCATTTTTATCAAAACATAATTTAATTTTCAAAAGGCATTGGTTTCTTGGCGGCATGTGTCTCAGCTCAGTTAAATTCGTGGCCTATAATAGCCTATATATATATATTATAAACTTTCATATTTAAATTTGAAACAAAAAAATCGTAATGGATATTTTGAAATACTAAAGTTTTTTTTTTTTTAAATTACTGTTAAAGAAAAAACGAATATTTTCTTTACCTTCTGTAAATTATTCCATATATTCTTATAATAAATGCTATCAATATACATTTTGAATGCAGGACTATAAAATAATTAAATAAAAACTTTTAAAAAAGGATAAACCACACAAAAAAAATAAAAAGCGCATAGATTGCAGTTCACTAAGTTGCTAATATTTAATACAAACAAAAACTGTAGTTTATTTATGTTTAATTTTAATTATATATTAAATATGCTAAAAAAAAGTTTTACAATTCGGTTTCTAAGAAAAATAATTTATTTAAATAAATTTTATTCATTGCATGTTAATATTTATTTATTTTTCATAATAAATTACATAGCAAAAACTAATAACCTACCTTGTTTCTTAGTTTAATAGATTTTTTCTTCTTAATTTTGAATCCAATTTTTTTTTTGTTTAATTTTTTTTTCTCTCGTTTTCTAAATTTTATTATGTTAAATTTTGTTTTATTGGTATGATTTACAGAAGAGGTTTTATAAATTTAATTTTCATAAGAAATTTTCAAAAACAATCTCTTAATAAAAATTAAAAAAAAAAAAATAATTTGAAAAATAAAAACTTATACAAAAGCGGCTCAACAGAAATCGATGAATTTTTGGAAACATTTTAATGCTTACAGAACAGTTAATTTGAAAATTTACAAATTTATACAAAAATTATAATATATTTTGTTTGATTTTTGAAACTACAATTTTATTTTTAAATAAAAGTATAGAGAAAATTCAAAAATAACAACAACAACATTTAAAAAAAAATACAGAAACAAAACTTCAAAAATCAGTTCATTGGCACCAAACAAACAAATCAAAAATATACAATTCTCATTTAAATTTAAATAAAAAAAAAATAAATGCATATATATTTTATTTTCTGTTTATTTTTTTGTTTAATAATTTAAATAATTAGATCATGCAATTTATTTATATTTTTTCAGTTAGAAATTGTTTCGAAAAGTAATACTATACTATATATATTTTTAAAATGAAGGAAAACTAGTTTTTAAAAACAAAATATCAATCGGTTAAAATCACTGCGCACACTGATTTTTGTCCTGTTTGTAAAAATTTGTATGACTTACATTACTTTTTGATTTTGTAAAACAATATTATTGTTATATATTTTTATCTATATATATATTTAAATTTATTTTCTGGATTTTGTTTTTGCTCGGGGAGTGCAAAACGGTTTTAGTTGAGGTTTTTCTTTTTTGTCTTAGAATAAAAAAGTAACCAATTTAATATAATAACGTCTTTATTTTTAAATTTTGTTTATCAAAACACTCACAAACAGTCTTTTTTAATCAAACGTTTGTTTTTATTGTGCAATTCTTTGTATTAGAACATTATTTTATTTTTAAATTGTTATTTTTTTTTTGTTTTAATAAAAATTGTTTGTCTTTTGTGTTAAATTTATTTATTTTTTTGTTACATATACACATAAATGTAACATTTATATGTATAACAACTATTTTTTCGTTTTCTTAGAATTTTACTTCATAGCTTTTTACTTTGGTTATTCAAACAAAACTATAAAAAAAATAACAAAAATTAACTATTTCGTAGACGTTTACTTTTAATAAATTTAACAATATTAATTAATAATAATGTTGAATAAGTTTTTTGCTTGCACAGCCTGTATGCCGCAGCCACGCATAATTAGATACAAAAAAAAATAATTCAATTAAGAACAAAATGTTTATAAGTACAAAAAATCTCTCCCTCCTTTAATTTTTCTGTTAATCTTTTTTCTTCCTAGATTAAAAAAGAATATTTTATTTATTACTTCCATTTTTCTTATTATATATTTTTCTCCTAGAAAAAAAGTACAACTTAAACAAAAATATCCCAAACTTATTAATTTTATTTTAATATTTAAATAAAAAAATAAACAAAAAAATTCCTCGATTTTTGTCAAAAATATTTCACATATCCCAAAATATCCCTTGACTAATATTTATATTTAAACAAATTATCGAAATGAGCTTAGTCTTTAAATTTAAAAATAAAAGAAGAGGCTACATTGTTTTTTTTTTTTTTGTATAAATAAAGTCACCATTATACATTTTACAAAATTTATACGTGAATGTCCCAAGAAATCGAAGCCTAGTTGTGTTTTTAAAAAATTCAAAGAACAACTTGTTCGGGGTCAAATAAATTTTATAATTAGTCACAGCACCCCTTATATAGAAATTTTTGAGTTTTTTGCTACACTGAAAAAAATATATTGTTTAATTTTTCCATCCATTGTGTGAAAGAGAATAATACAATAGAAACATGTTTCTTTACATCTTTATTTTTCTGGTTAAAGGTTTTGTTCCAAAAGTATTTATGTTTATTTATTTAATATATACTTTTTGTTTTGTTTAGAATGTTGCTCTAAACTGTGAGTGTGTTTAAAAAAAAAAAGAAAGTAGGCATTTCAAAAATAGGTTTATTTTGTTTCTATTAATGTTACGATTATTTTTTAATTTTTGTACATAAAAGTATTAGAAACGTTTTTTTTTGTTTGATTTTAATTTTATATGTTTAATTATGTTTTTTGTTTTAATTTCAAAACAAAATTAAAATTAATTAAAAAAAATCAAAATTGTTATTCACCGAAAACTGGACTTAAGGACTCTCAAGCAACAAAATCTGAAAATCTGCGCAACAATATTAATTATGTCTGTTTTCTGACGTACGGACCGCCATCATACCTTTCAAATCTTATCTGCATCCGAAATAGAAATGAAAACTGAAAAACTGCGTTTTAGGCTGTCAAAAAGTTTGTGTTGGTAGATTTAAACTAAAAAAATAAACAAAAATAAAATACGAGCACGGCGGTAAAAGAGAAAATTAAAATTCAAAAATTGATGGTTTTTTTTCTTCCAAATTTTTGTTGTTTAAAAAATAAAAATAAAAAAAAAACGAACAAAAACCAATTCTTAAAAAATAAAAATACATAAAATTAACAAAAACACAAAAATCAAAAAATTCTATCGAAATTATGCTTAACTATTATTTCTCGTATTGAAAACAGGCGATATTTGCAAGTTGTATACCTGAGATAATAGACTTGATTGGAACAAGAGCCAAATATGGGGGCACATTAAAAAATGAAAGGGGCCGAAGGTGAGAGCACATTCCAATTAGTATTCTTAAAACTAAAATTCCAACCAAAAAAAACAAAAGAAATTCATTTTGAAGTAAAACAAAGAGAAATAAATATTAAATTTTAAATAAACACCAAATCCAAAAAAAAAAAAATGAAAATACATACTTAGAAAAATCATGATTTTAATGATTTTTGTTGAATGCGTTGTTTTTCTTTTGCGTCCCATTCATATCTAAAAAATTAAAAAAATACAAGATTTTTCAACTAACAAAAACAAAAAATAACCCATCATCACCACAAAACAAAATAAAACTAAACAAATTTTATAGCAATACAAACAAAATTTTCAACACACATTTTTAATATATTTATTTAAATAAATTCAATTATATTTCCTTTTTGCATCACAAAAAATATAACTTATATATCCATTGAAATTCAATTCGACCCAACACAGCACGTATCGAAATTTAATATTTTCTCAATAAAACATTCTTTTAAATATTTTGTTTATTAATTCTTTTACAACAAAAACCAAAACACAACGATAACCACATTTATGATTTTTTTTTTCAAAAAACAAACAAACAAAAATATACAAATTAAGACTTTCATAATTATAAATTATTAATAAAAGAAAATTTCCTTAACTAACATTTTTTTTTATATAATTTTTTGATTTAAATTATTAATTTAATTTGAAAAATTGTGATATGGAATCAAACTAAAATGAAATTAATCATTCTCATGTTGCACGCTTTGTGTTTGTGTTAATTTTTCTTTGTTTTTTTCTTTCTAAACATATACCAACAATCTCTTAAAAAAAAAAACAAATGTTGTTACTAATATTTAAATAATTAATTTAAAAAAAAAATAAAAAAACTAATATGGGAATTTTAATTGATTAATTCAAAGATTGGTGTTTATTCAAGTAATTGTTCTATAATATTGTTTAACTACTGTGTCCAGTCGAAGTGATTATATAATTATATTAATAAATGTTACTATTTTTTCTGTTTGTTTGTGGTTTTTTGTATTAATTTTACGCATATAAATTAATTTTTAAATCATATACATATATATATATATATTGGGTTTTGCTTCATTTTTAATTAAAAGAACATTAAAATTTTGTTTAAAGAAAAATATATTCTTTTTTTTAATTTACTGCAACGAGTACGACATAGTAAAATAGCAAGTCGAAATTTGTTTACTTATTTAATACAATTTAAATGTCAAACAAGTAAATCTTTTGAAATATGTATTTAAAAACAAGAGAGTGTTGTTTTTTAAAAACGAGTACAAATATGAAAGTGTTACAATTAGTATCGTGAACTTTGGCTTTAGGCAAATTGAAGAATGTTTAGCTTTTATTGTTCCCGTTTTTCCAAACTATAAGTCAAAGCAGAGTTTTTACAAAAATCGAATTCATTGTGATAAAAACGAGGATTTTTTTAAAGAGTAATCAACATATTCTAACTTCAACATTAAAAGAAAGATATGCCAATAACAATGGAAAATAATATTAGCCAAAGAATTATCCTTTTAGTGAAACTTTTCATGGCCAATTCGTACATTTTCGGCCCCAATAACTTTGCGAATTCCATCTTTTAGGTCTTGAATTGATTTTGAAACATTGGCACAGATCTTAACTTTGACGTGGCCATAAACAAAAAAAGTCTTGAGGTGTCAAATCAAAAGATCTCGATGGCTAATTCTAAAACTTGAGAACTTTGGTCCAATGACTTACAGCTGTCAACCATTCCTGTGTGCGAGTCATTTCAAGAAGAAAGAATTACTTTTGTCAATTCTTCGCAAGAGGAAAAGAAACTCTAGGTGGCACAGGCAAGGATTGAACGCAAGACCTCTAGCACGGATTGCTAATCCGGCTATTTTTTCGTATGTTTGGTGGAACGTGGCACCATTTTTGTTGTTGTGATGTTTAACAATTTCAATGTTGTTGTTAAAGTGTTAAAGAATATGTTGATCCAGTATTAAAAATTGCGTACTTGTCAAATGTCAAAAGATGACAACTTCAGACATGACAGCTCCCCAGTTAAAGAGCTAGTAACAAAAAAGCTCATTTTAAAAAAACCCTTTAAATGGCACAAACCTTACAATATAAAATTATGTTATATGTGAGGTTAGACTTGAAAAGAGTTTTGATATATTTTGGACATTTTGTAAAAGTTACAACGTATTCCGAAAATAACTAAAGCATATGCAAATGTCAGAAAAGGTTCGTTTGTAAACTGATTTATGTGAGTATAGGAAATATTTATTAATACATTTGTATGGTAGAAAAAAGAACACTTTTGAACACAAAGATATTTTCGTTTGTTTAAACTATCAAACCAGTATCAAGCTTATAGTAATTATATTATCAGGCTTTTTAAAATATTGCGTAAATGTTTTTGTGTGATTTTATATTCAAAAAACTTTCCAACCTCTATAAATAAAAATTGATTTTATTAAGTAAATAGTTTCTAAAATTTAACTTTCAAAAGTATTCTTGAAAAGATTCATTCTTATTTTGTAAAGTTTACTTTTTTATTTAATTTTTTGAGATTGATTTTGTTTTTACTCCATGTTAGTGTGTTTTATTTACAGAATGACATTTTTTAGACCACAAATAACTTTTAATGTTGTCAAATTATTTTGGTTTTAAATCAAATTAATGTGAACAGTGATTCTATCACACAAAACCATAATCATTAATAGAACAAGTTTGACAGCATCTATGAACAAGAAAGACACTACATGTTGTAATTCTGCCTGAGTTAACGAACAGGCCTAGTTCTTGTTTAGTTTGAAGTTTGAAATAAGTGTTGAACGCACAATATTTCCTAATGAATGCATCCAGTGCTATACGGTTATGGGATGTGTAGATTAATTTGTGGGACTAGGTTATACCATACACAATAATCGTTATAATCAAAATATTTTAAGATTAAGATTAATTTAAATAAGTAACTCCTATAGTTGTTAATTTTTATTAAGCGCTATAAAAAAACACAAAAAGATATGCAATGTTTTTGTATTTAAGAAAGCCATCGGAATTAAAATCAATTAGTTTTGCACCTGTAATTGGAATCATTCAAAGAAAAACCTCTTTGTATTTATTTCAAGTCTTCAAGCTTTCTTCAGTTCTTATCGAGTTTGGCGTAGTGATTTTTAAGGATATTTGATAAGAAAATAAATGTTTGTACTTATAATTTAAATAAGAACAAGCTAAATTTTTTTAGGATCAGCGAAAAAATCGAATAACTTTTCTCGATACCAAACAATAAAGACATTGTAATCTAGAACATTTTTTAAGAAATAATAATTTATTAAGACTCGAAATTTTGAAAATCGTCCTCGTTGCAAGTATAATTTAAATTTAATTAAATATTTCAATTGGATTAAAAAAATATTAAAGCATAATATGCTACGTATAAAACACTAAATTAAATAATTATTTTTTATATACTCGTATACATATATTTAATGTTATTTTAATTAAAACATTAAACATTTAGTTTGAACATTTCAGTGTCGATAGAAGTTGTGAAACAGAAATTAACATTTTTTAAAATAAACCAAATTGTAATTGTGTACTAATTGTGTTGTAGTTTTTCTCTAACCATATGTTTAATTTTTGTTGTATTTTGTTTTTTTATTTTTCTATTTCACTTACTAACAAAATGTCCATTACTCTTAGTAAAATTTAGTCTAACAAAATTATTTAAAAAAATTTAAAAAACTTAATATGGTAAACATACTCTCTCTCTCTATTTGTTGATTTGAAATTAAAAAAATATTCCTTTTCCTTTCGGTTTTAAACAAAAAATTTAAATAAAAAAATAAGTTTCGTTTTCAAAATGTTTAGTTTATTTTCTCTTTGATTCTTGATGGTTATTTTGTAAAAAAAATCTAAATTTAAAAAAATAAAACATCTATAGCTTTATATTTCCCTTTTTATAAATCTCATTTGTTTTACTTCTCTTCTATATATAATTTGACTTCGTTTAAGTATAAAACAAAAACTTAATAAACATTTTAATGTTTCTTTTTTTTTTGTCTATTTATATATATATAATTAATTATTACTTTGTGATAACAAAACAAATTAAAGTGTGCAAATAGATTTGTCTTTTTTAGGTCGTAAAACAGCGTCTGTTTTGTGTTTATTTCTGTCGTGATTTGTCTTACATGCTATAAATATATGTATTTAAATAATATATTTCTACTGAATGTGTCTTAACGTTGTTCTTGAGAATAAATCAATCTACTATTTTTCCTAAACTCCTGTATTGGGGAACCTCTATCGAATAAACAATTTGATTGAATTAAAAAAAATAATAACTAAAGAAAATCATCGTAGGTAAATATTTAGTTTAAATTATAATTTTCTTGAAGATAAATAGCGTGTGTGTGTGTTGAAAATTTACTGAAAAACTAAATTTTAAAAATCAAAAACGATATTTTCAAAATTTATTATTTAATTTGGCAAAATTTGCTCAGCAAAAAAGAAAAAAAGACATATGCGCTGTATCTTCATGATATATAACCTTACTTCTATTTTTATGAAACTTTTATCTAAAATGTACTTTTTGAAGTACTTTAAGTATGCCAATTTCGATTGGATGTGTGGTAATAAGTTTTGTGTGTGAATGTCCCTTGTATAATATTCAGTTAAAAAAAAAACATCTCTTTCTTGATTTTTGTTTAAATTTTTACTTTAGTCAGCAAATAGCTTTTTTTAAGTTGTCCTTATATTTGAAAAAAAAACGTACAAAACCTTTTTCCTCTATATTCCTTCTCCTGTTTTTCAAAAAAAAAAAATAAATAAATAAATTATTGTAAACTCAACATTCGTGGAGGTTATGTCTCTATAGAACTGCACGATTAGTCATTTGTAAATACTTACTCAGAAAATCCCAAACGAAATAGAGTTTTTCAAAAAAGAGAAAACCAAATATAAAACAAAAACATTCAAAAATTGTAAAACTAGCCAATACCTTTCCTTGACCCCACCTCTCAGAATTTATATAAAATTTCATGCAAATAATTTTATTAAATATATATTTTTTTTTTAATATAAACACAAATCCACCCATCTTTTGATTGTTGCAACAAACAAATTGGATTTCCTGTGTTGATGAGTTTTAGATATTTGAAAATGCACAAATAATCAAAATATTTTTTATACAAAATACTTTTAAAATAAAATTTAAAAAAAAAATTATATCCAAAAACAAATTCAAATGCGTGGCCAGGCATATCTTTTTTTTTTTTAATTCTGTACTTAAACTTTTTTCTATTTACATTATAACACAAGAATCTTTTGGTTTATATTTCTTTATTTTGTTTTGGTTTAATTTTAGAAATTAATTTTAGAGCTTACAGAGTTTGTATTTTGAATTGATTTTATTATTAAAAAATAAAATAAAATAATTACATTGCTGCAAGCATTTGCATTTTTCACTGTTTATATCATTTTATTTTTCTTTTGCGGAGCTTTATGTGGAAGCAGATTTGATTGATTTAATTTTTGTTAGAAATTAATATTTTGCGTTGAGTTACATAAAAAAATTATATTAAAAATAAAATACAAAGAAAATACATTTATGCGGATACTCAATATATCTGATGCACTTAAAATAAAAAACAATTTCTCTACACCAAACTTTTTTCAGATAATATCTTCTTTTTTTTAAATATTTTTTTTTTCAATTTTGAATTTTTTGATTTTTGCTTTTGGCTTACCTTACAAACATAAAAATAATTTTATCCTTCGTCAGCAACTTTGGTACATTGGTGTGTCAAACACAAGGACATTATACGATATTTCTCTCACATGGTAATGTATCACTACTGCAAAGGATTGATCTCTCCTCCATCACAATATCACATGACATGGCAAGATGATTCAAAAAATCAAATGTTACTTTAAAAAAAATACATCTTTGTAAATAAAAATAACTTCCAACCAACACATTTTGTGCAACAACAATAATTTTAAACCACATAAGGCTCCTTCAGAAAATTTCCTTTAATTTAAATTTAACACATAATTCCTTACACATTGGCCATAGCATAGTAGAACAAAATTATTATTGGATTATTGCGGAAGAAGCAGAAATCGTGTCGAATGGAATAATTTTTGACAATTTGAGTAATCTTTAAAAAAAGATTTTACAAAAATATGGTACCTAATGTATATGAAAAAATATTTGTCTCCCAATTTTTTAAAATGTTTAAATTTATTATACATTTACAAAAAACAGATAACTTAGAAAGAATATGATATATGAAGTTTTCTTTTTAAGATTTTCCTTAAAGTTATAAGAAGGAACAAATTTGAAATTTGTATTTATTGCAAATCAATTTTGCTTATTCGTCATTTTTTACTAAAAAATTTAGTGACAAACAAATTAAAAACCATTATGTATTCTGTTAAAATTCTTTTCTCAAATATGAACGCATCCAACGCTTTATTTTAAATGTGCAAAAGTTGTCGGTAAAGTAGTGTTTGACTATGTTCTAGGAAGCAGGTTGATTAATGATTTTGTATCAATGACCATGATGTATAGTTGAGTAACTCGAAAACTTGTAATTTAAGCCCAGTCCACGTTTACTTTGGCAAAAGTTATTTAAATGGACATTTTGTATAAGTAATATATTAATAGTTCAGTACAGACATGTTCATTTGGTACTCCTACTTACTCATTTAAGCTTATTTTTAGAAAATATGATACACAAACAGTTTATATTATAGCTCTAATTTAAAGTTTCTTGTGTTGATCCGTTTTTCAAGATTTATTAAGCTTTTATATGGTGAACAAAATCGTATTCTAATCTTGGTTTAATCCAGTTACACTTAAATTTTTCAAACATCTTCGATTTTATAATGACTCAGCCGCCTGCTTTGCATATATCCGGATCCGTTAACATTGACGTACGAAACAGATTGGGGTGACCCTATGGCTGCGTTCAATCTCAGCCTGATAGGGTATCCGGATACGTTTTAGTTATTGTTTTAAGTTTAAGGGAACAGCTGATTCAAAACGACTTTGATGTCAAAAAAGGAATCCAAAGGTATCCAAGAATTTCTGGTGTATGTGGTTGTGGGTATCTGAAAGAACAGCTGATTTAACATAATGATTGAATTTGCAGAAACCCAACAATTAATTTCAAATTTGTACGTTTTTTGGTAAGAATCCAGTGAATTATTAAAGTTATCCATTGAAATTGTTATCTTACAATAATTTTGTACCTCTCAGTCTAAATTTTTTGTGAACAGCTGAATGTTGTTTTTATTTTTTCCTAGCTATCTCAATATAAAATCTACATATCCAGAATAGCCTGGATATGTTCATTCGAGAATGAACACAGCCAATGAATACATTATGTTGTTAACAGCTTAATTGAAATTAGTAGGTTTGTTCAATTCTTAAAGTCAGTACGTTTTTAGACGTTTTTAGAAAGACGCAAATAAGTGCGAAAGAGAAAGTAAGTGAAATAGAAATACTTTAAAAAGTCTCAACCCGCAAAGTTTTGGGTTAAGGATTGTCTTGGACAAAAACACTCTAGTAAAGACATAAATCCTCGGTAGCCATATTGGTTTGCCTACAAGCTAAACCGGAAACTGGCCTCATAAAGTATTTCTTAGTTTGCGTGTAATTTCTCCTCTAATTTATGAAATTTCCCCTAAAAACTCAGTAATTGTGTCTATGTATGCGTGAAAACACGGCAATTTTTCTCGTTGAATTCGTCCACATTACAAATACAACAATGTAAACAAATGGGTTTTGGAGGGTGATACGTACGAAGGATTTATATCTTCATATGGAGTGTTTTTGGTCTTGGATGGTTTTTGACGTTTCTTTTTCTTGCCTTTCTTTGTTTCTTGGCGTTGCTTCATTATTTTTTCTAGTGTTTCCAAGTAAACAAGAAATATGCCGCCGGACAGTTTCAAATTTAGCAAAGACCTTATAACCGAATTAATTTAAATGAAGGAATGGTTGAGAGAGTCTAGCTTGGTACTTTAAGCTTTGGAATGTTTCACTCGTTGAAACAAAGTTACAACCAACTTTTCTGTCTCTCAAAATTGTATTTTTTTAATGTCGTTTTTAATGAACGACACGACAAAGGCAGGTTAAAAGTTTCTTCATTCATCCTTATATAATTTAAAAACGATGGTTTATCATTTGATTTAAGTTCTTTTGTCAAGATTGATTCTCTCCAGATTGTAATCCAATTCCCTTTTTATTCCCTAACACATCTAACAACATTTCGGAATTATAAGCCTTGTTCATGATGTCAATAATCATTGCTGTAGTATCTAATAAATTATTTATCACTTCAAATGATATTTGACTTCTTATGAGTGTTTCTCGTATTGAGTTTTATATAAAAAGCGCATATAAAAAGAGAAGTGTCAAAAACACGCAACCGAAAAACATCCGAGCCGAGTGTGTTAATGCGAGATTGACGGGATGAGAAAGTCTGAGTGTAATAACACACTAACTAGTATATTACCTTTTATCAAAAAATGGTCACCTGAAAATGTCTTAGTATTGACAGTTCTTGAAAATAAAAAAAAACAAACAAAATTAAATCTATTATTTGGAATTCACAACCAAAAACACTCTAATAAAGAGTATTTTTGTTCTCAACTTAAGACTGGGCCATTCCATCCACTGCTCTTATAAGATTAATTGTAAAGATGCCATATGGATTTATCAAATTGCTAAAAGTTAATGTAGACAGTCCGGTCCGTGATTTTAACTTTAGCAAATTGTTAAGAGATAATGAGAAGATAAAATCTGTTAAAATTTTATATTTTAAACTATCTAAATTGCTAAAAATGGCTTTAACTTTTTCCTTAACAGTTTAAAATTTTGAGCCTATGTTTTTATACATGAGAATTTTAAGCATAAGTAAAAGAACTTTTTGTGCTTTAATTCGTTTTCGTATTTTAATCTATCTTCAAGAACAAGAGGAATCGAATGGCAATATACATAAGTATAAGTTTTAATACTGGTGCTTAAAATTGTCAAGTATAACTACACTGGATTGTCCTCGTACTTGTACTTAACCTATAAGTAAGGGTTTAAAGTCATTCAGGAGCACTAAAAACCTTTGCTTATTTCATTAAAAAAATTTCAATTTGTGCTCACCTTAAATAAAATTAACCAAAATCAAATCCTTCCCGGTTTTTTTTTTTAAAATAAACTCATTGCTCACTTCCAAGAAAACTAAATCAACATAGCAGTTTTACATTAAAACTTTTTGTGTACATATACAAAGTTCTACCTGTCAAGTATAAAAAATATGATTTTCTTGATTATTTAAAAGCATATAGTATGTACAGTACATATTATAGTTTTTGGAAAAACTTACAATTCTAATCAACGTTAAATTGAAAAAACTCTCATTCTTGGATAGAAATCTCCCAGAATGTATGCAACTTTTATAAAAACCACTGTTAAAGAGGCGAATTTCAAGTCTCCGTGCCTTAACAAATAAAATCAGTACAATAATTATTGTTATTATTCAATGTGTACCATGTTGTAAGGAAAAAAAAAACGATTCAAGATATACCGACTACAAAATTAGTTACCATTTAATGATAACATTGATTTTCAAAATTTAAGATTTAGTTTCCAGATTTAAAAATGATTAAACAGGTTAAATTACACTCGTTGGTAAAGGTTTTCTTCCTCGCAATAAAATTGCACTTTTCAAATGGATTTTGATGATCTTAATTCAAATCCGATTTCAAAATGAATGTATCACGTCAGATTTTGACATATATGCCCATGTTCTGCATTTCACTTATTGTGAATACACTTTGCGAAAGTGAATTTGGGTGTTCCACAATTCGTTATTGTGAATTGGATTTTCGAACATGCAAATGGATGTTCTGTATTTCGGTTTATTTCATTTTTTGAACGCATTCAAATCACTTTTTTTATTTTTGTGAATTGATCTTTAAAAGCTTCCTTCTGCTAGGAATCGGAGGGTTGCAGCAAGTTTTTGAATTGAAGGAATCGATGAAGGTATTATAAAAGGTTTTATTTCCCTTAGAACATATAAAAAAGCATTTTTGCTTAATCTAAAATTACAATGAAAGCTTAAAAGAGGAAATCAAGAATTTACTTTATTTATCAGAATAATTCTACATAATTTTCACACACTTATATACATTGTGTCAGGTAAAACCAATATATTTGATTAGTCTCGCAAAATTCGTGTTCTTATTTTTTTTCTTGAAAACTGCTTCCTTTTTTCACTTAAAATTGCCAATAATATTGCATCCATCTTCAAAACAGCAAACATTTTCCTTCAGAAACAAAATAAAAATGGATGATCCTTCAGTTCTGACAGTTCGAAGCAATTTCGAAGTTTTCGAAATCGATCGAATTGAAGAACATGCGATTTCATTTCACGTGAAATTGAAAAGTGATTTCAATTCACTTTCGATCGAAATTCGGAACATGGGCGATAGTAACTTTTTACAATTCTGAAAAACACGTAAATAAGGCTTTTCGAGGCTAACTAAATTAATGAAGTAATTTCTTTTTAAATAAAATCCGTGATGGTTTTCCAAATCTGTAATCCCTTTCTTCAATATTGAGTTAAAATATTTACAATTATTTCATATAATATTCGAAAAATCTTCATAACTTGTTAGATTTTACCTGTCTTACAAAAATCTGAAAAAAAAACGTTAATCCATTTATGCTAAAGAAATAGAAAAAGACAAAACGGTTTAAAAGTAAGTTTTGCTCTGGTAACGAATCTGTTGTGTAAACAATTCTATTACAGATACAAAATAATTTCAATTCTACCAAAACGAGAAACATTTATACTTGGCAAAATCATCATAAAATTTATTGTTAAGAGAAATGTTTAGTTTAAACTTGGCCTTAAAATCCCCATTTTTGGTCGTTTTAAGCATTTTTAAAGGAACATATTTTAAAAACCTGATGTGATAGAAAAATTTAAAGGCGAAATTCGAATTTAAAAAAGTGTTGGTTTATTTGTGGGACAGAAAATAAACGTAATTTTGTCGATTTTTCAATCAACTCAAATCTTAAATTCTTGGCTTCAATCAGAAACAATTTTTTTAGTAATAGAAAACTTTCAATGCTCGATTTAACCGATCTGGTAGGGATATTCATATTATACGTTTGAAATACATAAGAAAACGTATAAATAGTAACATGGAGAAAAATAAAATACCTTTTGTAAGGACAAATGAAAAAATACGAATAATTCAGTCTTACTCTAAACAAATTTGAATTACGTTTCTCTTAAATGCAATTCCTGATGTTTAACATTTTTCACAGGAAATACATTTTAATTCGCCATTAAGTTGTTTTAGATATAGTTTTCAAAAATTCAAGAAATATTGTCAAAAATTACCTTTGGGCACAATCAAAATTACATAACGTTGTAAAACCTCAACCAACTTTATTAAATACCTTTCACAAATTATTTAAAAGATACCCCGCCAGGACTGTATCAATTATACTAAAATGATAGTTGTGAATTATACATAAATTAAAACTATGTATACGAACAAATATTTTTTAGCAACTATCAATTTAGTCAAAATTACAAAAAGCCTGGAATCATAATTTCATATACCGCATATTATAGGCGACAGCAATAAAAATCTAATACTTTTGCACGCATGTTTGATCATATTTTAGTTTAGAAGTTGTCAATGAAATGAATTTTTCTTTTTTCGTATCCAGGGCATAGTTTTTCTTTTTGTAAAACGGAATGTGTTTTGTAATGTTTTGATAGTGAATGAAACTAATATAATATTAATTATAGTGTATGCTCATGTTTGTTTGTCGTTTAATAACATTTATTTTTTCTCTAGAAGTAAAATATTTTACCAATCAAAGTAGTGTCAAAGAATAAGCACTACATCACTTAAATTTGGCTGAATACAAAAACGAAAAACAAAAGTTTGCTGCTATGTTACAGTGGTTTTGATAAAAAATAATCTAAACAAAAAATTTAGATATTTTAGAAATGCATGGTAGTTTATTTTTTTTTGAAAATATTATTTTTTTCTTATTAATTAAACAATATAAAAAACATACAAAGCTATTGAATCAAATGCTAAAATAAATTTCAAAAATACACCAGCACAATATGACCTCTTCGTTTGATTCAATAACCGACAAAATAGTTAATTTAGTGTAAATATATTATGGGGTAGCAGACTAAAAATTAAAAAAAAAAAAAAAACATTACTGAAACTTATTTTGGTTTTCGTAAAATTAATTTTTAATATTATATTAATTATTTTTTTTTTTTTTGAAATAAAAGTAAAAAACATTTTAAAATAATATTTTTTTTTTAAATTAAATATATATTTTAAAATAATACACAATCGTGTCAATTTATTATTCTTTGTTTTTATTTTATTTTAATTTTTGTTATTTTATATACGACATTTTCTTTGGAAATTTTATTTATTATTTTTAATTCTCTCACTCATTTTTCACATCGACTTTTTATACTCTCTCTCTCTATTAATTCATTTAAAAAAAAAAGTTAAAGAAAATATTTTCAGTCCATTAGTTTGATCAAAATAATAAAACTGAAAATTATTTCTTCAACTTTTAATCCAAAAAAACACTTAACATTCTGACACTAAGAAATCAAAAAATTAAAAAATTATTAAAAACATTTTCATCAAACACAATATAAATATATAAATATTTATTTTATCGTTTGTAATTTTTAAGATATTTTAAATCATGCTAAAATAATTTAATTTAATAATAAATAAAATATAAATATCGATCAGTTACTTATACAAAGTTTTTCTCTTCTCCATTCGCATTTCGTTGAAATTTTGAAAATATTGCTGACTCAATATTTTGCGGATGAATTTGAAAACCAAACCAAAAACCCAGACACATTGTGGTATGTGGTCATATAACGTACGAATCGGTGTCACATTTTCTAAAGGATTTTCTACACGAAGATAGAGAAGATGTGGACGTTGAAGTAGTATTTTTACATCGGTAAGTTAGAACACACATTTTTCAAAAAAAAACTTTTTACATTTTATTTTATTTCTTTATCAATAATTTATACATCACAATTTGTGAACTTAAGATAGTATTTATGCTTTTGATAAGTTTTGAAAATATTGGTATATTTTCATTTCTTATTGTGAGCAAGAAATTTATTCATATGACCAAGAAGAATATTTTTAAGGTAGATTGATTGAGATTATTACTATTTTTTATGACTATAATGTTATAAACAAAACATATTAAATATTAAATAACATAGTTTCTTGTAAATTAAAATTAAAAGTTTATGCATAAAAATGTATATTGTTGTATTATATATATAAAAAACATATAAACAAATAGCAAGGAGCCTGATCTGGAACTAGAAGGACTTTTAAAGCGCCACTACACGACTGTGGCGTTTTTTCAGGGAACTATGATGAACGCTGTCGACTTGGAGCGAGTCAAGGTATAATAAAACAAAATAGTAAAAGCAACCAAATAAAAATAAAAATACAAATCGCATTCAAGCTATACACCTTTAAAACAACGTTAATTTATAATTTTATCAAAATTTACTCTTTAAAACGATTGCTATAAAGTAATCGACAGAATAGACCAACAAATCCTACAAATAAATAACCCGAGATACATGAATTTACAATCATATTATTTATTATTTACTTTTTTTCGAAATTCGGTCCCGTTCTATATTTTGAATTTCCGTTCTCCAAAGAAATTTAAATTTAATTAAAAAATATCCTGATTTTAAATTAAAATTCAAGTTTTTCCTTTTTTTTTTGATTTTTGTAATGACATATTTTTTAGTTTTATTTACTTTTTTGTTTTCAAATTTGCTTCAATGAATGAAATTTATTGTTTTCTGGTCTTGAATTAGTTTTGGTTATATTTTTAAATGATATAAAATAGTTTTAGAATGGTTCCTTTTTTCAAGATTTTTTTATTAAAAAAAAATATTACAAAATTGAAATTTAATTTAATGATTGCTTTTTTTTTTAAAGAATTGTTTGTAGAGCTAGAATGTAATTTTATAATTATTATAAAATATTTTAATAAATTTTATATACAACTTTTTTTTTTAAACTATATACTGACAACCTATATAATAATGCATAATAATCTTAAGATAACAATTTTGTCTCTGAATTGTATGGAAAATATGCACTTTTATAAAAAACAAAGTAAGTTATGCCCAAAATAAACCTTATTAAAACATTTTCTTTAATTAAAAAAACAAAAATTTTGCCAAATACTTAAATATTTATAAAAATTAAAAACGTCAACTTGTGTTTTTCGATGAACAGTAACCCCTTTTGAAAGGCGAATCTATTTTGTCATTAACATTATATAAGTTCACTTCCCATTTTGTCCCAAAATTTATTATAATTTTAACACTTACTTCAGCTCAGGGTTCAAACCTCACTTCGATCGAAGCAAATCTACTCCAGTTTTGAGGGAGAAAACAAATCTACTTCGCCACTCCGCTTTTTTCAGATCTGCTCCTTTTTTCCACACTAAAAAATTGTTAAGCATAACCAAATGAAATTAAATGACAGCACTGTGTATTCCCCAAACAACTCTGCTCTGACTCTCTGTCTCTGAACGGAATCATAATTTTTCTTACTTAATATAAGCAACATAGATCAGCAAGATTTAGTTAGCTTTTGGTACTCATTAAAAACAACCACTAATAAAATGGAAGAACTTATGTTCCAAAACTTATCTGACTATATGTTAACTCTAGCCGTTTAACCACACAGCAGCGCCGCAGCTGAAAGAAAGTTTTCCGAAATGAATTTATTGAAAACTAAAATAAGAAATCGTTTGCATGTCAATACAGTTGAAAATTTAATGTTTTCACGATCATTAATAGCAGATCGAAAACAAATTTTTGAATCACCTCTTGAATTGATTAAATTTATAAGAGAATTTAAATTTGTCCAAGGCAAATATATTCTAAAATAAAATCAATAATAAAAAAAAAAAATTAGTATGTATTATGAATAGTTTTTAGTTTCTGAAGTCTAAAACCGTTTGTGATTCATTTTTTGTTTAAAAAAATTAATATTTTTGTTAAAAATATAGTTTTTGAAAACTATAGTTTTTTTGTTTTTAACTCCAATTTCTTATTTAATTTAGTGTATAAGATATTAAGTTTAAGGTATTCAAGTCTGAATGAATTTATGTGATTTTTTTGTTAAAAATACCTATTTATTTCCGTTAAATAAATTTTTGTTAAAAATACAGTTTTTGAAAACTTGAGTTTTTCTTTCATTTTCAAATCTACTTCGGAAATTTTTGATTTACTTCACTTTTGCTGCAAATCTGCTCCGAAATTTTGTTACTGAGGTTCGAACCCTGCTTCAGCTCTTCTAAGGCTCGGTTATTAAGTGCTGAATTAACTCCGAGTAAAACCCAAAGCTAGTTAATCAGAGTTAAATCATGAACAAGTTTTTAATGGGGCCTTGGTCTTAACCTCATGCCACTTTAATTTGGCATCACTGAAAGGTTATCGATTCATTTGTCGAAAAACTATCGAAATAGATTTTGATATTTAGCTTGACAGCCCCCAGCCGTTGTTTTATCGTTTGTTGTGTTTTTTTAATTATTCAAAGTGAATAAGCAAAATTTAAATTATTATTTTTTATTGTACTATTCGTACTAGAATGTCAGCTTGTTAGACTTGACCATTCCTTTTTTTTAATTTCATTGAATGTTTTTGAACAACAACAACTTAAATTGTTTGTCCAAATAAATTAAAATTATTTCGTTGCGATCTGAAAAGTCTTTTTCTTCTCAAAAGAGTTAAACTTAAAAGTTGGTACAAATCCCCATCACTGGGGTCGGAGTCTGAAAATAGCAAACAATTATTCATTTTCTCACAGAAAGAAATAAAAATAATTTTTCCATTGCAATTTCAGTATCTGTCAAAAATATCTGTAAATTTAAACCTGAGTTAACTCACCAAATTGAAGGATTAACTCAGTGTTAAATACAAGATTATAATAGACTGAATAACATGTTTAAAGAGTTTACTCGAGTTTAAGTCTGAAACCAATAAGATATCGCACTGAAAAACGGGGCGTGGGAGTGATTGAGATTTTGAAAACTTTAAACCCAAGTTTTTTGCTATCTTTTGGAAAGATTGCTGAACCCCGACGAGCTTACCTCAACCTCGTACGAAAAAGCATTGTTGTAAGTTATCTTTAATGCTCATTGCAAAACTTATTTTAAAGGGGAATTGAAGGCTAAAAATTGGAATAGTTAATCTTTTAAAATCCAGCCTTTTCAATGCCGCTGGTTAAGATATTAGCCCTAGCAATATTTCTCCTAAGTTTTGTGACACGAATTCTTGTAAATCAGTGTAAGCACTGGTTCAAATTTAATCTGTACTAAATTACAATAATCTTCCGATAGTGTCACATCGCACACGACATCGGTTTTTAACCGCTCCTCTCCTATTTTTAATAGTGTTTCAGCACAATTTCGTGTGTTAATGTCATTATATGAAACGCCAAATGATAGGCAACGAAGATAAGCCAAAAAGCAGGCAGCACCTAATTATATGCTTCGAATTAGTGTTCTAAACAAAATATACAATTTATGTATGTATGTAAGTGTTACCGGCGGATCTGCTCGAATGAGCTATGGATGAGATATTTTACCACAATAAATAGTAGCTTAAAACACTCTCCAACATCCTAACTACCTCTACAACAAAAAATCATGTCATAATATTGCTCCGTTGGGACGTGAAAAACAGACAAACAAACGAGCAAACATACAAACAAACAAACTAACTTTGACACTTATTATAAATTATGAAATTAAATAGAAATCATAACGATTGTTTAGGATGTTTTTGCGATCGAGTTCTTTAAACTGTATGAAATTCTAATTGTTCAGGAAAACAATGAAAAACCGTTAAAACGTTGAAGCAAAGAATAACTAAGAGAACCATCTCACAATATGAGAAATTCAACTGGGACGGTCTTACTAATTATTTCAGGATCTTTAACTGGTCACTATGTTGCCTCGATAGTGACGTCGTCGACTCCAGAGATGATATGGTCACTAGTTTAATTCTTTAGGGAATGAGGAATTTTATCTCAAATAGAGTTAAAAGCTGCAAAGAGGTTATCAGGGTTAAGGAGGTACGTTTCCGTTATTTTAAAACTAACCCAATTGAGGAAAACTGGAAAAGTTTAAGGAAGAAAAGCCTGCAACGCCCATATTCGACGGACCAAATTTATGAATGACCAAAAATTAAGGCTTAAAACACTGCGATGTCCCAAAGGCAGTACAAAATATAAGGAATTATTTCTCGTCAATAACTCTCCATTTGTTAGCTCTAAATAGAAAGTTTATCTCTTTGCTATTGCTAGGCAGTTCACCAACAATTCAACGCTGCCTGTGAGTATTATGACTCCGCCTGTACTTGAGAGCGTAAATGATTTTATGGGACCAATCTTTTTTCGCACTTGTACTATAGCTAGAGTCCTTAAAGATTTCAAAATTCACAAATCCGCTGGCACATATGATGAATCCCTCCTTCTTTGTATTACAAATTCAGCCCTATCAGGAGTTTCGCCCGAATGTCATTTCACCCGAAAAAATTCCCTTTTTCTTTTCCCTTACATACTTTGAGTTTCACCCGAAAAAAAAATGATGTTCGAAAAATTCCCCTTATCAGGAGCATTCAATTCGGGCGAAATATCACACACTTGACAGCTAAAATGTTCACTTAAATTTTGGCGGCGAAGAGAAAGGCAGCAACGTTAAAATGTAAGTTTTTCGATGAAATTGTTTATAATTAGCAAAAATTTATTAATTTTTGTTTTATTGGTAATAATCATTACCGACACCTTTTTGGTATCCACCCTCTGAAAAAAAAACGCAAACAAGCGGCAAGTTTAACGATGGGTGGTATTCCAAAGGATTGTACTTTTAAGGGCAATGCGTTAGTTAAGACCTCTAGCAAGTACGTAAAAGCTGCCTTGTTTACTCTATAGACCTGTTGAAATCTGAAGATTATTTGTAAAATTGTAATTAGAGATTAAAAAAAGCTGAAAATGTTATTCCATTCTTACAATGGTTTAGGTAACTCCAACGGATTAGAGTGATCTCTTATCTACCTCCGAACAGTTCGACGCGGTGTTGACTCTTCTTCTTCTTTTTCCTCAAGCAATAGGATATGCATGGATATGCTTTGCATTTTTATATTTTTAAAATTATTGTTTTCAGTTTAGAATTTATATTTTAAGATTTCACACTTTTTTGCAATACTAAAAAAGAAAACAAAAACTTATATTCATTTATTTTATTTGTCGATTGATTTAATCCTTGTCAACAACAACTGTCAAAGCAAACATTCAGATGGTAGGTTTGTTTTTTTTCTGAATACGAAAAGGCACCCTACTTAAGAACGGAGGGGAAATTTTGTATGTCCGCTCCGCTTACTCAGAAAGTTTTTTTTTTGAAGAAATTGGTTGGAGAGGGATTCAAAATCTTTTTATCCTTTTTTATATTCAAGAATAAACTTAGGTTCAGATTTCATTCTCTGTTTCCAAAACAGAGATGGGAAATTTATTGAGAGCTCAGTTTTTCGAACATACCTATTTTTCGAACTGTCAGTTTTAAATTCGAAGTGAAATTTTATTCGGATGAAACTCCTGATAGCTTTTAAAAATCAGGAGGAATAAAAATATTTCGGGTGAAAAGCTTTTCGTGTAAAACTCCTGATAGGGCTGATTATGTACCTTTCGGACAGTTCAATACAAGTTGTATTGAATGGGTCTAAATCTGAAAACCACAAAATAAATGCTGGTGGATCCCAGGGCTCTGTTTTGTCTCCGACACTATCTCTTATATGCTCTAGCGAAATAGCCAGTTCCATTCCTCCCCTTAAAAAGTTCAACCGTAATACTCGCTTTTCTAGGAATGCCCATCAGTTCAACTTCGATCGTACTGAGAAGTACAGATATTCGTTATTTAGCTCTACTACGCAAATGTGGAATGCCTTACCACTCGGTCTTTCTCTATTATTGCCATGTTCAAGAATTCAAAACCAATGTGCACCGATAACTTTTCAACCCCTCCCTCTTTTTCTAAGGCTCACACAGTGTTTCTGGCATATTAAGATAATCAAAACCATTTGAGTGTGCGCTTATTGTAGGGATTGTATATTTTTTTTTAAATTAAGCTTTAAATTGTGGTAATCCTATGTCTTGACTGTATATTAAGAAGGCAAACCATAAGGAAACTATTTGCATTCAGAACTCATCAGAATCAGTATCAACAAAAGGATTTAAGAATCGAAGAATTAGAATATTATTGAAGCATATGAATAGATTCGAGGACAAAACGGAACCTCGTGGGTAACAGAAATTAATTTAGCTTAGATAATTTATTTTACAAAATTCTAAAAGATAAACCATTTGCAAGGAAAAATGTACAGCAGTAAAATAAGTAGTAGGGATCTGGTTGTACCTTTCGCACCCTTCTCTTTAAAAACAAAATTGTTTCAACCACTCAAAAGATCATACAAATGTTTTTAAGAATTTGTTTAATAAAGGTTTATTTAAAAATAAAAAAAACTAATAAAATCTACTGCACATGGAATGAAAACATCATGTAAACACACACTTTTTTACTACTTATATATAAAAATAATTAATAAATTTATTAAATCTACTGTATTTATAAAAACTTATATATTGTGTTAGATTCAAATTCATATACAAACTATACATATTTAATTGAGTTTTCTAAGTCTTTTTTATTATTACGTAAAATATATAATTATTATTATATTAACTGACTACTTTATCTTTACATTTAAATATTATTCTCATAGTTTTTTAAAGATTTAAATTTATAAATGTTTAGAAACGTTGCAACTTTTTTTTTGTATATCAATCTACCTTCGCAGGGAAGTAGTTAACAATTTATATATATTTATTAAAAAATTTAAGATGAATGATTTAATTTAAAATATACATACATGCGTTTGGTTTTTTAGTTTTACAATTTTATTATAATATTCGTCGAAAATTAATTCTTATTCCACATGAAATTGTATACAATGCAAAGTTTGTGATTTTTTAATTAACAATTTATCTTTCTTTTTTTTCTTTCTCATTATGTTTATAATTTTGAAAATTTATCATTCCCATCAAATACCTGCTCCTTCGAAAATATAATATAAAAATATTATACAAAAATATCAAAAATTTACATAATGCACTATGTAATGAAACAAACCCTCTCGATGAACAAATAATATTGCATGCATAAATTATACACAATTTATAAAAATCAAAAAAAAACTATAAAGAAAACCACCCGATCTGGAATTGGAGGGTTTGTTTAAACGACATTTTACCACAGTGGAATTCTTCCAAGGAACAATTATGAATCCGATTGATCTACAGAGGGTGAAGGTAAACAACATTTCATTCCTTAAATCAAAAAGAAAAAGAGAGAGTTTTCATTAATTTTTAATTTGTTACATTTTTTGATTTTATTATTTTTATGGTTTTGTTTAATTAAATTTGTTTGTTTTAATCAAACAAAGAAGTTAAATACAGCGCAATCTTTAAACATTTTAAAAGTTTCATCGAGAAACCACAACATGTTTTTATATAATATACATATTTATGTAAATGTCTATTTTAACATTCCAAATGTCTTCATATAAATGTGAACCATATTGAATTTTCTTACCACATATTTTTATTTATTTTAGTTTATACCATTTAATTAATTATTATTTATCATCGATTTGATGTGACTCTGTATTGCAAATAATGTTCAATGTATAATACACTAAACAAACAAAAATAACAACAATCCATAACCAAAGTTATTATTGTGTTGTGCATTGTTTTCATAAAAATAATGCTTACATATTTTCCTATGCCATTTTTAATACTGTTTATTTTAATTACATTATTATTTTTATATTTTGACTTTGGTAATTTAAAAATAAAAATTAAACATTAATTAGGAATTAAATTATTCTAGTCGATAGTTTAAAAATGGCAATCTCATTTTTGAAATTAGTCAAGAACAGACCTATAAGTTAGTTCAGTAAAATTTAATTGATTTAACATTTTTAAGAACTATTATATGTACTTGCACTTAAGCTAAGTTTTAAAATCCTTCCTCCAACTCTTGCCTAGTGACGCTGATTCCGCCTGATTCCGTATGTCCAATCCATTGCCATTTACGCCTTCGTTTAATAGAGTCTGTAGGTTCCTGACTTGTCCTTCTATGAAGGACCTCATTTGATATACGGTTTGGCCCGAAAATCCTTAGGAGGAGCAAAGACATTTATTCACGAAAGTTTTGCAGCTTTCTTGTAATGGCTGAAGTAACCTTCCTGGTGCTGCACCCATAAAGAAGCACAGATTCGACATTTGTGCGAAACAGTCGTAGCTTTGTTCTTAAACTGGTAGAGTTATTCCTCCAAATTTTCGACAGCATGCCGAACGCCGCTTTTGCTTTTGCCGATGCAGCAGGTGACGTCTTGTTCGGTTCCGCCAAGGTATTGAAAGCTCTTCACTTTTTCCACCGGTTGCGAGGAAATATTTATTTGAGAGGATGGTCGGGTTCTGAGCTGATCATTTTTGTTTTGCCAGAAATAATTTTCAGCCCCACGACTTCTGCTTCTCTCTCCACACTTCTTGTCATTTGATGGAGAGATCCTATGAGAGAGTAGGCAAACATCGTCCACATAATCCAAGTGTTTTAAATAAGATGTCAAAGTCCATTGAATCCCTCCGCTACCTGACAAAGCTGCGTGCAGTACATCGCTTATCACCAACAAAAACAATATTGGCGACAGAATACAGCCCTGTATGACTCCGCTAAGGATTTCAAAATCCTCTGACAACCTACTATCGTGCAGAACGTGACACTTGGATCCATCATTATGTTGCTTTAATAATAGCAACTAGTTTTTCTGGTGTGCCTCTCCTCCGCAAAGCTAACCAGATGTACTCCCTGAAACCGCTCTCAAAGTCGATGAACAGCAGGTGTAGTGGTGATCGATATTGAACGCACTGTTGATATGATCAATACAGGAGGATCCACCGCGGAATCCTGCTTGTTCGACATCGAGTGTGGCTTCAAGGTGTTCTCTGATGTGTTCCAGTATTAATTTTGCTACTATTTTGGCAATGGCAGGTAGAACGCAAATTCCTCTTCAGTTTTCGCACGTTGTATGATCTCCTTTTTTTTGGGAGCTTGACGATCATTCCCTTCTTCCACTAATCGGGGAAGCTTTCGGTGATCACAGCTTCTTTTATGAGCAGATGAATCAGTTCGCTTGATGACGTTTGCGCTGATTGTAAAAGCTCTGCGGGAATTCCATGAAGTCCAACTGATTTGTTGTTCTTAAGTGCTTTAATTGCGGCAACTTTGGTTATTCTGTAAACGGTTCTGCTGTCGCACCTATTTGCAGAATCTTCTGCTTCTTGCGCCAATGCGTTGATGTAGTTACGCTTGTCACGGCGCGCGCACACTGCAGTGAACCTCTCTATTTTCATATTATATGCGGATTCCAGCTCATTTCTTACTTCCCCTTATTCGAGCCCTTAACTGTTTGCGTTCGTTAATCCTTGTCCAAGATTCTTCTGGAAGCCAGGTGTTGTTGCTTCCTTCTTTCCGACCGACTATTCTGTCAGCACCTGAAATAAAACACATTACATACAACTTCAACTATTCCTACGCGCAATCGTGTGTGGTGCCCGGCGATGTGTTTAAGGTAAATGCAGGTCTTCCCCAATATCGTTGATTTCTCCTCGAGTGTTCTTCACCACGTGATTCCCGGTCCCCTGACTCTTCTGCTTTCTTAAATGGATTCCACTTCATGGCCTTTCCTGCAATGCAGTCATGTCCAATCCAGGCCCGTCGAGAGGGGGGGAAAGGGGGGGGGGAAACCCCCCGGGCCCGTGATTTTCTAGGGGCCCGTAAAATTGAAAGCAATGAAGAGAGTGTATTTTTTTTAATATACTCTATATTCATCATCAACATACCTATTCCCACTTATTTTTAAGGGACCGAAAATTTAAAATCATTCATGCTTCCGCAATCGGGCCCCTGTTTGCATGTTATCTACCAATCTATCAGTCACAAGATTGCCGGTCTAGGCCCCTGATTATTATTGGCGTACATTTTCGTTAATATTTAATGACAAATTGGGCAACTCTGAACTATTGAAAGAAAGTTATAATAAATTATTTCGCTTTTCTTATTTAATAAACGTAAACTCAAAATGTATGTTATTTTGCACATTTTTAAAGTCAAAATAAGGGGCCCGGCAACTTAAAACAAAACACAAATATTTATTTTGGTTTCTGTTTTTATAAAGTTTCTTTTCTTCTATTTTTGTTTCTGCTGGGAACGAAATTTTTGATTCGGTTTCACGCAAACGTTTTTCAATTGTGGTTTTCGTGATATTAATTAATTAATATTTTGAATAAGTTGTTTACTGAAGATTTGAAGGGTATCAAATCACATCAAAGTGTGTATATAACGAAATGTTGTAATGTCGCAATCACATTCTTTGGTGATGTTCAAAAGTGTTTCAACTTGTTTAGCAACAGTGCATAACGTTGGGAAAATCTTAAGAAAAATGTGGCCGGATCCCTTCACACACTTCCGATACAAGATGGTCAGCTAGAATTAAGGCAGTGAAACCATTTGCAAATCATCTGAAAAACCTTAGAACGTCATTAGAAGCCTAAAGTGATATTAATTTAACTGCTGAAGCTCGAAGATATGTAAATGGCGTTTTAAAATATATGCACAAATTTGAATGCGTCCTGATGTCTTCGATTTGGTGCAAGGATCTTAGCGCTATAAAAGAAAGAAGTATCATTCTTCAAGCCAGAAACATGACTATTGACGTTGAAATTCGAAATCTCGACAACTTGATCTCCGATTTGAACATTATTCGAAACGGATGGGATCAAATTTATCTGAATGCAAAGCAGTTGCTACTGGATTGGGGGATTTTCCAGAATCGTTCCCATCGAACCGAAAAAGGCAATTAAAGAGACATTTTTGAGAAAATCGACGAGCCGGAGAGCAAATTGAAACAGACGAAGAAATAAATTTCAAGAGAAACACCTTTTACGTCATAGTTGATTCAATTATATCTCGAATTTTTTCGTCGGTTCGATACGATGAAAAATTTGAATGCTACAATTTAATTTGTATGGCAGTTTTCATCAATGGACAAAATTGAGATTAAAAACTCCGCTACAAGGGTTATTTAAAAGTATAACTTGCATGTGTCTCAAGAGTTGAAAGAAGAAATAATTAATCTGAAACACATTTGTGAAGCCAATTTTGAAGCAGAACTTCCGCCATTGAGTTTGTTCAATTCTATTTATTCCCAGAACTTGGAGACGATTTTCCCAAACATTTGTGTTGCTCTCTGTGTGTTTTCCACCATACCTGTAATCGTAGCTAGTGCCGAACGTTCATTTAGCGTCCTTGCCAGAACAAAGAATTTTCATCGTTCGTGCTCATCACAAGATCGTGTTTCTGGACTTGCTACACTATGCTTCGATTCAATTATTATAAGTTGTTTTGATGCTCATAAAGCTAGGAAAGCTCGTTTGCAAAAAGAAAATATTTCATTGAATGCAAACTTACTTTAATGAAAACATTGTGATAATATTTTAATATAAAGTAAAACAATAAAGAGTATTTAATGCAAACCTTTTAAAAATACCTAGTTTTTTTTAAAGACAAATTTCAAATACTTTTACTTCGCTCTATTTTATTTTCATAGTAGGTAATAGATCTACATGCTAATTTTTTTTTAATAGTTAATCGACCGTATTATCAGTTACTAACATGTCGTTGGCAATATCGAATTGAATGTATGATTCTGTTCGGAATCTGATCTACTCGCATGTAGAATAATTTTCTATCCATCCTCCATTTCAACTAAACTGGACGATACCCGTGAGATTGATTTGATGATTAACACTTTTTTTCGGTTCACTTTGCAAACAAAAAATTATTATTTCCGTCAATTCCAAACAATTTCATTCTATTCGTAAATGAAATTAGAACGTACCATATCAGTAGGCATGAACTTTGAAAAAAATGGTAAATAGGGGGGGGGGGGCCCGAGATTTTTCCGTCCCGGGCCCGGAATTCCTCTCGACGGCCCTGGTCCAATCCACTGCCACTTACGACTTCGTATAATAGTGTCAAAGGGGTCCTAATCCTTTATCTCATATAGTTCTTCATTGGATATACGATTGGGCCAGAAAACCAGTAACATGTTTCGTATACACCTATTAATGAAGTCTGCAGTTTCCCGGTTATCGTTGCTTGTATTTTCAGGTGCTGCAACTGTGTATAAAAGTACTAATTGGACGATTGAGTGGTTTTTAAACTGAAAAAGCTGTTCCTCCAAATATTGGACAACAACCCGAACGCAGCCTTAGATTTCCCGATACGGCTAGAGATGTATTGATCGGTTCCGCCTTAGGTAGAGACCATACTTCCAAGTTACTAAAAACTCTATACTTTTTCTTCTGGTTGCTGTGCCAGGTTTACCAGTGAGGAAGAGTTGGAAGTTCCGATACTGAGATTCTTAGTTTTTCCATTTTGATTTTCAGAGACACGAATTCTGCTTCTCTCTTCAACCTTTGTTCTGTTTTCCTATGCGATAGCTAGCATACATCTGCATAATCAAAACGTTTTAGGTATGTTGTTAGAGTCCATCTTTTTCTTCCGTCATCACTGATCACTAATAAGAAAAGAATTGGTGACATTATGCAACCTTGCTTGACTCCACTTTGTACTTCAAACTCCTCCGACAACCTACTTTCGTGTAAGACGTGAAACTTAGACCCATCATAAGTCAATTTGATAATAGAGATGAGCTTATCCGGAATATGTTTCCTTCCTCCGCTACGTAAGCCAGACAAACTCCCTCTTGACGCTGTCAAAAGCCTGCCCAAAATCTATGAGCAGCAGGTAAAGTGGTGATAAATACCTCTTTCATCTTTAAGCGGTTTAATTTATTTTGTACTGTAATTCATTTAATGTTTTTGGAAATCTTATTGCAAGTATCCATTAGATCAGTCCAATTTTTCACTATTATCTGTGTGCATAGCGTAAATGGTGACTTGAATATTGGTTTCTAATACTTTAATAGTTACAGATTTTTCGGCATAAACTAATGACTTAACATAGTAATGTAAAGAATAATTGAAAGACGTTAATATAAGCACGAACCAATTCCGAAAAAAAGTTATCACTTATTGATTGATAGTTTAACAACTTTTGGAAACTGAAATTCAGTCAGCATGGCTCGATAGCGATCACCATTCCGGCAGCTCCTTCCTCACGTGAAAGAAATAAGGACCGTTGATGCCGCCAGCGTTTAAGCTTCACCATACAGTCAATGAACTGTTGCTCCACATAATTTAATTATTTGCAAGCAGTCAATTTTAGTGGATCGTTTCGTTAATGACTTAAAAATTGACTTCGTTTCATATACAGTCATTTTGCTTATTGACGAAATCATTGAGCTAGAAGTGAAGCTTCAGTTCTTAACACAATTCTTCTCTATGAATTTCGCGAACATGTTTAATTTTTTCAACGTAAATTCAAAACGTTGCTGTCTCACTAAACGATTCATGATAAATTGCCTGATTGAACAGAAATGTCCGAACAGATTGAAATTTTCAACTATCAAACCCCTTTACCAAATACCTAGGAATTGTGCTGGTATACAAACTTGGGCAATTCGATTTCAGGGTTGTTTCCAAGTACTAGTAGATTTCTGCTTACCTGTACTTGAAGATATCTATATTAAAAAAAGAACTAGACTTATAAATACTTGAATTCATGCTTTTTTAATTATTCTTGCTTCAATTCCTTAAGTATGTTCCATAATTCAATAATTTATAAAGAGAGTTGCATTAATATAATTAAAAAAATGAGTTCAAGGACTTAATAAATTAAAATGCCTTATAAAGGTGAGAACTTATAGGTTTTGTTGCTGGCATTCAAATTGCATTTTTGGATGTGTTATGATGGCTTTAATTCAAATCCTACTCCAAAATTACTTTATCACTTTACTTACTTTATCACTCACTTATCACACTTACATGATCGAATTGTCTTCTAAACAAGTCTTATACATCTAGTTCTTGAAATGTATTGAAAAAATATAAAAATAAAGTTGGAAGCTTCAATTTTTAAAATCTGATCACATTGCTAAAATTTAAGTTCGTATTTCAAATCAGCACTAAAAATTTACTACAAAACGTATTTTTCAAAACCAACTTTAGGACAACTTAAGACTTTAAAAATGTATTGTTTTCCTTGTGGGACAGAACAAAATGTTGATGGCCACTTTAATAGATTAACCATTACGACGCACGTTTACTCAAAACACTGTAGACATGTAGACTCGATCGAGTTCCCTTTGCAAGTTTATTAAGGTTTCTTGCAAACGAATGGTTTATCCTTACAAGAACTTAAATTTTATTTCAAAAATCTAATTGCCAAAGTCAATGTATTTATAAACATTTTAACATAATAAAATGTGTCGTTAAATTATTTCATGTGTTTAGTGATTATTATCAAAATTATTTCAACTACATAATTGTTGACCTACCCTAATGTACTTGGAGTTGCAAACCTTCAAATCATAACAGTGTAAGGAAAATCAAGAAATACCATTTAAAATAGTTTAAAAAAAAAGTATACATTAAAGAAATACGAGTATATTGTATGTTTAGTATTAATAAATAAGTATTATTTAGATATTTGTAATAACAAAAAGTATATACAACATAACATAATAGTTAAAATTTTCACAAGTCGCATGAAATATAATTTAAGAAGGACATTTTATCAATACATTTTTTAACAAAACATAATGTATTAGTATTCAACACTTTAATAATCAATTAATTAAAAAAAACTGTGTGTGTTGGTAAGTGTCAGTATGCTTGTCCGTAGTTTAATAAAACAATAGATATATTGCTTAGTTTTTTTTCTCTCTGTAGTCTTATTATTGTGTTGTATTGTATTTAATATTAATTTATTTTAGTACAAACATTGTGTAGGTTGATGTATAACATTCAATATAAATTAACATTTTATGTATTTAATTGTTGTTGATGTTTCTTCAAAAGCTAACATTTTTTCAAATCTCTTTTTCTCTTGCTGATTGCTTGTATTTTGTGTATGCTTCAATGTTTTGTCTTCAGCTGCATATTTGTTTTTTTACTAAACATTTTCTTACAAGTTATTTATTTATATTTAACAAAAATAAGTTCACTTGTTTTTAATTAAATTCTCTTTTATTCTTGTTTTTTTTTTGAGAACAAAAATATTTTGTTTTTCAATATTTTATTCAAACCCTTCCTTTACTTTGTCAAGAATATTTGTGCTGAAAGAGTAAATACATTTTTTCAAACATTTAATTTCTAAGTCGTATATAAGTCTTAAGCCGCAGTGTCCCCATATGGCTCACCTAATTTTGGGTAGTTTTATTCCAGCTTTGATCCTACAAAATTATTCCCTGTCAAATAAAAAAAGAGTTTTTGAAGTTTTAATTTGAAATTTACATTGTATTCCTGCATAAGATTTGAGACCCTTCATTGGTCAAGACTTTTCTTTTTTAAAGTAACGATTTGTTATCAATGTTAGAAAAACAAAAAGGTGGCACAACAGGTGTCAAAAGTCCATTGGGAATTAGGGCCTAGTGACTTACAACTCTCAACCATTCCTGTGTGTGAGTACTGTTGTCAGCGATAAAGGGGACCTACAATTTTAAGCCGAATCCGAACTGCTTATTTGAGAAAGCACTTTTCATGACAAGAATTAATCTTGGAGGATTTGTCAATTCCTTGCAAGAGGGAGTACCCGTAAAAAAAAACTTTTACACGGCAAATGCAGAGAATGAATCCAAGACCTTTGGCATGGAAAAAAATATTAAAAAGGACCAAAAAGAAAATTTAGTATGTGATTTTTTTAAAAGACAATTTTAAAAAAAGTGAACACTTTAGTTCATCACAGAAATCCCAAGAATCAATAACGCTATCGACTTTAATTATTGATATTTATAACTACAAATAAATTCTGTTACAAAGTGGTACAAGTTAATTATTGGCTAAAATATCATTGGAGAAAATACCAGTGTTGACTTGAAACTTTTAGCATCTTAACACTAATTTCGTTGTAAGCATTTGAAAAAATGATTAGACAATTATTTCTACTTGTACGTCTCTAAACAAATTTAATTTTTTTTTTCATTTTAACACCGACAAATCTTCTCATGTTTCTTAAAAAGTGTTCTTTAACGCTGTGTAAGCATTTCCTACTCTAGAAGTCTCTTTTTCTGAGCGGATGGAAAACAGCATTTGTCCAGTCTGTCAGTAAAAAAGGCGAATCGTCTTCCCCCTTTAACTATCGCGCAATTGCACTAACGCCCCTTCTTTCCAAGGTCATGGTTATTCTAATTAATTATCAGCTTAAGAAATATCTCGAAGAACGAAAGCTTCTTAATAAACAGCAATATGGCTTTCGTAGAAATAGGTCTTCCGGGTTTTAATGGTTTACATAACCGAACAGTGGAACAAATCTATACTTCATTTTGAAGAAAGTAAGATAATTGCACTTGATATTTCAAAAGCATTCAATAGAGTTTAGCATCAAGTTCTCTTATCGGAAATGCGTGCTTTTAGTATTGATGAATATCTTCTTCGTTCGATTAGAAACTACTTTTCTAACCGTTCAATACAAGTTGTATTAGATAGTTTCAAGTCTGAAATTCATAAAATTAATACTGGTGTTCCCCAGGGCTAAGGTAAGCTCATTAAATTCCGATCTTGACAGCATTGTCCAATACAAGAGTATTACCCGTGTGGAATTAAATTCTTCAAAAGCTCAATGCTGTCTTTCGCCGTTAAAGCGAAACACACCCCTGACGCCGCTATTCATGAGCTGTACTTTCATCAAGGAAACTTATGTGTATCACAGCTAAGTGCTTACGATTTCTAATTTCTTCGACGCGACGATGCAAGAAATGTTTCAACCCTCATTATCTGGCTACATTTTAAAAAAGCTTCATTCATCCAACTCGAATATAACATGCATATTTGAAAAGGTGTTCCTAAAAGAAGTTTAAGTCTTTTTAATACAATCCAAAATGAGCTTTAGAACTACAATCATTTAAATAACTCGAAAACCGTCACTCGAAAAACGTTGCCTTTCGTTGGTTAACCGATATTTAAAAAAAAAAATTCTATTGAACTAGCCAGTTGCATCCCCCCCTCAAAAAATTCAGCCGTAACACTCGCACTTCGAGGAATGCTTGTTTATTTACCCTTTAGCTTAATTGTGGACGTACTGTGAAGTATAGAGATTCTTTCTTTAAGCGCACATCGAGAATGTGGAATGCTTTACCCAACTCTGTTTTCTCTCTATAAAATTGATATTCAACGACCAATGTCCACCGGTATCTCGTCTTTTATTTTTCCACATTTTCCTAAAACTCGCACTGTGCTTAAACTTTAAACAGGTTAAGGGGACTTAAAACCCATTGAGTAACTGCTATATTTATTAAAAAAAAAAGATGATATAAAAGCAATTTTTGCGAAATGAATTTTGTTAAAAAAACATGAAATTTTCTTTGTACCTTAGTTTTCTTTAATATTGAAGAACAGAAAAACTACAAAACTGGGGTTTGTGAGTTTCATCTATTTGGAGTTGTTTACAATTTTGTTTGGAACCCGGAAGCTGACTTTTTTGTTAAGAAACTTAAATATTTCCAAAACCGTCGGAGTTGGAAAAATAAGGTTAATGCAACACAATTTGTTTTGAAAAGCTAAAATTTGTGGCACAGCAAAATGTTGTAATTAAAAAAATAACTATTTTGGTGTATTCGTCCAGTAACTTCAATTTTAATTTAACGGTAAAAAAAAAATTTTAAATACTTAAAGACTGATATTTATCTCTTTCAACACAAATATTCAATTCAGCTTATCCTTCATACCATCTTATAAATGAAAAAAAAACATAAACAAAACAATATTTTTACTATACTATAAAACTCCTTCTTAAATGTTCTAATATTATGAATCTAATTTATTTCTATTTTATTTATCTTCAAAAAAAATATTTTATAATAAAGGTTCACGAAGCTGATGCCTGCTTGGTTCTAGCAAACAAATATTGCCAAGATCCAGACGCCGAAGATGCTGCCAATATTATGAGAGTTATCTCAATTAAAAATTACAGTGATGATATTAGGGTTATTATTCAATTGATGCAATACCATAATAAGGTAAAATTTTAAATTATAAATTAAAGACTAAAAACAAATAAAATGTTTTTAAATAATTTTTGTTTAGGCATATTTACTGAATATTCCTTCTTGGGATTGGAAACAAGGAGACGATGTCATTTGTTTAGCTGAATTAAAACTTGGCTTTATAGCGCAAAGTTGTCTGGCACCAGGTTTTTCAACGATGATGGCGAATCTTTTCGCTATGCGATCGTTTAAAACAGTAAGTTCAAAACCATTTTCTCTTTTGATCCTAAAAACAAAAATCAGTATCCAAAGGAATTCCCTTAAAAAAAATCATAAATTTTACTTACATATAATAAATAATTAAAAAATCAAAACAAAAATTATCAACAGGTGTTTTTTTTTTTGAAAATAAAAAGAACCATGACCAGAGAATTAATTTATTGTTAAAAAAAAAAATAAAAAAAAACTATTTAGGGAAAAGAGCATTATGGAATTTATTTTAATTTTTATTGTTGAATAAAATTCTACGTACTAATTGTGATATTTTTTTGTTGTTGTTTGTGATTTGATTTAAATTTTAAGAAAAAAAAGAAAACTTATCTAAATTATTGCCACAGAACGATTTATTTTTGGTATAAATTTCTTTTTTAGTAAATATTATTTTCATTGTTATAAGTTCATATGATTTATTTATTTGTTATACGAATAAATATTATATATTTATTTTATAAATAAAAACAAAATCAACATTCAGTCAGCAGATATGCAATCGTGGACAAACGATTATCTACGCGGAACTGGAATGGAAATGTACACTGAAACATTGAGTCCTACTTTTATCGGAATACCATTTGCTCAGGCTACTGAGTAAGTCTTCTCTGGATAGTCTAAATAGAAGAAAAGCTTTTTACAAAAAAAAAATAAAAAAAACAATCCAACATTTTTAAAATATCTATCAAAAATAAACATAAGAAACACAAAACACTACAAATATTCATATTGATACTACATAATTTGCGTGTAATTTGGTCATATTTAGTACCTTATCTATGTGAAGTCAATGTACTATTTTTTCTTTAAACTATGTACTCGTATCATATATATATATATATATATTCTTACATAAAATATCTGTATCCTAATTTAAATTTCACATTTATTTCGGTTTTTCGTTTTTTTTCTTTTTGTTTTCAATTCATTTTTGATTAAGCCAAATCACTTGCATTTTGTTTTGTTTCATTACTTTGTATTTTTCATAATTTGTATGGTTATGGTTATGTTGCGAGAAGAACTCGTTCACTGCTCATCTACTTATCATTTAAAATACAACCCTAACTTAGTTTCTTCTTTTCAACCAAAAACGCCATAATTCAAAATATAAGTAACCGAAATATTCTCCTAGCGAATTGCAGTTTTTAAAAGTCTTGTGGAAAACGTGTCTCCATTTGTGAATTATGACGTTTTTGTTTTCAAAGAGAAATATATTTTATTTATGAACTTTTTTGTTGTTATTTCTCACATTTTGTATTTATAGCCATATTTTCCACATATCCTGAAGTATGCCTTTTATCATATGATTTTGTTGTTTCAGACATAAAAGTTTTTTGTTTAATTTTTTTCAAAAATCATTTTCGATGTTTCGTATTTTTACTGAAAAGCGTTTCAAAAAAAAACAAAACAGCTTTATACAGAAAAAATACTTGTAAATATTTGTTGTTTTTCTTTTTGTTTCATCTACAACATCAGTGGTTGAAATGTGGTGTCTTTAAAGATTTTGAAAGTATTTCTAAGTATTTCTGAAACGGAGGTTTTGAATAGCTCAGTCGCTCTAGAATTTGTATAAATGTGTGATTTAATTTTAGCTTGATAATTTTGATGAAGAATATTTTACATACTTTACGTACTTTTTGTTTTGGAAAAAAAGTTGGTATGTAAATATGTTTCAAAATGATTGTGTTTTGAAAATTATTATCATACAAAAAACAACTCATCTAGAATGATTGGGCTATTTTAATAGAATATATTGTTGTCGAAAAGCATCTTTGTGAAGTCTGATTTTGGTATGTTCATGTTTTTTTGTATTTTCATAGAAATAGTTTCAGTGTTGTAAATTTGTTTTTTTTGTTTTTTTTTTTTTACAATTCTAAAACTTTATTTAGGTTTCCCGAAAAAAAATATATCCTTAAAAAAGTTATAATTAAAAAACAGTGTAACAAATATTATGCGTGGAAGAAGAAATTGTGTAATGGTAAAAATCAAACTGGTACACTAAAATTTATCGTGTTAAATTCAGATTTTTTCAAAAAATATGATTGTCTTAAGGAAATAAGAAAAGATATCTACAATCAGGCTTATACAATTTTTCTTAATGATATATACAATTTTTTTATTTTTGAAAACCAAAGGAAAATAAATTTTTCTTTTCAAATTAAATGTTATAAAAAAAAAATAAGCAAATTGGTTAATATTTACATATTTTTTTATTGTACGCAAAAAGAGGATTAAGACATTTTATGTTTGTCAACATTAAAATATTTTGTAATTTTATTGAACATGGTGTTATTATAAACAACAAATAGAGTTATTTTGTTTAAAAAAAACTGTTTCAGCTATTCAAAAAATGAAACAGAAAGAAAAAGACTTTCTAATTATAACTTTTTTTTTTAAATGATTGCTGAGTAATGAATTTCAGAAAATTCGAAGTATTATTAGAACTTTTTTAAAAATCAATCAATCCGCCACAACGAAGAAAACTTTATTATAGAAAATTCTTGTATATAATTTATTGATTCAAAAATAATAAATCGTCTTACAAAAAGCTAAATACTAGGTTCCTCTCTTACTTATATGTATATGTATATGCAAATTTTCTTTTGCCTTAGTGTCTGGTTGTATACCAAATATCAATACTGTAGAATACAATATCAATACTGTACTTTGTAATCAAAACCTAACCCACTAGAAATGCCGCTATCCATCAGCTGCTACAAATGCATCAAGAAAACTAAAAAAGTGGCCAATTTTTTGATTGTGTTCAACAACCTACATTTTTTAAGTTTTCTCATTAATTCTTGAAATCTTAAAAATTTTAAAGTTTAAGAAAACAGGCTTGAACATAGAATCATTCCAAAATTTTATTTTTCGTCCCAAATTCTTTCTGTAATGACCCTTAAATGATTAGATTATTTCTGGAGAAATCAGCTTGTGAAACGAGGCATTGTGCACCAGCAAATAGACATCCTTCTTTTCTTCATGATGATTTCAGTACAAAGCGTGGATATTATCCTATTTGCTGAAACACGAACGAGGTTGCTTTGAATGACATTTCTAAAATGACACTTCTGTCAGCAGGTGTTATTTTTTCTCAAAAGTTTGTTTTGATTTTTCGTGCAGTAAAAAATATGAATTTTGAAATCGAAAAGAAGTAAATTTATCGTGGAAGTAGCTTACACAGCCTATCGTGGGTATGTTCAGCTTATGGAGCAAGAAGAAGCGCAGACTGTGAGACGTCGCCGTCAGTGGGTCCGGGAGCTCAATCTATGAGGAGTTCTTCGAAACTCATTTTCTGTTCTACAAAAATAAAACGTTTTCAAGAAAAAATTGTATACTTATTCTATGTACATATATTTCAATAACTTTCCTTTTAACTTTTTCTACTTTTGACTTTTCTTAAAGCTGTTGAGCTATCAGACAAAGCAAATGTTCAGCAAATTTGAAATATAGCTTCCGTTTGGAGTCACGTTACGTAACATTATGTTCCTTTCCTTACGATTGTCAAACGAAACGTGAGGTCAGAGCTTCATTGTGATAGCATGCATTGAATTCCTATGGCTGAACTCGTAAACGTCATGCGAAACTGAAGCTGAAGCGTGTTTGTGTTTCAGCCATAACTCTTTTATTAAACTTATAGGCAACTGGAATCTGTTCTTTTGTTAAGAGATTGACTATGACACCGATGAAGATGAATAATTATGAACTGGTTAAATAACAAGGAACTTCGGAAATCCGAAATTTGTTGGCAATATTTTTCCATTTCTGACAAAATTTAGATTTTGGTTTTCAAGGAAACAGTGTTTCTTTTTTTATAACTTTTATCGAAACAAAAACACCAATGATTATCGAAAATGTCAAAATTATTTGCATATTATTGACTGTCTGCGGACTTTCCAAAACTGCTGCTGTCATTTGAGTGGAAAGTAGAAAGCTGTCATAAAGGCTTGTATTATACAAATTTGTAACTAAAAAGTTTTGACAATGCAAGAAATGTTAAACCTCCTCTGATCTATCTTTTATCTATAAGACTTTACTATATATTTATAATCCTGTGCCCCAAGGTTGAGTATAACTTCCATCTCTTGGCTGGTGCTTAAATAGGTTAAATTAGACCATTGGGCAATATTCGGTGATTCATATACGGTGGTTGAACAACATTGTAACGCCTCCTCTTTACCGATACTTTAATGTATTATGCTTTAGTGAAAAGTTAGTTGAATGAATGCTCAGCAGTATACCACACTTCGTTAATTCTGGCAAAAATAGAGGTTTATTTATCACCCGTACTATGCGAACGTGGATTGCCTTACCAAATCTGTCTTTTCCTATCATTGTTCATTGTAATATTCAGGAATTTCAAATTTTTATATTTTAAAAGAAATTTGCTGTTGTAATTCCTGTTATAGTTCCACCTATTTTTCAATAATGTTTAGAAATGGTATAACAAATGAAATTAGTATTCCAACTGTCAAATGTTCAATGACAAAATGGAGAACGCGAGTTGAAATAGGCTGAGTTTAAAGATTGATTTGGAATCTAGTTTGAAATAATGTTGAAATGACAATTTCTAAATATGTACATATATATTTCCAATTTCAATGGAAAGTATTAAGAATAACAAATTGCTTAAAGAGTAAGCTCTGAATATATCCATCTAACGAACTGTTTGGCCCACGGACCGAATTACCGCATCAGTCATCGAGTCACACGTGACTGAATTATTTGGATTTTGAATACTGCAAAAACTATTGTATTTTAAATTTTTTTATTTTTTTTATTAGGTGGCACAACATTCCTTTGAGAACTAGGGCCTAGTGACTTACAACTCTCAACCATTCTGTACTGTTGACAGGGATGGATGGGACCTACACTTTAAAGCCGAATCCGAACGGATAATTTGAGAAAGCACATTTCATGACAAGAAATATGTCCTTTCAAGTCTGTGCTCAAAATTACATCTAAAAAAGCCTGTTTATTCCTTTGGCCTGAGATTTCTTAATGGTATTTTTTTTTTCAAATTGGTTTGGCAATAATAGCGGATTGCTTTTGTATCTCAAGAGTCTTGGCTCCACAGCTTGATACATTTTATCTCTTGATAATAGTTTATCATGATAATAGTTTATCAAGCTCAAATACACAGAACATAATTTTGATATTCTTACTTACTGAATCGGTTGAAAACCCAAAAAATAATCCATTATTTGCAAACTTTTTTCACACAAAATACAAAAAAAAAAGAATTCAAAGGATCTCATCTGTTAACCAATAAAGTCTTGATGTAGTAAAATATAACTACTACAATTTTAAAAAGTGAGGCGATACGTTACACTACGAATTTCATCATCCCGAAGTTATCACTCGTTCATTCGATCACTAATGGAACTCACTCACTCGATTACGCGGTAATTTGGCCCCAGGTCTTCCACTCGTCTACGTTGTGCAATCGATTTTAGGTTTACAAAGGTATAGATTTTTTAAAACGGTTATACTTATTTCAAAACCATTAGCGAATTATTTCTCCTACTTAAAAATTGTACAGATTCTATTTTTTTCAATAAGAGCACTACAAAAGTTTTTTTTTAAATAAAACAAAAACGCTTTTGGATACCAATAAAATTCTTTATTCCTGTGAAAGTACGTTCGAAGCCATTATGTGCGAAACTCGATTTCTTTTGCATGGCCACCACGGGCACGCTTGCAGAAGTTCAGACGTTGAACCCAGTTTTCGACGGTTTTCAAGCATAAATCGGCCGATACTGCTGCAATTTCATAAATCGTCGCTGGCTTGTTGGCATAGACCAAAGACTTGACGTAGCCCCACAGGAAATAGTCTAACGGCGTCAAATCGCATGACCGAAGTGACCAAGCGACTGGACCATTTCGTGAAATAACACGTTCTCCAATAAATTGATTGTGACATTCGCTGTGTGGCTTGTGGCGCCGTCCTGTTGAAACCACATGTCCTCCAAGTCCTGTCATCCAATTGGGTCTTGGTCATCACGGAAGAAGTACGGCCTAATAACGCCACCGGCCCATAAACCACACCAAACCGTAATTTGTTCGGGATGCAATGATGACTCATGGAGTACGTGTGGATTGCTGTGAAATCCGAATAATTTTCAAGTTGTTGCTCAGCCCAATTCACGAACATACGACGCTTTTGGTGGTCAATTAAATCTTGCGTCAATTTAATCTTGTGTGGATGAAGGCCAAGATCTTTTCGCAAAATTCGACACAACGACGTCACAGAGATGCCCAACGCTTGAGAACGACGTGTGAGAGGCACATTTGGGCTTTCTGCAACTGAAGCCTCAGTGGCAACAATATTCTCGACACTACGACACTTCTTTGTCTCACTGGCACGGGAACATTTTGTACTGTGCCTGTGGATTCAAAATTTGTCCACTAGACGCTCAATTTTTGATCTGCTAGGACGATTATGACGACCATAAATTGGACGTAGCGCTCTTAACGTGATGCCACTGACTCCGAATTTCGGTAGTAAATTTTAATAATTTCGACTCGTTGTTGACTCGTACATATGTATATCTTTCCATCATGAAATGGCAAACCTTACTGAAGAGAAATGTCATAAGAGCGGCAAGAAATATGGCGTCGTTTGCTCTACTTTTGTAGCGTCCCTGTTGAAAAACCCTGTATTTATTGTGTCTCTTCGGAGGTGCCTGTTATAGTGATCATTGTTTTTTTTTTTTTATTGAAACTAATCATTGTAATTTTTTTGACAGGTTGATTACAGATCCCATTGAAAATTTCTGTCATTTGACACACATTTCCTGATTTGAATCAAGAATTTGAGGTTAGAGTTGATCATTGAAAGAATACAAAAAAAAATGAAACGAAAACGATTTCATCATTAAATTGAAAATAAACTAAGAGAAAATGTCTGCGTAAAGTTTTTTTTTTTACTAACAAATTCTACAACTAATTATCTTTATTTAATTACCGAAAATATCAAACTTAACTTTCACAATCGCTTTTAAATCTCGAAATAATATTTTCAATGATGAAAATCAATGGCACCTTAATATGTACATGAATTAAATTAGTTTTAGATGTGATGTGAAACTTTCCAATAAGCTGAAACGAGGTGTGCGATCTTTACATTTTATACATACAAATAAATGGTTAAATTCGTTTGATAATTTTCTTAAAAGTATGTAAAATTTTCCAAAATTCGCTATTATCTTAGAACTTATTAGTAAATAAAAGATGTTTCCTCTTTTCTTGTGAGTTTATAACTGACTATTTTTATTTGTATTCAATTCGAGCTTAATTCTATTTATTGATTACAAAGCAATTAAATGATTTGCTTGGATTTACAAAATATTTACTTATTTCTATTAATGCTGATTATAATATTTTTGTGCTGAGTGCTGATTAATAAAATAAAAGGAAATGTGTAGGAAATAAAGTATAGGGTGCTCGGGTATAGGAATTTGCTGTGGTAGGTATAGAAATGTGGGACATTATATTGATTATTAACTTATACAGGTTTAATACTTCTTGATTAAATAAGTGATCAGAAGCTATCTGATTTGTAAGAGATCTGTACTGTTATTTGTATCCTAGAATGACTGGGGGGCATAACATTTTATTAAATTTCTTACAACTATGACCCCAATAAGACATTCAAATTCTTCTTCGTTTTTACTGGACGTGCATATGGTGTTTACAAGGAGAATTCTTAAAAATTTAAATTCTTTTTGAATTTAATTAGTTTTTGAAAAAATGTACCTAAATAAAATTGCTAATTTAAATCAACTAATTGACAATAAGTTCCTTTAGATCTCATATTTGTGTTTTGCGAGGTCGTATTACGAAGGCATTTTATACTTATTTTATATTCAGTTTCAAAATTGTATATTAAACAATTGAAACACATAAAGTAAATATTCCGTTTATTTTAAAACATAACTTACATTTTTAATCCATTTAATTTTTTTCTTAATAATTGAAAGTCACCTTCGCCATATATCAATATTTTGGATTTTCTTTTTTTTGATTTTTAATCACAAAGTTTATTTTTTACAATTTTTTTTTTAAATTAAAAATGGATACAGTATTTTACTCAACTGACACAATATAAACTATTATACACACTTCACATTCAATTTAAACCCTAATTTAAAAAAAAATAAGTAAAAATGACAATCAAAAAGAGGCTTTTCATGTTGTGAACGTTCCGAGTTTATTGCGTATCGTTGCGATCTGCAATTATCCTTAGTGTTGTAAAGTATTTTGAAGAGAAAACTTTGTTTTTATTCGGTTTATATATTTCTATTTTTAGTTTCTTAGTTATTTTTTGAAGTTTTATGTTTAATATTCTTTTTACATATATATAGTGGCTTTTTTGCGTTGATTTTGTTTCATTTTGATTTTTAAGTTCAGCAAAGATTTATGAATATGCTTAGTGCTAAAATAAATGAAGAAAAATTAGGAATGGAAGTGTGATCTATCTAAGAAACAAGGAAACTCAGATTCAATTTTGTAAAAAAAAAGAAAATTATGAAAACTACAAAAACCTATTAATTTTAACATTTTTACTTTGTTTCAATCCAACCCCTGTTTGTTTTATCTTTGTGGAAGAGAATATTAAACGAACACGAAGCACATGGAGTGAATTAAGTAATTTTTGTATATAGGCTCAGTCTCAATCTCAGACCTTCCTTCACAAATAAGTACCTAATAATAAATTTTAAATAAAAATAAGCAATAAAAAGAAAAATCAAAAATAAAAACAAAAACAAAAAAAGTTACTCCTTTGCACCTTGTAACGATTTATTGTGTCTAAATATCCAACCCATCAAAACAAAACAATCATTTTAATCTTACAGTCACCAGATACTCAGGCCTGGCAAAATGATTATCTTCAAGGTACAGGGTGTGAGATGTATACCGAAACCCTTTCACCTTCATTTACCGGCATGACATTCCCACAAGCCAGCGAGTAAGATCCTAATTCGACTAGTAGTGACAATTGAAATAAAATACTAAACAAAATAATACTATATAACTATAACAGCAACTCTTGTATTGTTTTTTTTTTTTTTTTAATAATAATAATAATTAATTAAATAATGACTGTACCAAGTAACTTTAACTTTTTTTATAAAAAACAATATTCCTTTGTCTTGAATCAATGGAATGCCATATTATATCAATATGAGAAACGTTTTGTTTGTTGTTTGTAAATTTATAGATTTTATATTTACATATATAATTATTAGTATTTTATTTAATTTAATTCTTTTTTTTTTTTTGTGAACTTTTAACATATATTTTGAAAATAGATTTTTGCATTTCTATAACAATTGTGAAGAAAGTTTTTCTTTTTGTTTGTTTTAATTAATTTGTTTGTTTAAATTTGATTTTATGAAGTGTCTCCGTATAATCACTTAATATAGTTGCATGACTAATCAATATCAAACAATAGAGTGTGGTTTATTTTTCAGCAAAAATTTTCTTACAATATAAAAATACTTTCACAATATAAAACAACTTTTTTGATTCAGCGCACACGGTATCGGCAAATTTTTCAAAACTCATCCCAATAGTAGGACCCTTATTTTTTTTATTGTTCTTACACTTACACAAACATGTGTAAAATTACATGATAAAGTAGACACATACATATATGTACAAGAGTTAGATTTTAATATTAACTTGAATTGAATTTGCTGGACGGTTAGGGGGTTTTTACGCTGGTATTTCTAAGGTCATCTATACAAACGAAGTCATTGACAACTACTTCTGAGTCTTGAAGAATGACGAAAAGTAGTGTTAGTCGTTTTTTACATATATATTTTATAGAATTTTGCTTCGTTTTGCAGAAAGAATTTTGTTCAATTTTCTCATGTGGTTTAAATTGTATGTTTCGCAGACATTGTTTTTATTTTAACCATGTGATAATAATTTACTTCAATGTAAATTTGAAAATAAATAAGGAGACAAATTTTTGGTTTAATTTATGAAACAGGCCATAATTTTTTTGAAAATCTTACTTTAAGATTTGTATTAACTTTCCTTTGGATGTTAATGCTTTTTCGAATAGAAATTATTTTCTTAGCGTTTCAGGGTCCCTAAAACTAAAACCTTGGTCAATATTTTTAATTTCACATAGGAAGTTATTCTAATGGGTGCGATTTGTAGAATTACATTTACTTACTAGAATCTAAATCGAAGATTTTTAGAGAGATGTTCGAACGTTCGGGAAGCTTTTTTCATCATCCATATCTCAAGAACCTGTTCAGATGATATCGACTTCAAATAAATTTTGGTACAAAGATAATAACACAGAAAGATGCAGAAAGGTCTTTTAGGTGTCAGTGAAATATCTTACGAACCAACAATGCTAGTGACTTTAATTAAATTTTATATTATACGATGTGACGTGACGTGATATAAAAAAAAAAAAATATAAAAAAATGTTTGTATTGCTCCAGAAGGGTACCTCCCCTAGAACTGTTATTGTGTTTTTAAGTTTTCTCAAGAACTTATAAATTGATTTCAATAATTTTTTTTCTGCACTTATACTGTTTTAACAATATTTGTTGAGCAAAAATGTCATTGTTTTAATTTTTAAAATAATATTATTTTTTTTTCGAAATTCGATATCTAGAAAATGGGTCACCATTTTTTTGCGAAAATAAAATGTAAAACGAAAAATTATTAGTTTTAAATAACTTCATACTAAACATATTTTTAAACTAAAATTGACAAATTTTATACATACAAAATTAATTGAAAAATAAGCTCTAAGAATTATTGAAATACAAGTTTTAAAACATTATTTTTTTTTTAAATCAAATGGAGTTTAAATTTTTGAAAAAAAAAAAAACTTTTTTGCAGGTGCATTTTTAAACTTTAAAATACAGGATACATTTTTAAACAGGTTGTTTGGATACATTAGCAAGTTCGTAATATAACCCAGTCGTGCATTTTATTTGTCACCTCGAATATTAAAAAAAAAAAATTGAGAAAAATCGAAGTAGTCATTTTTTTGCAAAAACAATAAAAACTAAAAAAAAACAATATTAAAAATTGGTAAATATTGGTTTTCGACTCCAATATTTTGACAAAAATCAAAGATATTGACTTAAAACAAATTTCATTTTATAGAAAATATTGTTTACAACATTTAGTAAAATTTATATTAAAATCCAACAGACAATAATTTTTTCACAAAAATTAAAATCTACAAAGAATACTAATATTTAAATCTCGATATCTCATGAACAAATGAAGTTTTTGATTTCAAAATGTGTTTGTTAAAATATGAAAATGTTTCAATTTGTATTTATTTAAATAAAAAAATAAAAAACTTTCAGAAAGTTCTTCTAAAATTGGTAAAAATTGATTTTCGACTTAAAATCTCGTTAACAAAAACTGTTTTGAAATCAAACTTTTATTATCAAATGCAAAATATAGTTGCTAACTTTTAGTTAATTTTTTTACAAAATTTCAAGTGACAAAAGTTGTCACAAAACAAAAATTGAAAAATATTTTATAGCTGGAATATTTTAAGACCAAAAAATGATATAATTTTGGGAACAATTTTATACTAAAACTAAATTTTTGACATGTCCTAAACTTTAAAAAAATTCAATTGGCTATTTTGAAAATATAAAAAAAAAAACCTACAGAGAATACTATACTAAAAATTTGTAAGACTGAATTTTCAGCTAAAAATACTCGTATCTTAAGAACAGTTGAAGATATTGACTTCAAATTATTTTGTCTCACTACAAAATGATAGGTACAAATTTTAGAAAAGTTCAAAAAAACTCTTTAATTGGTTTAACGTTGCGTATATCGGAACAAAAAACAGCTTAAACTGTAATTTAGAAAATTTAAGGCAATAATGGAAAGTTAATAAAGAAAATAGAATTACGAAATTTGATAAATTTTAATATTTTTTTTTTAGAATGTTTTATGTTTGTTTTAATTTTTAAGCTAACCTTACAATGTATTCGATAAAAGAAGGATTTTTCTACGGCTGAAATTATAGGCATCATTGAAACCACTTAAAATTTTGTTTTGATTATTTTTAGGCAATCGTAATTCTCCGCTGAAAATATAAAGTGGCTTATGTCGTTTTTTAGAATTGTTCACTAGGACGAATTCAAACTATTTAAAAATATCAAGAGAGAACTGATTTAAGTGGAAACATGAAATTTAAACTAAGTTATTACCTACAAAGATTAAAAATTACTTAAAATATAGTAGTTATAATCCATTTTTTTCGAATTGGCTTATGAATTATGTCCGTTAGATTCTGTTTTGTTCAATTAGCTAAGTTTGTCTTGTGTCTAATTCCAAAACTTTTGCTTCCAATAAAATTTTGTTGTTTTTTTTTTAAATGTCTAAATGTTCGTCAGACACATGTGAAACGTTCACAAAACCAAAATTTAAAGTTTATTAAAAATAGCTTAGAATTTTTTGACATATACAAGTTTTGTAATAATACTTTTAAAATAAGACGTTTTAAACTTCTGAAAATAGAAACAAGCTTTTAAAACAAGAACTAAGCACACCCTATACTTAATATTAATATTTAATAAGAGATTTTAGTTTAAATCGACTTTTGTACCTTTTACCTATTGTGCAAAGAAATTTTATATTCCTAAAATTGTATACGAAACTGTGGGAATGATGCTTGGTATGGACAATATTTTTTAAAGGAACCCAAAATAGGAGTAGAAAATTCAACAAAAACGTGTATTTTTCACTCTGTTATTTCAAATTCTTGGTTTTTCATTAACGCAACAAAATATCTTTGCCCTTCAACAGCATTCTGAAAAAGAACCTTTGTGTAAATTTTACTTTTTTTTGTTTTACCAAAGTTTAACATACTACAATGTTAAATAGAACTCAACATAAAACATGGAATTTATTATATCATAGATATTATTTGTCGATACCTACCCATTACTTTAAATAATAAATGGGTTTTTTCAGCAAACAGACAATCTTTTTCTCGGCATTTACTAAAAACTTGATCACATATTTTTAGGGCAATCTTTTGTAAAACTGTTTAACAAACACAACGAAATTCATGGATCATATTCAATTCTGTAATCTGTATATAATCTTACATAGAATCGAATGCATAACGTGGTTTTAATTACGCATGAATTTCTCCATGAAGTCATACAATCTTAACATAATAATATAAACAAATTTATTCATAAATATTATCTCATTCTTGTTAATCTTCGCAATATTAAAAAATAAAAAACAAGCTCAGCTCAACTATTTCCACGCATAAAAATCTTCATGTGAATACAAATAAAATCAATAAAATAATAAAAATATCTTATATAATATTTTTAATTTTAAAATATACTAAACTTAACCATTTTATCTTCTATTGCAATGCGCATTTATATAATAATTTAATCAATATACTGCCTTTCTTTCTTTAATAAATATCACAACTTCTTTAATATTTCAAGCACTATTTTTAATCTTTTTGGACTGAGTATAGATATTTTTTCTAAATGATTTTAATGTTATAAATTTTTTTTTTAATTTATTATTTTTGTATTCGTAAAAATACTTAAAAATACAAAAGAAATGTGTTATGTGTGATGTTTTGTTAGACCATATAATGTCTTGATTGCATGCTTCTGTATAAAGGCTTACATTTTATACACTTTCACATATATTATATTAAAATAAAATATACAGTTGCTTAAAATTATATAGTATAGAAAAAAATTCACAAAAATTGCGATGTTATTTAAATTTTAAACATTAAAATGTAAATTGAATAAGTACTAAATTTATACATTTGTATATAGTAGCATCGCAATTTTTTTTTTTTTCAAATAATAATAATTTGTGTACAATATATGTATTTTAATTAATTAAAAGAAATACTCAAATTAAATTTCAAAAATTATAGGCTCTGCTTCACAAAACTAAAACTCTTGCTATTAGCAATCGAAATCAAAGGTGCTGAAGAAGGTGCAGATAGTAAAATATCTATTAATCCTCGTGGTGCAAAAATCCAGGCGAATACTCAAGGATTTTTCATCGCCCAGAGTGCCGATGAAGTGAAAAGGTAATTTAAAAAAAAGACACATAATTTTCAAACATAATAAATCAGCATTATTTGATGGTTTTTGAGGGTGAACCGATTTTTTAAAGTTAGTTTAAGAGCATTTTTGGACTTATTAAGTTTTGCCTTTGTTGTTCCTATACAACGACGGTTAACTTATGTTTGTTTGAAATTCTTCAGAACGACCATAAAGCTTTAATTACACTGTCAACCTAAAGAGTAAACGCGTTGACTCTCTGAAGTTACCAAACAACTTTCCATAGGCAGTTATTATAATCCGTCCGATGTGTCAAATTGATAACTTTGACATTTTTCGACATTTCAAGGAACCTAAATAAAAGATTTGTAGACATATTTCTGTGTGTTTCGTCGTACATATCTCAAGAACAATTAGCGATATGGACTTTAAATAAATTTTGTTAAACAGATAATAAAGCAACAAGATGTATAAAGGACTTTCAAAAATATTAAGCGGTGGTTTTTATACTTTTTGGTTGACCCCAAATATCGCACGAATATCTCAATAACTTTAGAGATTTTAATTAAATTTTTTATTATGTAATGTGACGTGACATGATGCTAAATAAATTTGATTAAAAAAAAATGATTAATGTTTTTTTTAAATCAATGAAACTGAAACAAAATATTTTTCACCTCGAATATTTTTCGAATAAGAAATGATATTAATTCAAAAATATGAATAACGCTTTAAACAATTTAATTTTAAGAAAAATCGAACTGCCCGTATTTTTCAAAAAATTGGTAAAAATTGATTTTCGACTCGAATATTTTGGCAGAAAATAAAGATAATGGCTTCAAAATAGTTTTCCCTTATAAAGGATATTGTTGCTACTATTTGATACTGTAGCTCTCTTGTCTTGCAAAAAAGCTATTGGTAATAAATGAGATTTAAACGACTGACATTAAGTTTCTCATTCCGCATCCCAATAATTGTAGCGTGTTCCAGGCGGAACTTTTGGCGATAAAAGAAGTCCTGTCCTGGCTTAAAGAAAACATAACATCAACATCTGATATCCGTATTTTCTCAAATAGTCAAATAGCTATCAAATCTCTCTACTCTGTCTCTACAAACTCTACAACAGTCCATAACTGTCGATCCAATACTGTCGAACGTACTGCAAAAGCAATATTTGTATATTGCTTTAGCTTGATACGTACTGCCGTACTGCACACTTTTCTTTTGTACTGCATTTTCATTTTTGCATTGCCATTTGTATTGCCTTTTCAAATTCGTTGTTCATAAAACTAAATATGAAAAAAAAGTTTAGGATGGCATAACTTTAAATATTTTCAATGAAAGTGCACTTCCAAGTTCCACTATTTTGTCGAACTTTGTCAAAAACGAATTTATTGATGACGCCTCTCTGAACTCAATAGATTTTTGCAATAAATGTTGCTTTTAAGACTCAAAAGAAATCTACCTTGGCGCACAAGCTACCATTTTAGTTTGCTCTGGGGGCTTAACAGGTGAGGTTATACAAAATATAAAATAAAAGTGGAGAGATTACGACATTGAATTATGCACTCAAATAAGAAAAAGAATTAAGTTCCAAGAAAAAGTTTTAGAAGCCGTGCAAACAATTGATCCAAAAAAATAAATCCCCAAGCCTTACCCCGATTATACAGTTGTTTCCAAATTTAATTCAAGAAGAACTTGTCAATGATCTTGATGATGAATGAAGAGCTCTTTTACATCAAAGTATGATAAGTGTAGATTTGAAATTCGAAGACTATTGGAGCGCTATCTTCAATTTAAAAAACGCATTAAATGCTAAAATGTTTCCCCTTTTAAAAACATTTGTTGGTTCCATTTAATGCTTTCCGCATAGCATTGCAAGTGCAGGGCGCATATTTTCCCAAGTAGCTTTAATAAAAGATTAAAAAAAAAAACTCTTTACTGACATCCACAGTCAATTCAATTTTAATGGCAAAGGAATTAATAAGGCATAGCTGCGCTATGTAAAATTCAATAAACATTGTTTGCCTCCCAAAATTATTACTATAGTTACCTGAATTTAAAATATAATTTTGTGTTGAGTCTTTATAAAAAAATATTCTCGTGTTAAAATTACATATTAAATGTGTTTAAAAATTCACAAATATGAATTGAAATTAACTGCGATATTTTTATTTTATTTGTATTCATTTATTTTTGTGTAATAGTTATATAGCTATAATATGTATAAATTTATTTTTATTATAAAAAAGTTCCTATTTTATTAAAAGTGAAATTAATACAAATATTAATGTTAAAATAAGACTAAGCAATTGAACTAAAAGGCTTATAGATATATAAAGTAGATATGTATCTAAGTTTACTTTTTGTTACAAAGAAAAATAAAAATAAATATGAATTTAAAAAAAAATATATGCGTATTGCTTTTGTGCAAAAACTATGCAAAATTTTTTGGAATGTACTGCTTTGGACTTTTCCAAAACGACAGCACTGTGTCGATCATCTCTGGTGGAGATGGCACAAAAGTTTAATATTCACCTTTGCCGAGCCATAGAGACATTCCAGGAAATCGTAAGGCAGATAAACTCGCCAGAAATGGTACAGTGTAACCCATTCTACCACGTTTGGCTAATGCGGGCATACCAATCCCTACATTTAAACTATTACTAATGCAAGACGCTATGGAGAAGGCAAACATTAGGTGGAATGCAATCAACAAGTGTCAGATCACAAAAAACATCTGGCCTACAAAAGTTTTAAATCGATCAAGGTACTTGCATATAAGCCCTATAATCGGTTTCATAACCTTGCACTGTCTAATAGTATGAATGAGAAAGAGGAGGAAACATTTCTTCACCTCCTTTGTACATACCCTACTCGAGCTTGAAAACGCAAGAATTACTTAGGAGAATTCGTCTATGACGATCTAAACGATCTCAATCATATTAACATACTCAGTGTTTCCAGTTTCGCAAGGGACTCAAATTGGTTTCATTGAGCTTTGAAGAAAGCATCAATATTCATGTGGTATCAGGTCTAAGTGTATCCTACTCTATCACAGACAGCCACTTTAACCTAACCTAACGGTATTATAATTCTTAGAAAAGTTGTACCTAACTTTTTTTATAAACTAATGATGTTTGCTTTTGCACAATAGGTAAAGTACTATTGAAAAGCTTTCAAAACCCTGTTAAGAAATTGTAGAATTAAGTAAAAATCATAAGGGCATATATGTAAATGCCTGAAGAGGTAAGATTGTTTTTTCGAGTTGAACTTCTACCCCCTCCCAAAACTGAAATGTTTATGAAAATTTGTTTGAAATATGACTTTAATCTCAGCACTGCATATATGTATGTACTTGGATCACCCTTTGCTCGCATCCTATAATTATCTAGATAAAAAGCCAATTGGGGAATTTCGAACATACAGGGTTAATCGCTGCCTCGATTCATATCAACCAAATTCATGAATTTATTATTTAGACATTGTGGTTTTATATTCGCTATTATTAGTAAACAATTTTTAATTATTAACTAAAAACAACAATAAAAGATAGATAGAGCCTTCTGAATTCTGTAGTCTCTTACTGCACTACCAGACGCTTTTTTAAGGCTTATGGTCATAACATAGAAAAACAAACCAAACAAAAATTAATTCACCTGTATTTTAAAATGTATTTATAAAACAATCTGTCAACTTAATTTCCATATTATACGTTACTATAGGATAACATTCAAAATGTGCATTGAATCAGCACAAAATTCTGCTCTGTCAATGTTGTGACACAGTCATTGCGATGACCGACCGTTTCAAAAAGAAGTCATCGTGGTGTACCAATAGCATTGATTCATACATTACACGGTCACAGGAAAGAGTTGACTAAAAAATGTGTGTCAACGTGAGCGTCAATATGCTCATCAACGCCTTGACAGCATTTTTCGTTGACAATTTCACAACGTGACACCCTTGGGACAGATTTTGACGTCATTTTTACGCCAGAGAGTCAACGCTTCGACCGTTTACGTGAACCGTCTGATAAAAGCTTAAGTAGCATAGTCTTTTTTATTTATCGTGGATACAAAGTTTTTAAAAAACCATAAAATAATTTTGTTGCACCTCGTTTATATAAATACTTAGTTAAAAACATTTGAATAAAATGTATTTACTTTTTCTACAGAGCTTGGTTTTACTGTAAAGCTTGTCACGAAGACATAAAAGACGAAACTCTAATTAAAAAGTGTAAATGTAAAAACTGTAAGTATCCTTAGAACTTTAAAACTATTTTTATTTTTTTTTTATAATTTTTATAACTTGTCTTTAAAAAATATTTTTATATAATTTAAAAAAAATAAATATTTCATATATTAGAAATTTATTTTATCAACAATAAAAAGAAAGACATTTTTAATGGTAAAAAATACATTTAATATTTATTTATCGATAGCGTAAACAACTTTAAAAAAAAAAAAAACTAAATATTAAGAGATTTAGGAGTCAGGTCATATATAGTTTTATACTTAAATACATCAAAAATATTACTATATTTTATTTAATTATAACAAATTATAATCCATAATGTTATTATTTTCTTCTTAATTCAAAAATGACGCGTTGGTGCATCATTCTTCTAAAAAAAAAAATACAAAAATAAAAATCAAATGAAATGAAAACAAAAAAACTAAAAAATATGAACAAATATTTCTCAAAACAGTGACAGTACAACCAAGGAACAAATTTGGTGACTTAGGTAAAGCAAATACAAAATGAAAAAATAAAAACTATAAACAAAATTAAAAAATTAACATTTTCAAAGTTTTGTTTTCTGTTTGAGTTTTGTTCCCCTATCGTCCCCAAAAAAAAAAAAAAACAAAGAAACAAACAAAAATCAAATAAAAAAGGTTAAAAATTCTTATTTTTTTTTTAAATTTTAATTTTAATTTTTGACATTTAGTTGCATTAGAACAATCAAATTGGATTATTTATTTGATTTATTTCTTAAATTCCCTAAGTGATTAATATATTTTTAAAAAGAACATTAATTTCGTTTCTGTAGTATTTTCTTCCAATATTGTATTTTTCAGATAAAACTTTTAAAAAAACATTCTGTAAATAAATTTCCTTAGTTACATATCGAATTTGTTGTGTTGGTTATTTTTGTTCAAATATAAATAAAAACACATTATTGTTAAAAAGTAGAAAACATTTTTTTAAAAATATATTAAAACACTTAACTGATTTTCGTTTCAATTTTTAATCCATCCAGAATTTTGATTAAATTGTTAAATTCCTACCTTAAAATATTTCCACCCTTGAAAACAAAAAATAATACTTTCCTATTTCACCATTTTCTTAATTTGTTTTTCTTTGGAAACCTTTACATCAGCTCAAAAAATATTTAAAAAAAAAAAGAAGAAAACATAGATTTGTTGGTTTTTCTTTTATATTAAATAAATAATATATACCTAAAGGCTTATTTTCAATTTGTATATATGTTTGTGCGAATATTTGCATCCCATAACAACTTTAATAAATACAAATCTCAAACCCCTTTTTCTTGAAGTGATATATATTTTTAAATAAATACATATATTTTTTAATAAATATAAAATAAACACTTAAATTTAGTTCTAAATATTTTCGAATGATCTATACATTTAATTTCACATTTTATATTTGTTTATATAACCTATGTATATTTATAATTTTTTCTTTTCTCTAAGAAAATCCAATTTCGCAATAAAAATAAAAAACACAGAAATATGCTTTGAACTTTTCCCCTAACTGTAATATGAGAGATTGTTTTATAATTTTTCTTTTTTTTTTTTTTAATTGTTTCATTGAAAGCCTGCAGACTTTTTTTTAAACATAAACTTATCTCTCAATTTCAACAAAAGTAAAATAAACTGTCTTTAATTTTTCAAAATGAAGTTACTATGACCAAAAACCATCAAAAACATATTTTTTCGGTTTTTGTTTTTAGTTTCATTTTCTTCCATTATTGTTGATAAACATATTTTTTAAATTTTATTTTTTGAGTATAAAAAGTGCGCACCACTTTCCAACTTAATTTAAAAAAAAATAAAAAGAGAGTGGAATTATAAGCAAAAATAAAATAAATATTAAATGGTCCACTGTAGATCTTCCTTTAGAAAAATTTAGATACAAATTATTCACAATAATAATAATAATTTATTGAGAGACAAAAACAAAATTTAAAATATTTGCCTGACAATATACATATATTATATATATATTATGAGTAATATTCGACAAAATTTATAAATGATTTTTGTTGCACCTTAAATTATTTACGATAAGTGCATGAAGTGCACCAAAATGTAATAAAGTTAATAAGCTGTTATAATAATTTATATTATAACCCATCACATTTTTCTTAGGATTTATTTGTTGCAACATGAAAAGGAGTTTATGTATTATATTTAAAAAAAATAATTACTAATTGTGTATTTAGCAGCAGTTAAAGAAAAACAAAATTAGTGTAGATTTTTTTAAATGAAGTTTTGAAACCAAATATTGAGGATAAAATATGTGTTTGCATTTTTGTTAGGTGCACTATACTACTGATATACCCTGGGTGTTTTTTTGTAAGATTTACTTCGGTTTTTGTAAATAATTTTTTTTCCAATACGATGACAAAAAAATATAAAAACAATAATTTTAAGCTGTGTTTTTTCCAATTTAAGCTTTTGCTGTGTGGTTCATAAAATCATCATCATAAAAGTTTAATTCAATATCAAATCAAAATTTAATAGAGAAATCGAACGATCAATGCGTTTTAACCTGACAATAACAATGACAATAAAAACTTGACGTGACAGTTACATGAAAAAAAAACGATTAAATTGATGTTTCTGAAAACAGCTACGGATCGCAAATGCGACAGAGACAAAACCTTAGATTGCGTCAAGACAGCCAAGAAAAAATGTATGGAAAAAGAAGGCAAATACATTGTGGTGAAATGAGAAGAAAAATTTGCAATATTACGAATACGAAATAGCAATGTGGATAATACGTCAGAAAATTACATTATTCAACAAATTATAAAGATTCCTGCGTTTTTAATTTTGTGGCAATTCGACTACAAAAGTATGCTTTTTAATCAAAAATAAATAAAAAATACCCATTGATAATTTCAAGCAAAGAATCTGGCATTTTACTTAAAGCCAATTTGCTGGTTGCAGGCTGCACTACATTTAATAAACTTCGTGTCACATGAATAGGTACAAGCTTTTTTCGTTTAAGTTGTTAAGTTGTTTTGGAAAAACTCAAATGTGGAATGAATCAAGTATGTATTAATTTTATTTTCAAAACAAAATGTATGGATTGAGTTGATAAATACAAGTTTTATGGCAATTTTTCCTAAGAAGGCCATAAAAAGTACCTTTAATTCTAAATTTACCTGTAAGACCCTTTAAAGTAAAGAAAATAACAAAAAATCCTATAGTTTAGGTAAATACTGGTTTTATTGAATGGATTAAAATAATTGTTAGTAATGTGTGCTGCTTCCTGATTTCTGAATTACTTCAAGTAATCTGTGGTGTATGGATACATACAGCCCTATTACGGTTGTCAATTATCAATACGCTAGTTGACATTTTTCAATGAAATTGATGAATTGTTATTATCGTTGTCAGCAATCAAAATTTTTGATAAACTGTGAACGCTCTTCAGAAATTAGATCTATTGTGAATGATTCAAATTGACAGTCTTGGTATTATGGTTGTCAAAATATTTGTTGATTATCAAATTTTCAGTCAATCATAAATTCCTTGTTGATAAAATATTTTACGGATCGCGATGGGGTCTTACGTGTTGGAACTTTTTAATGCGCTGGCGACACCTCGACATCTTGCTGCAAGTCTATGATTTCGATATCATCTGCACTGAAACTTCTCAATTCAAGGCCAAATTCTGGATCAAAACAGGAGTCGAAGTGCATTAATGCACTAACCGCTTCCTCTGCGTCTGTGAGTCGGTGAAGTTTGTTAGGGCCTCCACCAGTCGCCACAATTTCAATTTTATTTTGAGTCTTTTTTTTTTGGTTTTGCATTTTAGGTCAGCCCATACCTGCGTTAAGAAGAATTTTTAATAAATTTATTTATATCCGCAACGCAATACTAACCCTCTGCCACTTGGTTGAGTCTCGTTCTGGTGGGCCTAAGCTGTTTAATTCCACCGCAATCTCTGCCCACTTCTTACTCATGAGTGGCTTTGAATAAACACCCTTAGCGAAGTCTGGGTTCTCTTCCATCCGTTCTACCAATCTGGCGAGCTGATTTTTGTTACTTACAATTTTACTCCTACGTAAAGAAAACACTTAAAATTAAATAGCACCATTAATTTATTGCAAACTACTTATGTACATTTTTAATCTAAATCAACCAAAATAAAATTCTTTACACGAAACAAAAGCAGTCCGTTGAAAAATTGTAAATGAAATTGAAACGTCAAAAGTAAATAGGCACTATTCACAATAGATTTTTGATCTTTGTTCACAATGGATCAAAAAATGATCAACTCGCGTTCAAAATACTAATATATCAATTAATTGACAAAATGTTTCAATTGTCAATTAATTGATCTTTGACAACCGTAATTAGGCTGATAGAGTGCTGTCAGATATTTGAGCGAAATTTGGGCCCAAGACTGTTTTATGGCTTCAATAATGAGTTCGATTTTTTGATATTGCCGTCCTCTTATATAGACTTTTCTTGAAAGCCATCTCCACTCATTTTCCATGTTGTTTAGGCCACTAGAGTATGGGACCATGATAACAGATTCACATTTTGACCCTTAATCCAGGCTTTTGTGTTTGTGCTGTATGTATTGGTGCATAATCTTGTTGGAAAGTCCATCGTTGTCCACCAAATAGTTCAGAAAACTTCGAAAAAGCTCATTCCAGAATCGATTTGTAAGTGATTGCCGTCATTTTAAAGCTTTGAAAATCCAGCTCCACGGTACCGCAATAGGTGTTTTTCAAGTTAGATTTCTTCCTTTCTTAAATAATGAAAACAGCAGTTATATATCCATCAGGTCCGTTTAATTAATTTTTTTTCGTCGGAAAAGACGACGGTATTGGAAAATTTAGGTGTTGGCTCTTTCGTGCAGCATTCAATTGTGTTTTTTTCTTCATTTTTTGGTGTCGTATATGGTCTGCCTTCTGTATCACCCTAGCAACAGTCCATCTACTAGCATTTACCCCAACTTCTGCCTTGAATTTACTAATGGAATTCCTTAAATTTGAAACAGCTCTCACTTTCACCCGTCTTTCCTGAAATGATGTGGCTTTCTTGACTCTTCTATTGTGGTTTTTTTCATACCTCTCTGGGTCCTTGAGGTAGTTGTATACAATATTTAAACTTCTTCTAATTTTGCTGGATATAAAACGAAGGTCAAAATTGGACTATTTCCTCCTTGTTTAGACCTCTACCTCTACCAGTACTTCTTGATTCTATCAAATTTATTCTCGTACTAAGCGTCCAAACAATCAGAGCATCCTTTTTTCTGATTAAAAAAACACGCTAATTGGAAAATTTAGATCTTGTCCGCCAAAAAACTTGTATTTATCAACTTAATACAAACATTTTGTTTGCAATATAAAATTAATATATACCTCATTCATTCCATATTTGAGTTTTTCCAAAAAAAACTTAAGGGTTCATTCATGTGACACAAAGTGTATGCAGGTACAGTGTCCTAGGCAACTATAATCGTGTATCAAAGGCATAAGACCAGATTACGTGCTTTTGGAGTTAATAATTGGCAATATTTGTATATATAACTTAAATCACAGGACGCAAACATTTTTGCAAAACGCTGCAAGCAAAGAGCTTTGTATCTGGTTTTGAACAATCCCAACGCAATATATTTATAAATTAAAAATACAAAATAAAACATTCATCATCACGTAAGCTTTGTTTTCAACAAAAGCTTTTGTACATAGAAACCTTAAAAAACATTCGCAAAAGTTAACTGCTTTGATTTGAAAAATACGAAAAAATCATAAAATTCTCATTCAAAGGATTTTCCAAATGTACAAAGTTAAAAATATTCAACAATAAAAAAAAAAACAAAGGATGTTTTGTGTTTTGATTATTTTTTGTTTTATTCTATTTTAATTTACTTTTTTTTTGTTTTTGTTTTTTGTTTCTTCTTTCTATGAATTTAATTGTGCGATTTTCAGATGTGGGCATGATTATGATGCAGACTGGAATGGTTAATCAAGGTCTTAACTCAGCCATTAATCAAATTGATGGTACGAATATATTTTGCAAAATTCATACATTTTCCTTTTGATTTTTTGGTTTTTGTCTAATTGTTCATATAAACAATGTGCTAAAAAAACTATAGCCGTTTATAAAATGGACTTCCTTTATTTATCAGTGATTTTATGTAGCATTTTCATATGCTATGTACTTAATCGTATATAATCATAATTTCGCAAATCTCATTTAATATATTAATTTCTTAATGTTTTTTTTTTTTGTTTCTTCAAAATAAACTTTATAATGAAAACCCAAAATTTTAAAGAAAAAATTAATTCTTTTTTTGTTTTTAACAAAAATTAATCGTACTAAACTAAATCAAAATTTTATTCTCAATTGAAATATATACATATGAAAATTATTAATTTGATTATTTTTTTTTTCATTTCCAACAAAAACAACTCCACAGATGAAAAATTAAAATTTTTGAAATTAATCAACAAACGATTTCATAACAGTTTGCTAAAAACAAATTTTAAACAAAAACAAAACAGTTTTGTGTAACTACGTTTTTAATTTTTTGCTAATGCCTTCTTTTTTAAATATTTATAAATATTACTTTTTTTTCGAAACCATTTCTAATGCAAGCTTTTGTAAGAACTGATTTTAATCATTATAATGTTTATAATTAAAACAATCGTTTTGAAACGCAATAAATTTTGTTTATTTTTTGCATTGATCTAATTTTTGTTTTTTCTTTTTTAATTTATCATCGAAGCGCAAAGAAATTAATAATTTTATGAGATACTTACATTTACAAAAATTTTGTTTTCTAATTTTTCAATTCAATTTTTGATTTTTACTCCTCATGTTTGGTTTGGTTTTTGTACTGCAAAACAAAATTTAAAAATAGGATTTTGAAATGGGACACAAAAGTTCATCTAATTCGAATTATTTGAATATACTTATACTTAACATGCTAATTAAATACATCTATACTTAGGTAAAAGCTTCACTTTGAAAAATAAAATGCTTCATAAAACTTGCGCTATGCTTTAATTACAAAAATGCTGTTTTATAGTATAAATTAAAATGCACTTAAGTAATATGAATGATTTTCAATTGAAAGGATGAAAACTGTTTTGAGAAAAATTAACATAATTTTCAATTGATTGATATCATATTTTGACAGTATTCATCCTTGATATTGTGTGTTTATTAATTAATTTTATAAGAAAAGTGTGAGCACAATATACAAGAGTAAAACTATTTATTATATTTATAAGGCGACTATCTTCGGATCCCAAAAGTGTTGTCTTATGAATTATTACAAAAACATATTAAAAAATATGACCAAAATACAAGTGTTGGAGTTTGTGTGGCTTTGTTAAATAAAATTATTAATCAACCGATATAGATTAGTTGATCCATACTTTTAAAAAAATATATATTTGCTGTGAATTTTTGACCCAGGGTATGCAGTGAAATTATACACTTAGAATTTTTGGTAAAATAATATTAATTGTATATATAATTATTTTAAATAAATAAATAAAAATATCCAAACTAGGTAGGTTCGTCGATCGATTTGTATACTACATAATATATTAGCAGAATCTTAAACAAACAAAAAACAATCAAAAATGTATTTAGCACACAAAATGAAATAACAAATAAAAATATTTAACAATAATAATTTATTAAAAAAAAAAGAATAAAAGTCGTTAGAAATTTTTTGTTTACATATCTTAAAATATTTAAAAAGAAAAATATATATTATATATATTTTTATTAAATTAAATTAGTTTTAGTATAATTATTTTTAAAAAACTCCCTTATTTCACTATTTTCATTTTAAGTCTTTTATGTTTATTATAATTTTGCCATAATCCTCATTTACCTTTTTCACAATCCTATAAATTTGTTTCTATATGACCACAGTGGCTACCTTCAGGAAAGGCGTCCGTGCCGTACAAATGGTAGGACGTGCAAGTACGTATACAAAAATCATAATTTCAAAAATTAAAAAAAAAAAAAACAAAAATCTGCTAAAAATTTAAATTTAACAAAATTTTATTTAATTTTTTTTTTGTTTGTTATTAAATTCGAATGATTTCATAAGTTTTTGTAGTTTATTCATATAAATATTTTTAAAAAAAAATCACTGGTGTCTATTCTAAATTTCATTAAATCATAATTTTATATTTTTCATTTTTCAAAAAATCTTTTTTAATTTAATTTTTCATTCATATTATATTTGTCTTATATTATTATTAAATAATAATTTCATTTTGGTGTGTACGTGATATTGTGGAGTGGTTGAATTCTCAAAATGTCCTTCTGTCCGTCTGATGATCTTGTAATAATAAATAATTAATAATATTTCATCTGTCATTTTATTATTCATATTACTTAATTTTTTGGTAGATGTTCTTTTCTATATTGTATTTTTAATATATTTTTCTATATAAAGTTTTTTATAATTCTTATGTATTTATGTGTTTTATTAGTACAAAAGTTTTGATATTTTTAATTTATGTTTTCTTATATATCATAACTAATTTAATTTTATATTTATATGTATTTTATTCGTTTTGACTTTATGGCAAATCTTATTTTCATTTCCTATACATAACTTAGGGACCAAAAACTTTAGTTATAGGGTTAGGTTTTCGAGTTTAATTTACTTTTAATTTTATAGCATCAAACAATTAATAGAAATAAGTTTTACATTTTAATACTAACATTTTGAGAACAAAAAAAATAACCATTACGTTAAATAACAGGAAACGGTCTGACTAAGATTTTATTTTATAATAATAAAAAACGAATTTAACTCAGTTTTTACTTATTTAAACAAAAATTGAATGTGAAGCTACGCTTCTGGAGGCTCCAACATTTCTAAACAAAAAAATGTTAAAAGTTTTAAATATACATATCTTAAATCGTCGGAATGTTGTTTATAAATTGAATTTTAAAATATATTATTTAATATTATTTGTGCTCGAATTTCAGCCAACTAAAAAATAGGCATTTTTAACAAAAACTTTCATAAGATTAAAAAAATAACATCTTTGAAAAAAAGTCGAGATAACAGGACAGTTTAGAGATTGTTCTGTAATTGCTAATGTCAGACTGGCTCCCTGAAATTACGCCATAGGAAATTACGCCAAAAAAATAAAATGGAAAAAACGCCAAAAATTCTCCATACAATTTTTTGGCTTTTTTTCCTAGGAAAAAGAATCCAAAGAGTTTGGTGTTAATTCCGGATTTTTTGGCTATTTTTTCCGAAAATTTCTTGGCGTTTTTTCCTTTTAGAATAATGAAAAAAGGCCAAAAAAATTTTGTTTGGAAAAAACGCCAAAAATTTGCTTTTGGACTTTTTTTCCAAACAAAAAAGGAAAAAACGCCAAAAAATAAACTTTTTGGCTTTTTTTCCAAATCTTAAAGGAAAAAACGCCACAAAACAAACTTTTTGGCTTTTTTTCCTAATCGAATAAGGAAAAAAAACCAGAAAATTAACCGTTCGTTCTTCCAAATCAAAAACAAGATCAAAAACGAAAAAGTAAAGTCGTCAGGCAGGCGCCTATATCAACAACTTCTTTCAATAAAAGCACCTGTGGGTGGCCCGCTTCGCGGGATCTCAGGATTTAAACTCCACTTTTCGGGGTTCACACCCGCTCACGCAACTCCGTTGCTCCGCTTAGGGTATGTAAAGTCGCCAGGCAGGCGCCAATATCAACAGCTTTTTTGAATAAAAGCACCTGTGGGTGGCCCGCTTCGCGGGTTCTCAGGATTTTAACTCCCTTTTTCGGGGTCACACCCGCTCACGCAACTCCGTTGCTCCGCTTAGGGTATGTAAAGTCGCCAGGCAGGCGCCAATATCAACAGCTTTTTTGAATAAAAGCACCTGTGGGTGGCACGCTTCGCGGGATCTCAGGATTGTAACTCCTTTTTCGGGGTCACACCCGCTCACGCAACTCCGTTGCTCCGCTTAGGGTATGTAAAGTCGTCAGGCAGGCGCCAATATCAACAGCTTTTTTGAATAAAAGCACCTGTGGGTGGCCCGCTTCGCGGGTTCTCAGGATTTTAACTCCCTTTTTCGGGGTCACACCCGCTCACGCACCTCCGTTGCTCCGCTTAGGGTATGTAAAGTCGCCAGGCAGGCGCCAATATCAACAAATTAATTTTGGAAATTAAGCCAGAAAAAGCTCTGTTTATTCTTTTAAGGCTTAATTTCCAAAACTAATTTGGAAATTACACCAAAAAGTTCTTATTTTTTTGGCGTTTTTTCCATTTTAGTATTTTGGCTTTTTCCAAAAGTTTGCCGTAATTTCCACACTTTTTGGCGTATTTTCCTTTTTGTTTTTGGGCGCTTTTTCCTATTTTTTTACGCCAAAATTTTTTGGGCTTTTTTTCCAAAACAGTTTTTGGCGTAATTTCCTATGGCGTAATTTCAGGGAGCCGTCAGACTTGTCACTCTTTTTAAAAACTGATGCAATAAATGCCTTCTGGCATATGGTTGGGAATTTAAATGAGCTTTAAAATAGTGCAAATATGTGAAGAAAGGGAGATGCCACTTCGACTTACATTTTTTAAGACATTATAGTAATCATCTTTAAGTAATTCAAGATTTGGCTAACGTCATTTGAACATTATTAAAAAGATCTTTCCATATCAATAAAATGTTTGGCATTTAAATAATTGGAGAGATATTTAAACTCTTCAAAAAGGGTAACATATACTTCATGGCTGACAGCTTTTTATAAGATTTTTCCAAGCCTTGTTTCTCTTGTTTCGAAGCATTTTAAGTTCTTTCGTATACCATGGATAACAAAAACTTTAATATTTGGATATTTTAAAAGGACCGATGTCTTTTATGCAGGATTCGAATACACTGTAAAAGTATGAAACAATAACGTCAACTGTAACTTCATTTAAAATTCGTATATTTATTCTCAATACCACAAGTAAATAGATATGATCAGAAAGTTGCTGAAATTTAGATTTCCGGAAGTCAATAGAATATATTATGTAAATAGTCATGCGAACTACTATTTTTTATTAAATAGTATTTATCTATCTTCTACATACTACTCGTCTTCTGATGTGACCCAGTTAATCTATGGGAGGTTAAAGATATCACCTAAGAAAGAAGTATATTGATATCCAAACCAGCGATATCTAGATGATATGATCAAGAGCAAAAAAGAGTTCAGCAAAAGCTAAGGCTGGGCTTTTTGGAGGAATGTAAACATTTAAAATAAATAAATCTTTTCACTGTAGCGATATTTAATTGCAAATCATTTTAATTGTCAGGTTAAAAGGGAATATTATGGTGTTGTACACAAATTATTTCTAATAGCTATTTGACCTCCACCACCTATCCACGTGACGATCTTTCCTGGAAATTAAGAACTCTTGATCAAAACGTTCCATTTCTAAGATAGTGGCGTTTTACCATGTTTCTGTGAATTCAAAAAGAGCATATGGAAAAGCCTGTGAATTATCTAAAATCTTACTTCTTTTGCTACATAGCCCTCTTAAATTTTGGTACTCGTAGTAGAGGAAGAACCGACAAAGGTTTTAGGCTAGACAGAACCGTACATTCTCTTACCATAGTGTTAGGGTATAAAGTGTTATAGGTATAACATAAGTATGAGGTGCGGTGCGGTGGGTATGGATTTTAAGCCAACAAAATGTTGCAATAAATCATCAGCTACAATTTCTGGTATCAGGTTAGGTTAGGTTAAAGGGGGCTGTCCGATGGTTTAGGAGTAGTAGGCCCATTGTGATACCACATAAATCTTGGGGCTTTCTTCTAAGTTCGTTTAGATCGTTATAGAAGAATTTGACTAAGAATTTCTTGCATTTTTGACCTAGAGCAGGGCATGTACAGAGGATGTGAAGAACTGTTTACTGCTCTTCCTTGTAAGAGACAGAGTCCAGAGGTTTGATAGGGGCCTGACTATCTGAGAAAATACGGATATCATTTATGTTAATATTATATATATTAAAGTCGGTCTGATTACCGATGTGTATAACCAAAGTGTAATAATTCGGGGTTGTAAGTCCCATTTATTACCAATAGCTTTTTTGCAACAAAAGAGAACTACAGTAGCTTTTTTGACTCTTTCTTGAATAGAACACCACATTGCGGTGTCACTCTACTAACGAATCTTCTAGCAAAAGAGTTGCCCAGTTTTGAGTTAATTATTCCGGTAGTCGGCATAAAATGAATTAACTTCCCAAAGCGAACCCTCTATGTACATTCAGAGATGTTCAGAAAAGCAACCATAGTGAACTCTCCAAATGGAGGGAGTATTCGATGGTGCGTACTAATAGGTGTTACGCCGCCGTTTCCACCGATTTGCCTTTACAGTAGGCACGTTGAGACGTGGACAGAATGTCTTGTATCAACACTTTCCCTTAAATGGATATCAATCAATCTTTATAAGGTCTTACGAAGGAATAGGTCGTAGATTGGTGACTTGTGAGCATTTTCCTGCTTTGAGTATAAAAACTCGTTTTACTTCTCTCCTTGCTGTTAAAAATTGTCTCAAAGATTGGTGCTATTTTTGGCAGTAACCGAGAAATGAATTTAGATTTGGGTTTGGTTACTGATTCTAAAGTTCTAGGAACAAACTGAATATTCACGTTGACTGGAATAATAGTTTCTAAACCCGAATCTGAAACAAGAGTAGGAGAGAGATTCTAAAGAATTATACTACATAATTCCATCCTCTGAATAAAATTCCAAATTTGTCTGAGGGATCATAATTAGATTTTGGTCCTGACTTGCATTGGGGATAAATGCAATAGTTTCTTGCTTTCTGTTAAGTTTGATCTTTTAGCAGCAGGACTTATGTTTTTAGAAGATGAAGCAACATCACGTTCCCTTTTTTTTACCTTTCGTTAGGAGCAATTTTAGGTATGTTGTAATTAGTGGAATAATGAGAGGAAAAATTTGTTACTAAAATATGAAACAAAGTAATTTTATTTCCCAAATTATAAATATTAAAAGTCATATTCAACCTTTTAGTTTTTAAACTTCAAAGTATTAGATAGTAAAAAATCTTCCTAAAAATTCATTCACCCCTTAAAGAACGAAAAAAGCCTACTTGATTTTTTGAAATTACCACTTTTAAAATATATAATCTTTCATATTTACTTTTTCATTTTTAGGTAATTTCAGTTTTTAATTTAACTTAGATGTTTATTACTTTTGTTTTACAATTCTCACTATTTTTATTTTCTTGGTAGGAGTTACTTTCTAATGACCAAAAAAAAAACATATGTCTCGTTTGTAATATAAAATATTTCTTATATTATACATATTTATCTTAAAGTAGTTAATTTTTCAAAAAACAATTATTTTGTAAGAATTTAATAATGTCGTATATTTATGTAAAATTAGATTTCTTTTGAATGAGTGTTGTGTATACAATTTGAAAGTGTCATTTAATAATTTTATTTTTAATTTTTCTTATTTAATTCACATAACTATTCTTTTTTGTTTTTAGAAAAAGAAAACATGTATTTCATAAGAGAAAAAATAACACAACATTTATATAATTTTCTTATTAACACTCATTGGATATTAATTGCATTATAAAAACAAACTAAATTAAACTTAACATTAAATACAAAACTTTCCTATACCAATTTATATTAAACAAAATTTTTCTTTTTTTCAACCCCAATCACAACAAACTTACTATTTTTGTCCCCAACACAAAAAATATCAAAAAAATAAAAACTCCACTGGTTTAATTATATATAAAAAAAAACAATATTATATATAAATATAATTAATAATGGAAATATTCCGCACATTACCATTCCTAAACATATGTATAAAAATATTGTAAAAACAACAATTTTAAAAAACCCCATAAAATGGAACACATAGATGATGAATACTCTCTGACAAGTAAGTTATCAGAAATGACGTTTTCAAGTTTTATTTTTTTTTTTTAATTTTTTATATTTATTATAATAAAATATAAATGTAAAAAAAAACATATTTAAAAAAAATAAAGGTTTGATATTTAGTTGGTTTTATATTTTCTTACAATTTTTATTTTTTTTTCTTAGTTTTGTTGTTAGAATATATTATTATAGTGGAATAAAAAAACAAAACAATATATAAAAATAATATTATGGGTATTCAGAAAAATTCAATATTTATATTATATTGTTTTTATGAATGCTCAACAATAATAATACCCAAAATATTTCATTAAGTTGATGTTTTTTTTTATTATTTAAATAAAAAAAAAAATAATAAAATTATTAAATTCAAACACATTTCACTGCGATCAAATTTAAATGATATCGATAAATTTGAAACCATATATTTATGACAAAATGAACAAAACCCAACTGCAACGCACTGTCACAAAATCACAAAAATGCGTATATATTCAATTCACGTTGCAAAACATATTTAATGTTAAAACCTAAAACCTAAATATTGGAGAAAAATGAAATCAACAAGCAAATCTGAAACACTATAGAAAAAAAAAAAACAAAAAAATGTAGAAGTTTTGGAATCTTACAAGTTTATTTTTTAAATAGATGTTAGTAGTTCAAAACATTTTATAAGGATGCGCTAAGTTTCTGCTAATAACAAAAAAAAAACAAAAACAATAAATAAAAGATTAAAAATTAAAAATTAAAATTATACTCAAAAGCAAAGACATTCGTTTTTGAATGCTTTTTTTTGATGTAGAAAATGAAAACAATATATTTATTATAGTTATTCATGCTACCACAGAAAAACAATCCTTTTCTTCTATTTTTCTTATATAAATTAAACAAAACTGCAGCAAAATAAAAATTTAAAAAACACACAAAAATACACGCTTCTAAAACTCAATCTTGCACTCAATTAGAAAAAAACTAACTTAAAAAACATCTTTTCTCGCTTAAATTAGTGTCTTGTTTTAATTTTCCTCAAATATTCTAATGAACAGTAGATCTTTTTGTAGAACATTTGTGCATAAAAATATTAAAAATATTATCTATAAAGTAGTTAAAAATTTGCACGGTATGAGATATCATAGGGCAAGTTTGTAGAAATGCATGTTTTTTTTTTTAATTCGTTTAGTATTCAAATAATATTAGTAGTTTGACTTCCAAAATAAAAAAATATATATATTTAAATACTATAACAACAAGGCTATGTGCAAGTTAAATTTTTTTAATAATATTGTATAAACAAAACAAAAACATGCTTTGATATCCACTAATAAATTATTTTTAAATACAAACATGTATTAATCGAATATTCCTTTAAAAAAAATTAAAAATCCCTCCCTGAATATTTTTGGTTTTTATTTAAATTTTTGTATCATATTTTAAAATTGATTTTTATCAATTTTGTTCGATAAAGTTAGAACATTTTTTTTCGAACGGTAAGAAAGGTTAGTTGGCCAGAGAAAATTTCGTTGGGACTTTTGAAATATATAAGAAATTCTAAAAGCGATTTAATTTTTTTTTTTCAAAATTTACCAAATTTTAAGAGATACAAAATAACCAATTCATCAAATAAATATTGTATTTTGATGAAATGTCGGTGTTACAATTTTTAAAACACCAAATTTTGCGATTTATTCCCACAATTTAAAGACATCTTTCTAGGTTTTTTAATGTTTCAATACTAAACATTTGTATTTAGTTTGTATATGTTAGGTATACCTTTGTTGTCAGCCATAACTCAAGAACTTACTGTTTGTAGAAGGGCCTTTCCAAAATATATTTAAAACATTTAGTAAGTAGAAAGTAAAAATTACCTTGACCCCAAATATCTTACAAGCCACTGATGCTAAAGGGTAATTTTTTAAAAGCTATAAGAAAGTTTTTCAAAAAAAACACATAAAATTGAAAAAAAAAATGCATGAAATCTTTATTTGAATCGATAGTACGGTCCATATAATTTAATTTTTGAAGATTATTTAATGCAAAAGTTGACCTTGACTGCGCCTCAAATGGTCCATCCGCTTAGTCCAATTTTGGCATACTCTTTCCAACATTTCGGCCGGTATCTCACGAATAAATGCTTCAATGTTGTCTTCCAATGCGTCAATGCATGCTTGTCTGTATAGACATGAGCTTTCACATAGCCTCACAAAAATAGTCTTAAGGCGTTAAATCGCACGATCTAGGCGGCCAATTGACCGGTCCCGAACGTGAAATAAAATGTTCATCGAACTCGCCTCTCAATAAGTCCATTGTTGCGCGTGCTGTGTGGCATGTGGCACCGTCTTGTTGAAACCACATGTCATGCAAGTCAAGCTCTTGCATTTTGGGCAAAAAAAAAGTTGGATATCATCTCACGGTAGAGCTCGCCATTCACAGTTACGTTACGGTTCGCATCATCTTTGAAGGAGTACGGCCCAACGATGCCACCACAAATCGCACCAAACTGTGACTTTTTCTTATACGTACCCATTGAGCCAAAAATGAGCTTCGTCGCTGAACACAATTAATTGGAAGAAGCGCGCGATGAACTTTCTTAAAAGAGCTCGGTATTAAGAAAACCCTTCTTCTTTGGATAAGGGCTCCGTTTTGTCCCCGATTCTCTTCTTCATTTTTATAAAAGATCTCTTGTCTGCATATTCTAATCCATAATATTTTGCTTGGCTGACAATCTAAGCTTTTCATATTCGTTCCCAGACTCGCATCCCTCCTTTTTGGATGTGGAACAGTAACGACAAAGGGGAATAAAAAACCACGTGCTCCAATAACTTAACCCACTTATAACCAGCTGTATAATAAAATAAAATAAATTAGGTGGCGCAAAAGTCCGTTGAGAATTAGGGCCTTGTGACTTATAACTCTCAACCATTTCTGTGTGCGAGTATACTGTTGTCAGGAATAGAGGGGACCTACAGTTTTAAGGCGAATCTTAACGGCTAATTTGAGAAAGCACTTTTCATGACAAGAATTACTCTTCGGGAACTTGTCAATTCCTCGCAAGAGGCAGTACCCGTGAAAAAACTTTAGATGGCATAGGCAGGGATCGAACCCAACTTCAGTCGTACTGTTAAGCAGCATTCACATGAGCGCGACCAACGAACGACGAATGAATTACAAAATGTGAGTTTATATACGTTTAAAGACATATTTCCACACAAAATCTTAACAAAACGATAACAAAATAGTTTCTATTTGATTTATGATGAATACTTTTACTTTTCAATATTACAATATTACAACAAATTTATTCGTCGCGAACAAAATTTTAGTTGATACGAACTGTCAAACTTTAGTCGCGTTCCACATCATCCACACTCGCAACGAATAAAATAATCGCGCGTACTTAACCTAAAAAAATTCTTCTTGTTTGGGTTTCGGTGGTGAATGTCAAACTTCATTCGCGACGAATTAAAAACTCTCATGTGAAAGAAATGTCAAAATCGACGAATATTCGTTCATTCGTTGGTCGTGCTCATGTGAATAATGCTTTAGATAGAGATATTTGTTAATAAGCAATACTATGCGAATTTATAAGACAATATTTTACGACAAATAACGTTTTCAACCTTCTAAAAAATAAAAAATAAATTAGGTGGAAGTCCTTAGAGAACCAGGGCCTAGTGACTTACAACCCTGAACCATTCCTGTGTGCGAGTAATTGTCAGGGATGGAAAGGACCTACAGTTTTAAGCCGAATCCGAACGGCTTAAGTGAGAAAGCACTTTTCATGACAAGAATAACTCTTGAGGGATTTGTCAATTCCTCGCAAGAGACAATACCCGTGAAAAAACTTTAGAAGGCACAGACAGGGATTTCAACCGACCATTTTTATTAGAAAAATCTAATAGGCCTTTATTTTTTTTTTTTTTTTGATAAAAAAACAACACATTAAAAATTTATATGACCAATTTCTTCAGACCAAAAAACGGTATTGACTGAAAACTTATTCAATTTTATAAAAAATATTGTTGCTAAATTTTGATAAGGTTTTTTTTATAAAAAAAAAATAAAAACCTACTCAAAAACATTACCAAATCTTGGTCAAAATTGATTTTTACTCGTTTATCTTTAAGACAAATAAGCTTTTGACTTAAAATTTATATTATATTTAACAAAATATTGTTTTTTACTTTAAGCAAAATAAAAGTCAATAATTCATCCGACAGTTTACTTACTAAAAATTGTGATTCTACAAAAAAAAAATACCACAAAAATGGGTTTAAAGTCCGGAATATATCTTCAAAAAATAGATAAAACTTTAATTATCGATTAAATACATTTCAAAGTCCTTGAAAATTACAATTTGGCTTATTGCACAAACAAAATCTATGTTTTTTTTTAAAGTTTTTCAATTTGACGGTAATTGTAATATCGCCTTAAAATTGTATGGACTTTGAGGCTAATAACTGCAGTTTTCAAAACCATTAAAAAGGTTCTTAGATTAGTTGTAACGAAAATTACTTTGTTTCTTTAAGAAACCGAATTACTTCTCAAAAAAGTATCTTCATTTTTATTTTGAAAAAAAAAATAAGCTTTAATGCAATTAAGATCAAACTATACTTAAAAAGAAGTCCAGAAATCATGAAACAAAGGCCCAAGCCCACAAGATCACTGATCTATCAGCTCATGACCAAAAATGCTTGATCTGAAAAATTTGGATAAAGTTGGATATTAAAAAATATTTTATGATCTACAATAAAAGATTTTAATTATTGCTTATTTGTGGCTTATTTGTTATTTAATAATGTTAAAAAATAAATAATAGTAAAATATTTTATATAAAAATTAGAACTGCTATATTGCTTTGGTAAAATTTATATTTATGTTCTTTTAAACTTATAACATAGAGTTCAATATTGTAAGCCTCAAAATACAAAAAAAAATAAAAATTATGGGAATTAATAAACTAATTTATTTTTGTTTCGAAAATTTCAAAATGGCTTATTTGTTGGGATTTTTCAAAAAAAAAAAAAACCTTCTTAACGAATTGAAGCAATACAAAAGCAAAGCAATAACTGCTTGATCAATTTCAAAAATTATTCAAGGATTTAATCAAACCAACAAAATATCAAAAGAAAATAAGAAGAATATATTTCTGCGCCAACTATCCTCATCTTAACTTTCGTAAAAATTGTGTCCATACATTTGTAAATTATTTTTAATTTTAATATTGATTTTCTCAATATAAAATAATCCAAATGTATTTTTAATTTAATTTTTCTATTTACATATTTATTTTTATTTTCAATTAACACTTCCCTTAAAACATCCCAAAAGACGAAAAAAAAAAAAAACATATCAAGTCTAATATTGTTTGTGTTTTTTATTGATTTAATTTTTGATTTTATTTTTAATTAAAAATCGTAATGTGGGTTTGAGGTTCTGATCAAGTGAAATGTTTTACAGATGACCATCATCCCGCACCTACATTTACTCCTCCAGAACTACCCAAAAGGGTGCATGTGCGTGGATCATCATCGGGTAAACAAAAAAATACAAATAAAATCAATCAAAAAAACAAAAAAAATGTAAACACACAAAATCAAAAAAAGCAAAAAATGATGTCTACCATTGTAAAAAAATTCATAAGTTTTTTAAAACAAACAACAAAAATATGGCAATGCAATCCTATATTTCAAAATGCAAAATCCCAACAACGAAATGCCACATTAGATATTTATTTCATTTTTTAAATATGTTTTTTTATTTGCTTAGTTTAGTTTAAGTTTTTAGTATTATTTAATTTTTTTTTTTTGCAATTAAAAATGGCTTTTGATTTAATAAAATATTATTTTTTTAATATTTTCTTAGTTGCCACGGCTTCAATTATAATTTTGTCCTGTATTGGCTTTATGCTTTTCATTTTCTCTCTTACTTTTCTCATATGATTTTCTTATGAAACCACAATTATTTATAATTTAACATAATTTAACCAGAAAAAGAAAATCTCAATGAGAGACTCGAACTCGGTAAAAAAGAAATAAAACAATAATTATTATCTCAAGCATGTTTTATTATATTTGTATAACAATTTCGTTTTATTTTCTGCAAACTGAATATGATCTTCAGAATAAATGTTGAAATTGTTGTAAATTAATTTGCATATTTATTACAAAACAAAAATTAAATTAAATTAAATTAAAATAATAAATTATTTCCATGTGCTGTGTATTTATGTATATTTAATTTGTTTGTGTATTAATTAATTAAATTTTTGTATTGATTTATTTTCTTTTCTTTTTATGGTTTTGTTGCTTTTAAAACTATATAAATAATTTTTCATTTGATTATAACTATTATTCTTTTATTCATCACATTTCTTCATTAATTTTTTCTCACTGTTGGTATATTGCTCATCGTTTGTTGCTATAATAATAATAATACTAATCAAATTGTGTACTGTCTACATTTGATAATCAATTAATGAGAAAAATATTAATATTTATAAATTAAATTTATTTTTATATATTTGGTATTTCAATGGTTTTTGTATTTTACAGGTGACATTACAAGAGATCGGGAAGATATGAGTCGTAAGTATCAAAACAACATGTAAATATTTATTTTTGTTCATAAAAGCCCCAACTTAAAAAGTCTAAACTATGTTTATGAAATATTGTCAATAAATTAAAACTCTTTGTAAATACTGTTTGATTCAATAATAACCAAAAACGTTCCGTGGGATATTTAGCCCTTTGAATTTTAGATATTAATATTTTAATTTGTTTTTAATATCAAAAATGATTGACAATTAAAAATGTAATAACTTCTAAAATAAAAGTAAAAGATAGAACTTCAAAGCAATTTTCTAAAGTCCTCAGGCCTATAAAGTCTATGGGTGTTCCCTAGCGGGACCTAAGGTCTCAACAACTCCTACGTGCCATCGCGTGCGGCGATGTGTTTGAGTTCCCTCTAACTTTTCGCCAATCTGGACAATTCGTCCTGGACTGTTCTCCTCCACGTGCTTCTCGGTCTATAGACTCTTCTGCCTTCTTGAGTGTATGGATTCTATTGCATTGCCTTTCGTGCAATTTATTCATTACCTTTTTAAAGCGTGTGTCCAATCCACTTCTATTTGCGCTTTCGTATAATAGTGTCAATGAGTTTCTGGACCGTCATCTTATATAGTTCGATTGGTCCAGAAAACCCCTACGACTTCTCGTTGACACTTATAAATTATTGTCTGCAGTTTTCTAGTTATCGTTGCTGTTACTTTCCAGGTGCTTCAACCGTATAACAATACTGATTCGTGGTTTGAGCGGAACAATAGTAGCCTTATCTTCAAGCTGAGAGAGTTGCTCCTCAAAACATAACATCCTTAACGCAGCCTTAGATTTTCCGATACGGCTAGCGATATCTTGTTCGGTTCCGCCTTCGGTAGAGACCATACTTCCAAGATACTAAAAGCTCTCTACATTTTCTACTGGTTGTTGTTCAATATTTACCAGAGACGTTGAGTGGGAGGTTCCGAGGCTGAGCAGCTTAGGTTTTTCCAGTATAGATTTTCAGCCACACGATTTCTGCTTCTCTCTCCACTCTCGTTGTCATTTCATGGAGATCCATGATCCTGTGAGAAAGCAAGCACACATTTTTTGCATAGTCAAAATGTTTAAGGAAACTTGTCAGAGTTTTTAGACTTATTCCTCTGTTTCCTGTCAAAGCCGCGTGTAGCACATCACTGATCACCAATAAGAAAAGAATTGGTGACATTATGCAACCATGTCTGACTCCATTTTTGATTTCAAAATCCTTCGAGAACCTACTTTCGTGTAATACGTAACATAAAAACCCATCATAAGTCGCCTTTATAACAGAGATGAGCTTATACGAGATACCCCTTCTCCGCAAAGCAAGCTAGATAAACTTTCTGTATACGTTATCAAAATCGATGAACAGCAGATGAAGTGGTTATCGATATTCGACGCACTGTTCGATGACTATTCACAAGGAGTGGATGGTATCACTGAAGAAGGTTTAAGTTCGGAATCCTGCTTTTCACACGTTCTAAGATAATCTTCGCTACTAATTTGGTGACTGCTGGCAAAACGCTAATACCTCTCGTGTTCTTGCACTTCATCAGGTCTCCTTTTTTTAGGAGCTTGACAATCATTTCCTTTTTCCACCCTTCGGGGAAGTATTCAGAGACCCATTCTGCTTATATGAATAGTTGTAGCAGTTCGATCGATGAACTCGTCTTGGAGCAGTTCTACGGGAATGTCGTCAAGCCCTAACGCTTTGTTGTATTTGAGTGATTTGATCGCAGTACATATTTATTCTTTATTGGGGAGTGTGGTGCATATTCAGGAATTTGTTGCATAGCGCCGGCCGAAGATGTTACTTGAACGTTGTTGTCGAATACGTGACTCTCTTCTAAGCTGGTTCTCATCCGAGATCAGCAGGGAACTATCTACATCTTTCACCGGGTATTATTTTGAGATCTAAACCTCAGCGAGCTCTTTGGTTATCTAAGGTTCTGTGTCGCACCTAATTGCGGCTCTTTTGCTTCTTGAGCTTATCACGTTTTACGCTACGTTGATCTGCTTTCATTTTCATATGGGGTATGAGGATTCTAGCTCATTTCATTCTTTAATTCGAGCAGCTCCTAAATAAGCTTTTAATTGTCTTCTTTCGTTAATCTTTAAGCAAGTTTCCTCCAAAAGCCAGATGTTGTTTTTTTTTTGATGATATTTCAAGCAATTCAAGCAACTCAAGGCCCGAACTGCGAAGCCTTTAGATACAAAATCTGTGATCATTGTGCGAATTGATGTTGAGTATTTTCCACTCGCATACAACTCTTAAGATGGCACCCGTGGTATGATTTTTAGTGCGTTGGACTGTCATGCCAGAGGTCTTGGGTTCGATCCCTAAAGTTTTTTTCGCGGGGACTACCTCTTGCGAGGAATTGACAAATCCTCCAAGAGTAATTCTTGTCATGAAAAGTGCTTTCTCAAATTAGCCGTTCAGATTCGGCTTAAAACTGTAGATCCCCTCCATCCCTGATAACATTACTTGCACACAGGAATGGTTAAGAGTTGTAAGTCACTAGGCAGGCCCTAGTTCTCAACGGCCTGTTGCGCTACCAGATTTATAGGTGCAGTGGATACTTCATCTCGTAAAAAAAATCTTTATTTTCACTTTATAAATATGTGAAGTTTCTCCTTTCGTTTCATGAGGCTTTAATTCTCAATTTCTGTCAATATTTCTAACAGTAGTGGGAAACAGCTATCAGTGACAACTTTCAAAAGTTTAAAACCGTCTGTTTATGCTTTATTTTTTCCTTTGAAGCAATAACAATCCTGTGGTGTATTATCTTAACTATGATATACTTCCAAGAATCAAAAACCAATGCGATAGAAGGAAGTTTTTAATACTCAAAGTTTCGCAGGTTACTTAGAAAGTCTTATTAGCTCTTTCATTTTTGAATGTTTGATTTATAATTTAGTAGTCCCTTAAATTCTCAAAACATTAACGTTAGTTTTAAGAATCTTGCCATGATTGACAGATTTGAAAAATCTTTTTTTCAAAAATTCTTCGAGTTCATACAATATTTTTTATTATCAGTCTAAGAGATTGTATTTAAGGGATATTCTAAGAACATAATAATACAAGACGCCTTCTGAAATCAAGGGAAACGATTGAACAGTTAAAAAACCAAAGAATAAATGATTCACATGATTTTGAAACTTAAAATTTTGTAATATTCTAAGAAATCAAATCAAATCCCACACCTATAATATCAAAACTATTTTTCAGTTATAAATCGAAACGGGCGTCGACCAAATGGTACAAATAATGGTGGATCAACGTTACAAATAAATTCTACCACAAAACAGGTGAACAAGGTGAAACCAACAGTGAATCGAGGTCAAATCGAAGGCACACTTATGTCACCATCAACATACAACAGGTAAGATTTTATTTTTATTTTATTAACAATAATAGAAAAGAAAAAAAGAAATGAAAACATTTACTCAAAGTTTATTTTGTATAATTTATTGTGTTAAAAAGCAAATATTTTGACCCAAAAAAAAAAACAAAACCAAAGAAAAAGAAGGAAGGTTACTCTTTTACTTTCTGCCAGACTTAGTACCTTTATAACTTTATATATTATTTCTGTTACCACTTAAAATTTCTAAAGAAAAAGCAAATAAAATTAAGTTTGTTTAAGTTTTCTTTTTAAAGCACTTTTGGTAAGTATTTTGTTCCACTGTAGATAGCCTCTCTCGTCGAGTGTAGGATTGGTAATAGAAGATATAACTAAAATTTTTGAAACCACAAATGAAGCTGCAAAAAATTTACTTCATAGCTACAAAACAATCGCCTCGATAATATTTTCAAATCGCTCGCTTAGGTTTTTTATTGTTTTGCCGTCAAAGAAAATTAAAAAACCATAAACCGAGTCTTCATATAGCTATTTAATTTTTTTTTTTTGGGAAATTTAATGAACTCTCATTAACCTTCATAATGCTAAAGGTTTTTTTTCCAATAAATTCCTCTCAATTGTCTTAAGAATTAACTTACGAATTGCTTACTCAAAATGACTAAGAATTTTTTTTTTAAATTGTTAATGAAAAAATTTACTAACAGAAAACATTTCGTTATAACCAAATTAACAAAACCAAAATCAAAAACAAAAAAAAAATCTCAAAATATTGCTTACAAACCAAATTTAATTTCAGGCCTTCAGAAACCGATGCTAATCCTTATGCGGGCTATCAACTTGCTTACGAAGTTAAAAAGCTCATGTATGCGTCTAATTTCCTTTTGTTTTGTGTTGTCTTGTTTTATGTGTAATGATAATAATTATTTTTTTTAAAAAATAATACTTAACTACAACTCTGCTACAAAAACCACCACTTTAATTATAATTATAATTAATAATGATTTTAATGTCGTGTTCTTTGTGCTATGTCTCATTATTCTTGTTACTTGTTATTTACATTGTCTTTGTCTAATTTGTGTTACATTGCATTGTCTTGCTAGACCGTATTTTCGACTTAAACTTTTTTTTAAAACAAATAACGATAAAATTCTTGTAATAGTTTTTTTCTTTAATTTTTAAATTCAACTTCTTCTCTTTTGTACTCAGTGAAATGAATATCATTTAGAAAAAGTTATGTTTTTTAAATAAACTTTTTATTAAACTCATCAAATAATCAAATATACGAATAAATTAATGTCAAATGCTATGCAAAATTCCGTCCTAATATTGAAAACAAACATTTTTAAAATTATAGAGTATGAGTGGTTTTAAGATTTTGTAGCTTCTTTTTCAAAAACTTCTACTACAATATTTTTTATTAGTGAGCATGCAACTTCGTTTGAAAATAATATTTTATCAATATCCATATTTCGTATTAATTTTGAAATGATATAATAATTAACTAGGAAAATATAAACAAAAAAAAAAACTTTGACTATTTAATTAATAATTATTTATTTTTTAATCTCTATAGAAGTGATAGATCTTAGCTTAAATATTGCTGCATATATCCAATAATTTTAAAAAAAAAAATATTTTATATAGCACATTTTTCTGAAATTCTCTTTCGAAAACGGTCTAATAACGGTAAAAAAAAATTAAACTAAAAACTTAAGCGTTATTTCAGGGTAAACGGAATCTTATTTAGAGGAATTTGCCAAATGAAGTTTTTACACAAATATTGTTTTTAAGCATGATTTCAATAAGGACTAATTTTTACGGGAAATCTTTACGAGAAAAGGCTTTATTATTTGATTTATTTAAGAACTAAGTTCAAAACTCGAACTCTGAATGGTATTGAATAATACATTTAGAAATTTTGTTTATCGTTTGTTTTAAAGTAGAAATTAAAGTTGTTTTCCACGATTTCCCGAATTTTCTCGCGTTTAACTCGATATTCTTATTAATGGTAATTTTTTAACCGTTTAACTCATAGCCATAAGTTCTGTTCTTCACACAAACACGTCTTATTCGAATAATAAACAAATTATTAAATTAACATTATAAATTTGTAGGAAATATTGAAATACTTTCTTAAAGGATGGGGCCATTCACGAAGCGAAGCTGCTGTCTTAACCAAATCAGCTTTAAGAGACTCAATATTTCGGTGAGGCTTACAGTAAGCCTTCCAAGCATTCTCTAGACAGGAGTCCAGCGGATTAAGATCCAGGATGGCCGAGAGCCAATTTTCAGCAGCCATAAGCCTCGATAAATGTTCCTTAAGCCAAAGTTGGGTGGTTTTTACATAGTGAGCCAGCGCAGAGGGGTGACAACCTTCTTTAAAATATCACTTTAATAAACTTGTCACTAAAATGGAAAATTTGTAACACCTACATATCACACATATCACTATGACTTAAGCTGGATATTGGCCTTTTTGGACTTTTTCAACCTTTTCAGCAGCTTCCTTGAAGATATGGGTTTTGGCGATTAAATTTCAGTTCCACAGTGAAAATTTTCTCATCTGTCAAAAGAATATTTTTGTGTCCTTCGATAGTGTGTCTTTGAAACAGCACCTTTGATATTGTCGCGTTTATCTTGCGCAGAGCCTCAGTTAGGCGTTGTCCTGTTCTTCTATGGTAAGCGCCAAGCTTTAGGTCTTGTTTCCACAGGCGTGATATCGTTCTTGCGGGTATTTTCATTTCTCGAGCCACAATTATCTGTATGCGGAAGGAATTTCTTCTGCTGGCATCTTACTTTGACTTGTTGCTCTGTCATCAACAGAGAAGATATCATTGTACCATTTTATAGCGCGATAGATGATTTTTTCGATATTTTGAGTGGTTTCAGCAATTCGAAAATCTCAGTGGGAATCTTACTGCATTTGTGCAGAGCAATAATAGCGACGCGGTTCTCTTTGTTGACCCACTCCATGTTAATCGTATTACTTAAGGTTTCCATTTTTTAGCGTCTTATAAGTTAGGGACAGAACTTATGGCAGGACTACATACGTATATAGGAGAATCGAAATAAAATGGCGGATTTCAAGACTGTACAAGTGCCATACTTCAATAGTTATTGTTATACTTTCATCTGTAATTTCATTCTGCGTGAGACAATCATGCCAGAGGTCTTGGGTTCAAGCCCTGCCTGTGCTATCTTAAGTTTTTTTTTCACGGGTACTGCCTCTTACGAGGAATTGAAAAATCCTCCAAGAGTAATTTTGGTCATGAAAAGTGCTTTCTCTAATTAGCCGGTTGAATTCGGCTTAAAACTGTATGACCCCTCCATCCCTGACAACGATAATCGAATACGGAAATGGTTGATAGTTGTAATTCAAAAGGCCCTAATTCTCTGCCGACTGTTGCGACACCTAATTTATTTATTTTAAAAACCTAATCCGCTGAATAAAAGTGAACATAAATTCCTAGGCATTTCATTTTTGTAAGAAAACTTCAACATACAAAAATTAGGTAACAATTTTTAAAAAATTCTGATAAAAAAAAAAACAATTTTTCATAAAATTTTAGAAGACATTTACTATAAGCTTACATTTGGTTTAAATCTCTTTCGAATCCTTATAAGCCTACGTCTAGTTGAAAGGAACTTGAATCGAAATTGACGAATCGCACTCGAAGAGCGGAGTTGAGTCGGTTTTGCTTTGAAAAACGTAGGTCTAAGAGTTGAGGCGTGTGCTTGAATGGAAAGGGTGGTTAAATTCTAGGGGCCGATGTTGATTAGTTAAATTAGGTCGTTTCTTTTTATAATGAATATATTGATATTTTTCAATTATGTATACAGCAAAACATCGGCCAAATAGCCGCTGCGATCTCGGCGGCACAGCTCCATGCGATAGTCCAAATTAATGACGCTGAGGCATAATTGAAGTTCTATGCCGTTAATATTCCGAATTACCCCATCCTTAAGCTCACGAAATGTTGCTGGCTTATCGACCTAGACCTTTTTTTTCAAATAGTAACAAAGAAAGAAGTCCAACAGTTTCAAATCACATGATCTTTGCGACCAACTGGCATCGCCATTACGTGAAATAGCACGGCCATTAAATATTTCAAAAGAGCCATTGTTTCGTTAGCAGTGTTTCTAGTGGCACCGTCCTGTCGACCATATAAAGTTGGTTATTATCTCATGATAGCGAACACCATTCACAATAACTGCCTGATCGGCTTCATTTTGGAAAAAATACAGCCCGATGATGCCGCCAGCCCATAAACCGCACCAAACAGTCACACTTTGTGGGTGCATTAGAGTTTGAACAATCACTCTTGGATTATCATTGCCCTAAATGCGGAAATTCAGCTTATTGACGAATCCACTGAGGTTTTCACCTCAGTACCTCATGATTTTTCTTGAAAATTTATCATCTACTGTTGCCATTTCTTGAAATAATTCTGACCAATGACGACGCTTAAAATGGTTAAGAGGCTTTAGTTCTTGAGTTAATTGTGTCTTGTTAGAATGTAAATGCAATTTTTAATGCATAATATTCATCAACGACTGGCGTAAAAGATTAAGTTGGTAGGCACGACGACGAGTTGAGGTGGATGGCTCTTCAGTCACACTATCGCAAACAGCTGCAATATTTTCTGCAGTTCGAGCAGCCAATGGTGTTTTCACATCTCCTACAGACCCGGATTGCTCAAATTTTTGCACTATTTTTCCGATTGTACGCACATTTGGACGATTAAATTGACCGAAAAAAATCACGAATACATGAGGCGTAAGATTTCATTTCAACTTATTTCCAATTCGAACTCTCAACTCGTCTATAGGTCGAAAATCCCAACTCAATTTCAAAACGAATTCTCAATTCTGCTTGTAAACGTTGTCATTTTGACAATAAATTTGTGTTCTTTTCGGTTTCTGTGCTATCGATGAGGATTTGGATTTTGAGTAAAACTACAAAGAATTTAATTTTTGAACAATAATATGAAAACGTCATCATTTTTAAGTAAGGGCTTTTGGAGCCAAAAAATAAACTTTAAATACAAAAATTCAAAGAAAATGAACCTATTGTTAATTTTTATAATAACTCAGACATTTTAAAAAATTAAAGTTTTATCTTTGCTATTAAAAAATAATATAGATATATATGAACAAAACATTGCACGCTCAAGATTTGTCCATGAAAAACTTAAATAAAAATTGCTTTTGCTTTGCTCGAAGAGGAACTCAATTTTTTGCTCCACTTTAGACATAAAAAATAAAATGCTGCTTCTGATTGATTAAAATAAAATATATTCCAATTCATACACATATGAATAAAACAATAAAAAAAAAAAGTAATTGGTCTTCGGCACTTTTTTTATATTAAACCAATTGGCTTTACCTTTATAACCTATTTAAATATACTTTATTTACCTTGGCCTTTTGTATTTGCCTTTGTTCTGCTTTTTTAAAATACCCTTTCTTTTCTTTGAGTATATTAATATAACCTAATATTTCCAAGGCAAGTATTTTATTTACTCTTAAAACCACTCTTATTTATATTTACTAAAATGATATTATAAACAAAGAAACCAAGTAATAAATTGCACGACTTAAGTTTTTAAACAAAATATAAAACAAACATTATAAAAATGATATTTATTTCAACTGCTTTTACTAAATTAATTGTTTTATCATAATTATCGGGACGCCACTTACCATTTTTCTCATACACAACCAAAACCACCACGAGTTCAATGGAAAATATTGATTTTCTGACAGTTAATTTCTGATTTGTCATTCATTTGACAGCTGTATGTCAAATCAAAAAGTAGTTGTTTGACAGAACTTTTAATTTCCATTGGAACCACGTTCAATCTCATTCATCACTAAACAAGAGCAAAACTACCCTTTTTCTCTTCACTTTGAATACTCTTTTAAAAAACACACACTTAAAAACTTTTTTATATTTTGATGGCTGTATCTATACACTTGTTTCACCTTAAAAACTATCTATACTTTGGCATTTATCTTCATTTGCAAAACCAGCATTATCTAATTTTTGAAAAACAAAAATAATCAACATATAATTTTTTGAAAATACACACTTTTTCGCATCACAGCACATTTTCGGCACAAGCAATATTTGTATTTGGTTGGAACATTTTAGGAGGCAATAAGTTATTTATACATATATCTTTTGTTCAGATTTTATTTCGTTGGATTGGAAACATATATTTTTTGCAAGAAATCGTTCAATATTTTTATAAAACAACAACAACTTTTTTCTCATAATTCGACACACAACAATAATTATGTACAATATTTAATTTTTCTGAATCGTAAAATTATTTTGTATAGAATGCATTTAGCGATATTTTCTTTTCTTTTCATTTTAGTTTTATTCTTTTCTCTTTAGTTTTGTATCTTTTTAATTATTGTCAATTAATTATTTCGAAACTTATTGCAAGCCATTGGCCATTTTTGGAGAACGTAGTTTTGAACTAAAATATATATTTATTGTTTTGAAATTTAGGCCGACTAGTCGTAGCTCGGGTACTGCACAAAATCAGCCAGGTAGTGTTACACTGCCGGCTGGTATTGCTGATGATCAATCGAAGGATTTCGACTTCGAGAAGACCGAGATGAAGTACGACTCGACTGGGATGTTCCATTGGAGTCCGGCGAGAAACCTAGAAGACTGTATATTGGTAAGAATTTAATTTAAAGTTTGAAATTCTATTGTTTCTTACTTTTGTTTTTTCTTTTTTATTTAAGGATCGAAATCAAGCGGCAATGACGGTCCTTAATGGTCACGTAGTAGTTTGTTTGTTCGCTGATCCAGATTCACCATTGATAGGACTGCGTAACTTGGTTATGCCATTGCGTGCGTCAAATTTTCACTATCACGAACTGAAGCATGTGGTGATAGTTGGTTCAGTTGATTATATTCGAAGAGAATGGAAGATGTTACAGAATCTACCAAAAATATCAGTTCTAAATGGATCGCCATTGAGTAGAGCTGATTTGAGAGCTGTCAATGTGAACCTATGTGATATGTGTTGTATTCTATCGGCCAAAGTTCCTAGCAATGATGATCCAACGTTAGCCGATAAGGAAGCAATTTTAGCGTCATTAAATATAAAAGCGATGACATTCGATGACACAATCGGTGTATTGAGTCAACGTGGTCCAGAATTTGATAATCTATCGGCAACAGCCGGAAGTCCGATAGTATTGCAGCGAAGGGGTTCTGTTTATGGTGCAAACGTACCAATGATAACAGGTTTGATTGGCTACACTTAAATATTGGGTGTTTTTTTTTTTATAAGAGCTCGAGAACTTTAAACAATATTTATTTTTAACTTTCCATAGGAAGTTTTTGTAATCGGCCCGATTTTTCGAATTGAAAATGTTGACATTTCTCGACGTTTTAAGGTCCCTAGAATCTGAATAAAAGATTTTTAGAGAGATGTCTGTTCGTGCGGGAAGTTTTTTCCATCGTTCATATCTCAAGAACCAGTAGAGATATCGACTCTTAATAAATGTTGTTATACAGATAACAGCACAGAAAGATGGAAAAAGGACTTTCAACAAAATTGAATGGGTGTTTTTTTTACCATAGCAATTTAAAAAAAAAGTGAAAATTTTGGTTAACCCAACAAATCTGACGAACAAACAACGCTAGCGACTTGAATTAAATTTGATATATTATATATGTGATTTGTTTCCAAATTGAAATAATTCAAATAACGGTTTTTAATAACTCAAAAATGAACAGAAAAAAAATAATTGTCACCTCGAATATTTTATGAACAAAAAATGATTTGTCTCTAAAATAATTGTATGGAACGAAGAATAACGTTTTCGACATCTGGTAAAATTTTGATAAAAATCAAATCGACTGTTTTTGTTTACAAAAAAATAAAAACCTAAAAGAAATCATTACTAAAAGTTGGTACAAATTGATTTTCGACTCAATCTTCAAACTAATTTCATCTTTTAGAAAATATGGTTTTCGACATTCAGTACAATTTTAATAAAAACCCAACAGTCAATTATTTCATTAAAATTATAATATACAAAAAATAGTACGTGAAATTAGTAAAAATTGATAATCGATTCTCTCTTCAAATTCAAAATTCTACTAAAATTCGTAAAAATTGGTTTTCGACTACAAACCTAGTTAACGAAAATAGATTTTTAAATCAAATTATATGCAAAATATTATTAATTTTTAGTTATTTTTTTAGGAATATTCAAATGACAACTTTTTTAACAAAACGAATAGTTTTCAACTTAAATATTAGGAGAACAGAGAAAGATTTTGACTTTGAATTATTTATCTCACACAAAATTTTTATTGTGAATATTTTTTTAAAGTTTTAGACAAATCGACAGATAGGATGGGAAGTGGCTCCACGACTACGAGTTTTATAGTCAATTCTGTAAGTCCAATTTTTCACTACATTTTCCAAATTTATGGTTTCAATCGTGGCCAAAATATTTATTTCTGGAGTTAATGGCCATAAAATAATGACTTAAGACAAGAATAAGGGAGAAATTAAGTCACACGACCGGTGGGGAAGGGGAAATAAAGTTGTCTCTACAAGTCATCCCATTTTGTTGAAACCAAAGGTCATCGATGTCTGGCTGACTAATTTTTGAAAACTAAAAACCAGTCAAAATATCCCGACAACCCTAGTCATTCATCGTAACGCGACGGCTCCTTCTTAATTTCAAAAGAAATCAGGAACGATGAAAAAAAGTTATTTAAATATTGCATTAGAGAACATTTTTAAGCGGTCCTCAAAAACTCATTTTGACAACTAACGTCAAAACCCCCCCTATGATTGAAAGTCTGGATCCGCCCTTAGTTTTGAGGATTGCCTTAGCTCCATATACGAGCATTTTGCTGAAATACAATCCTTCTGGCGAAGTACTCCAACTTCGCAAACAGATTTTTTTTGTTCAAAGTAAATTTTGAAAATTTATGAGCAGTATTCTGGCGTTAAACGATTTATAAACAAATCTTTATCTTGTTTTTTAGAAGAAAGATTATTGCACTTGATATTTCAAAAGCATTTTATAAAGTTTGCCATCAATGTCTCTTGAGTCGCTTGGACAGAATTGAAAAGAGGGCTTTAAAAACGATAGGTGACCGCTGTCTAACTGAAACTTTTGTATCCCTTGAACACTATCATATCCGTCATTGTTTCATCGCTACTTTCATAAACAATGTTCTAGGGAAGTAGCCCGTTTCACCCCTCCAACAATTCAACCGTAATACCCGTTCTTCGTGGAATGCTCATCAGTTTACCCTTGAGCTCAAATTTGGACGTACTGTAAACTACAGAGATTCTTTTTTCAGTCGTACTACACGAATAAGAAATGATTTACCAGATTCAATATTTCTCACTCATTACAATGTGCAAGCATTCAAAACCAATGTGCATCGGTATCTCCTTTCTAATTTGCTCCGTCTGTGTTTAATCATTAAAAGGGTATTCATACCCCCTTGAGTGCACACACAATAAAAAAAAGATGAATTTTCGAACCTCACTGCACAGAAATGTCAAACAAATTTTGACATTTTCAACTGTCAAACCATAGACAGCAACCGAAATCGAAGTTTTTCATGCTGCTAAAAAAAAACACCCTATAGATTTTAAAATAAAGTACAATATTTATTCATTATTTTTATTGATATTTTATAGAACTGGTTAATGATAGTAACGTGCAGTTTCTCGATCAAGACGATGACGATGATCCCGATACAGAACTTTATTTAACACAACCGTTCGCTTGCGGTACTGCGTTCGCTGTTAGTGTATTAGATTCATTGATGTCAACGGTAAACTACAACATTTAATTTAGTTGATAATTTTCTTAATTAAAATTAATTTAATAATTGTAATATTTTAGACATATTTCAATCAAAACGCCTTAACATTGATAAGATCACTCATAACGGGTGGCGCTACACCAGAACTGGAGTTGATCCTGGCTGAGGGTGCTGGTCTCAGAGGTGGATACAGTACGGCCGAAAGTTTAAGTAATCGCGATAGGTAAGTTTAGTTTTGCATATTGATACCTACTTTATATGAGACAACGAGAAGGGCAGTAATACCATAAGAATTAAAAAAGACCTTAAAATGTAAATTTGTTAAAAAAATGTTTCCATGTCTTAGTAAAACATTGGTTATTTAAAAAAAAAAAAATCTTATGAAATTAATTTTTCTAAATTTAATTTAAAGGTGCCGAGTGGGTCAGATCTCATTATATGATGGGCCATTAGCTCAATTCGGAGAATGTGGCAAATATGGAGATCTTTTTGTGGCTGCTCTTAAATCCTATGGCATGCTATGTATTGGTCTTTATAGATTTCGAGATACAAGTTCGAGTTGTGATGCGAGTAGTAAACGTTATGTTATAACAAACCCACCCGATGACTTTTCCTTACTGCCAACCGATCAGGTATAATTTTTATTATTAGTAAAATTTATTAAAAATTCATTAATAATTTAAATTTTTTTTAAAAAAGGTATTCGTTCTAATGCAATTCGATCCTGGCTTAGAATATAAGCCACCAGCCGTACGAGCACCAGTTGGGGGACGGAGTGCAAACACACAAGGCTCAGGGGTCGGTGGGGGTGGTTCAAATAAGGATGACAATTCTTGATTGTTACTGTGTAGCGCCTTAACTGATGGTCCTTATTCGTACATATGAACGATGGAGAATAATCTTTTGTACAAAATAACGCATTTATGGCAACAAACAATTCGAAAATTTTTACAAAAAATGTATTTTATTTTTAATCGTTTAAGAAATTAAAACAAAATTTATAAATTATGTCAAAATTTTATGTTAATTCAAAATTTACAACAAACAAAAAAATTAAATTTGTTAAACAAAAATAATTTGAAGAAAACAAAAACTATATTGGAATTCAAAAATGTATAACTTTAAATTTTATATAATTTATTCGAAAGCCAACAAAACAAAATGAACTAAATGCGATATTTTGTACTTTTATATTTGCAATAACATTTGATTAATCCAATTTGTATCCTGTTACAATCAAAGGATATCTTTTAATAATTCCATCGGCAAATGTCATTGCAAATATAAAAAGAAACCATCTTTCATTTGTTTAAGATTGCTTCCCACACCATTCCGTATGCCTTTTTAGAACCTTTTATTTTGTATTGCATTTTATTTTCTTGTTTTTATTTTTATAATTTTCTTATATTATTATATGAACTCGTATTAATTATGCACATGTTAGTTTTTATTTTTACCATCACAGTTCTGTTTTTAAATTACCAGTGTTTGAATTTAATTAGTGCATTATTGTTAAGTTAACGTTTTTTTATATATTTTCTGTACGTCCTCAAATCCCTTATTTGTCAATAAAAATAATTATGTTTTTATTAAAAGTAGATCTTTTTGTCCTTGTTTCTGATTTATCTTAAATTTTTATTTTATTTTATTTTTTTTATTTATATTTTATTTCTTAGTATTTTCACAAATTATGAACAAAAATCTTCAGTTTATTCAGTAAAATTTCAAAAAATGGCTTTTTAATTTAATTTTACCCTTAAGGTATGTCAAGTCCTATTTTTATTTATTTAATTTTTGTTTATTTATGTTTTTGTCCTAGTATCCTAGTTTGTTCATTATTTTTATATTTTGTAGTTTATTTTTTGATCATCTACAGTTTTTCTCATCTTAATGGTGTGACGTAAGCAATTGGGAACCATTAGTAAGGTAAGCTACACATTAAATACAATTTTTAAGGAAAGAAATTAAAAATTAAAACAAAAAAACAAAACAATTTAGTAATACAATTTTATATAAAAAAGAAAACAAAATAATAACTATCCAAGTTAAACACACAAAAAAACCATTCACACAAAGTATTTCAAAATACACAAAAACGAAACCCAAATACGAACATTTTTCTCTGACAAAAACTGCTTTGATACTAAACCAAAACAAAAATCTAGTCTCTACTCTAGCAACGGCATTTCTTAGAAGTAGCTCTTAATAAAAATAAGTTTATATATAAATAAAAATTATAAAAAACCAAAAAACATTTAAATAAAACAAAAAAAAAATAAAATAAAATAAATAGAAAAACATAACTAATGAGTGGAAAAAAACAGGCCGTAAAAAATAAATTGCGTCTAATTTTTAAAAATTTAATACTCGAAATTAAATGCTTTCTTCTAGAACAAATTTAAACAAAAAAAATCGGATTTACAACAAAAAAAAATCACACAAAATTAAATGAAAAAAAACTTCTAAAAATAAAAATTTTATTTACAAAAAAATCTCCATTGTATATTACAATCCTTAAATACAAACAACGTGAACAAATAAAATATAGAAGTACATGGGAATATCTTAACACAAATTCATCTGTTTTTGAACATCGCCATACAAAATGGAAAAAAATATTTTAAAAAAATAGATATTTTAAAGTCAAACAATCAATTCTTCGTTTATTTTTTTATAAATATGAAATCTTAATAAACAATTGTTTATCTAAGATTCTTTATAAAATAAAAAGGTAGAACAATTTAAAAAAAAATACCAACAACAGTTTAAAAAAATAAAAAAGTAGAAAACAACATCTTAACTACCTAAGAAAATAAAAGAATCAAACTCAAACATTTCTCTTTTTAAGATATTTTTTTATTTATATAAAATACAAACAAAAAGTTTTAACTAACAATATTATACTTTTACTAAATAAGACTTAAACAAAATAACTGACACAGTAATAATAGAAATATTATTAATTATATTTGTTCTAAAACTCGTTCGTAAATTTGTTTATTATTATTCATTGTTAAAATGTAAATAATTTTTAATGCTATTACTTTTTTTAAAAAAACGCTTTAATAACTTTTTTTATAAAGAAAAAGAGAAACAAAACACAAAATGAGATGTTAATTAGTTAAGTTTTATATAATTTTAAGATTTTTTTAATTTTTATGTTTAGTTAAATGTTTTTTTTTTTTTTTTATTTTGGGTGTTTTTACTGTGATGTGGTAGAAATAGAATTTTTTTTTTAATTTCAAAGATTTGTGAAAATTTGAAAGATTGTACAGGATTAGTTTCGGAAATGGAAAAGGAAAAGCAATTTATTAGTATTATTTATGTAGGTGAATAGATTTATAATGGGATCAATAATAATTACCTATTTCAATTGATAAAACATTTACTCTCCAAACAAAATCTACTTCAAACTGTAATCCTTAATATTTTATTTAATTATATACCAATCGCAACCTTAATTTTTACTTAAGCATTTGAATACAACAACCAACAGAATTATACATATTAGAGAAAACAAAACATAAATTAAAAAGGGTTGCCAGGGCCCTATTTCATAAAAATTAACAAGTTACAGTTCTACAAATTTATCACACTTATCTGACAAATCTTTATATAATAAAAAATTGACAGCTTACAAGTTTGTCAGAAAAATACAATAACAAATTTGTCATGCCAATTTTGCCATTGTCATATATTGACACATTTGTCGTGACAATTTTGTCATACTAACCTATAATCTTGAAATGTGTAACAATCGAAAAACGATGGAATATGGAACAAATTTTGTTTTAATTTTCATAGTTTCTTGACCAATATTTTCGATATTTGAAGCAACAGAATTCTGGCACACTTTTTGAATTTTAAAATGTGACAGGTTGCAAAATAACGTTTTATTATTAAAAATGAAGTGCATAGAACAATAATACAAATCGAGAGTTTTAAAATGAACAACATTCTCAAAATATGTAAGTGTTTTTTTTTTAATTTAATGCCAATTAAAGATTTGAAATCATCATTTAGTCTTTCTTTAAAATACCGAGGGTTCCAGCGAAGTATTAGACGGAAACATTCACTTCAAAATAATTCGTTTATTATTTTTGGTCTTTTCGCTGTCAACACTTGGCCGTAACTAAGTTTCCTGCAGCAATAATTGTCAATTAAATGCTGAAAAATATGTAAATTGTATTTTTTTTCACTTCATAAAAGAATTGTCAGTACAAAATTGGTCAGAAAATTCCTGAAAGTTGTGAGAAAATATTTGACAATTCATTTTTATTGACAATTTCTTCATTTTCCTTATGAAACGAAAAGATGACAATTGTCGGGTATTTTCCCAAAAATTCTACAAAACTCGAAAATTGTTTATGGAACAGATTTTGACAATTGTCAAGTTGTAAAATAACAAATTTTCACCTGTCATCTGTCACAATTGTCAATGTTTATGAAATTGTCGCTAACATGCAGATTTAAGGTTTTGAATCTATTATGAAGCATTGACATAGACCATATCTTCTCAAAGAAAAAAGTCATAAAAGGTTAAATCAAAAAAACATCCGTAACCAATTTTAATCACTTCTTTGAGAAATAACACGTAACAAATGAGCCAGCCTCAATGTCGAATATTTAAGGTCCAATCACACCGCCAGCCATAGTACTGCACAAAAATTTAACACTGAAGATGATTTTTCAATCAAAATCCAAATCATTTTGATGCATTTCTACGGCCCAATCAACGAAGAAATAACTAGTAACTAGTAACACCTACAGCAAGGTTTTCTTACTGGCAATAAAATTGCACATTTCCAATGGGTTTTGATGGCCTTAATTCAAATCCGAACTAATGTATCACCTCAGGTTTTTGAGATATTTCTTTTAATGTTCGGAAAAAACGCGTATATATAAGGCTTTTTGCGGCTTTCTTAATTTATTTATGAAGTATGTAGATTTTTTCAAGTCCGTGAAGGTTTTCCAAATTTATAATCCCTTTCTTCAATAGTGAGTTGAAATATTTATATTATTTCATATAATATTCGAAATATCTTCACAAATTGTTAGAGTTCTCCTGTATTACAAAAATGTTAAGGAAACGCTAAAGTATATATTTATGCTAAAACGTTTTTCAACAGAAAAAGCAAAACGGTTTGAAAGTTTGCCCTTGTAACGAATTTGATGTCTAAAAATAGTATTATATCAAGTTTTTGAAATACATGCACATACATATAATAATATAATAATGTTGAAAACGAGTATTTTTAATATTTAAGCAAATAGTTAAAATTAATGTTTGGTTTCGAAATCAACACTTAAATTAACTCCAAAATGTATTTTTCAAAACTTTGAGAGTATTAAATTCAAGGTTTGCTCAAAACTTCATATGGAGTCAAGTAAAGACCAAAAATTACTGAAAATATCCAAAAAACTAAGTAAGATGTGATTTAAATTGTACCTAGAAGAGAAAGATTGGTACTTTGTTTTGAGTTTAAACATAACTATAAAAACCCCGTTTTTTTTTGTTTTTAGCATTTTTAAAGAGGGATATTTTAAAAACCTGATGTGATAGAAAAATTTAGAACCGAGATTTGAATTTAAAAGTGTATTGTTTTGTTTTTTTTTTGGGACAGACAAACAAACGTAAATTTGTCGACCAGTGTAATCGACTTGAATTCTTGTGTTGGTTGGACCTTAAAAGTCTAAGTCCTTATGTAAAATACTATTTAATGTATTCTGCCACAACACAACAGCAACTTTATTTGTTTTTGGGCGACGTTTTCGATACTTCACACCACTCACTTGTCCATAAAGCTCACATTGTCCACCAGTTTCAGTATTTACTATACTTTAGTTGGCGCTATAGCTCATTGTGCTCCTGGACCTCAAATAATAACTTTCGCCAGCTTACTCGATCTCTAGCTTGCTGCCTCCAATTTCGAATACCAAGTTGACGTGCGTCGGCCTCAACTTGATCACTCCATCGGAGATGAGGCCTGCCTCTGCTTCTTGTTCCCTCAGGCTTGGCGTTGAATACCTTACGGGCTGGTATTACTGGATTATATTACATTAGTTTTTCGAACTGTTTACCATTTTAATAATAAATCTTTACAATTGCAATTCGTGGTGCGATTTATAATAATAGCTTAGTCTTAAACTGTCAAATGTCAAAATATGACACGCTTAAAATTCGAGCGGACTATTTAAAACGAAACCTCCTATTGAAAAACCCTTTACATAGCTTGAAAGATTGCTCAGTCGATATAAACGTTTAAAGTCAATATTTAATATGTGTGTTAAGAGAATCTGTGGAATATAAGAGAAAGTCTTTAAAAATTTTACTTTTTATTATGTCGTCATATTTAAAATCAAATTAAGTACAAAATACCATAGATTTAAATATTCAAGAACTTTTAAGAATTTTTTATCATTTCTTTTCTTCTTTTATTTGATTAAAACAAAAAATTTCTTATATTTTTCCTGTAAATGACAAAAACAAAATATAATACTTTCAATACACTGCCACACATCATAAATTGTTCAAACTCCACCTAGCCAAAGTTAAAAAGAAAAATAAACAAACAAATTTAACATATCGGTCCATTAAAACACAAAACAACTAAAAAAAACATTATATATTATATTTAATTATTATTTAAAGAAAAAAAATCTATTTAAGTTTATAATTTTGTTTTTTTAATTTTTCTTTATAATTTATTTTATTTTAATTTTATTTTTTTATTTCAGTTCATGGACAAATGGATAGCAAGATTTGGGGAGTAAATTATTTTTGTCTACTTCTCTACAAAAACACCAAGCTTAATTTTCAAATCTTCTCTGCACAGCAATATATTTATGATCATTGTGATCAAAGTCAAATCTTTAGAAAAAATAAATCTTGTCTTTTCATCATGATAAATATATATAAATACAATGGATATACGTAAAATTATTTACATAATTTGTGAATAAAAAACAAATACAAATTCTTAAACATTTGTTTAACAAAAAAAAAAATCTTATAAATCAATGATAAATTGATCACTATGTGTATAATCAAATCATTTTCAAATTCATAGTCTTATAGACTAAATTAACAGCAACAACAAAAATTAACACATACAAGTATACTGCCCGATTCATATATAATATCGTACAAATCAAATAATAATATTAAATAATCTTCATTTCAATTTTTATCAATCAATCAATCGAACTTTGTGTAATTGCAATAAAAATCAATAAAAGGATCAACTCGATCGTATGCTTACATATTTGCTAAATTCATAGCACTCTGCTGATTAACACTTAAAAACTATACTTACTAAACCATAATTAGCCTTTAATTACTTTTAAAAGTAACAAAAAAATAGAAATATTTTTAAATTAACCGTCATATAATTATTTCTCATACATAATAATGAACATTTATGTATGATCAGCGCTTTCCTTCAAATTTCACAAATCATTTAAAAATGTTCACTTAATTTTAATCTATTCAACAGTTATTAGACTTTATGAATTTCCTTTATTAGATATCTTGTTTAGATTTTATATATAATAATAAAAAATAAAAAAGGACTTTCATATATAACACAAAAAAAAATCAAACATTAATTCAAAACTTTACATTTTTTTAAAGATATATACATAGGTAAAATATACACTTCGTGTCACGTAAATAGGGACAAGCTTTTTTCGGTTTGTATTTGACGATATTTTTCAAACCCTTAGGTTTTTTTTGGAAAAACTCAAATGTGGAATGAATGAGATATGTATTAAGTTTATATTGTAAACAAAAATTTGAATTAAGTTAATAAATACAAATATTATGGAGGTTTTTCGCAAGAAGGTCTTAAAAAGCACCTGTTTTATTGTGTCACATGAATAGGGACAAAATCTAAGTTAATCTGTATGATCCTTTAAATTAAAGAAAATAACAAAAATCTTATGGTTTAGGTAAATACTGGTTTTATTGAATGGATCAAAATAAGTTTTAGTAATGTGCGCTGCCTCCTGATTTCTGAATTACTTCAAGCGACCTGTGGTGTATGGATTCATAGAGTGCTGTCAGATAATTGAGCGAAATTTGGGCCCAGGGCCATTTCAATAATCTCTTTGGTTTTTTGGTATTGCCGTCTTCCTTTGTAGACTTTTCTTTAAAGCCATCTCCGAACTTTTTCCATATGATATTCAGGTCAGGAGAATATGGGGCCATGGTAATAGGTTCACATTTTGTCCCTGAATCCAGGCTTTTGTTGTCCGTGCGGTATATATTGATGCATTATCTTGTTGGAAAGTCAAATGTTGTCCACCAAACAAATCAGAAAACTTTGGAAAAGTTCGTTTCAGAATCGATTTGTAAGTGATTTCCGTCATTTTAGAGCTTTGAAAATCCAGCTCCATGGTCCAGTAATAGGTGATTGCTCCCCATAGCACTACACCTCCTCCTTTACTGTACCGTTTTTCAAGATAGATTTCTTCCTTTCTTAAATCATTGAAATAGCAGCTATACCATCAGGCCCGTCCAAATTAATTTTTTTTTTAATATGAGAAAACGAACGTTATGCCAAGCTGGAATCCACCTGATGTGATTTGTTGCGAAATTTAGGCGTTAGCTCTAGTGTGCAGCATTAAATGGTGATTTTTTCTTCATTTGTTGGTGCCGTATATGGTCTGCCTTCTGTATCACCCGAGCAACAGTCGATCTACTAGCATTTACCTCAGCTTCTGACTTCATTTTACTAATGGAAAGTCTTGAATTTGAAACAGCTCTCATTATCGCCCGCTTTTTCTGTGACTTTCTTGACTCTTTCATTGTGTTTTTTTCACACCTCTCTGGGTAATTGAAGTAGTTGTATACAACATTTGAACTACTTCTAATTTTGCTGGCTATAAAACGGCTAGTTTTGACGAGATCCCGGTAAGCTCGAATTTGGCCTATTTCCTCCTTGGTTAGACCCTTACCTCTACCCATACTTCTTGATTGTATGAAATTAATAATCGTACTAAGCTTTTAAGCAATCAGAGTGTCCTTTTATCTGATTTAAAACACGCTAATAGGTAAATTTAGATCTTGTCCCTATTCATGTGACACAAAAAAAAACACTTTTTATGAACTTTTTCGGAAAAACCGCCATAAAACTTGTATTTATCAACTTAATCCAAAATTTTGTTTTGCAATTTAAACTTTATACAAACCTCATTTATTTTACATTTGGGGTTTTCCAAAAAAAAACTTAAGATTTTGAAAAATATCGTCAAATAAAAAACGATAAAAGCTTGTCCCTATTTATATGACACGAGGTGTACATTGTTTTTCTTTAAGCACATTCCGCACAATTTGATTTTATAAAAAAAAAATATAAATTGTTATTTTTTTTTAATTTATTATTTTATTTTCTTTGTTTTTGTTAATAAATGCCTTTGTACATAAAATTCACACTCTTAGCTATTGAGTTTATTTTATGTAGAATGATTTATATTATTATGTAAGATAGTGAAATACAAGTACTTTTTGTTTATTTTAGAAATTAGAACAACCTTTTCTTTTGAAATAAATCATCGTCGTAGTTATGGTAAATCAGTAAAAGTAAGCCTTATATAACTCCGAAAATAAACCTGTGTAAAATAAAAGATAATTTTTTTTATTTTATCACTGATTGTATATTTAGCGTTAACAACAACAAAACAAAAAGAGATGAAGTTGGAGCTTGAATAACACCAAACACAATTTAGATTAATATTTTAAATTCAGCGAGTAATAAAATTTATTTAAAAAACAAAAAACTTAGATAATCATAAATATACAAAATAAATAAAAAACAAAAAAAAAAACAACAACAAATAGCATCATCACTTTCTTTTCATATAAATGTATAAATTAGTAAATTGCAAAAACAAAAAAATTAAACATTCGAGCTTTCACATAGTAATATTGATACAAATCTCAAAAAATAACAGTAAACTGCTTGGATACAAAATATGAAACCAACCAAAATATGAAATACCAGAATAAAAACACAGTTTGCTTGAACAACAACCATATTTATATTATTAACAAAAATAAAAATTGAAAAACAAAAATACACTATAAGGAAAAGAAAAATGTGAATATTACGCGCCTTCAACGTTATGTAGATGTATAAATTAAAAAATAAATATATGTTTAATTAATGTAGGAAATTTATAAAAATAAAACAAAACAAAAAACAAAAAACGAAAACTGAGAAAGAAATGAAAACGAGCGTCGAGAATAAATTTAATAATTTTTTTATTCCAAACTAATTACAAAAATGCAGCCAATCATTTTTCAACCAAAAGTAAAACAAAAACTTAAAAAATTATAAAAAAAATATTAAATTTAAAACAAAACTAAAAAACAAAACATTAAAATTACTAAACATGCATATTATATACAAAAAAAAAAAACAATCTTACCGAGTTAAAACAAAAATGAATATAAAATAAAAAACAAGTTAAATAAACTCTCGATGTTGTGAAACAATTTAACAAAAAGAAAAAATAAATATAATTATTTAATAAAACATAAAAAATTATGCCTAACAGTTCATAGAATATAACAAATTACGTATATTTTTTTTATTATTCTGCAAATAATGAACACGGAAGCACTTTGTAAAACATTTTATTAAACCAGCCGTTGCAAAATAAAACAAACAACAAAACCATCACATTCTTGAACAAAAAGTCAACAACAACAAAAAAAAAACTTAAATACAGTATAACAGATATAGAATAATTACTAAAATAAATTTTAAATAAATAAAAAAAAAAAAAACAAAATAAAATAAAAGACGAAGTGTACTATTCTTTTGTAAATGTAATTTAATACTTTAAATTTATTAAAAATAAAAAGAAAAAAATATAAATAAAATAAAATTAATACATAGGTAGAAATAATTTTTTTATAGATAGTATCGTTTGCAGAATATAAATAAATATTTAAAAAAAAAAAAACAAAAATCAAATATGAATTTAAATAAATAATAATTACAAACTATTGAGCAAAGAAAAGAAAAAATATTTAAAATAAAATACAAAAAAAAATGTATTCTTATTATTTTATGGCACTAAAACATAATAAGTCTAAAATAATGTATATTATAATTAAAACTAAAATTTAATATAAACGGTATTGATATATTTGTATTATACAATTTCAGTTTTTACTTGCTATTTATAAATATTATAATTATAAATGTAGTAATACAACTAAATATTAAACTTTAAACAAGGAAAAACAAAAACTGAGAAAAAAAATAAACAAGGATATGTACTAAAAATTTTTATTAAAAACGAATAAAATATTACAAAAAAAAAATTATAAATAAAACAAAACAATGTTGTTAATGTTTAAATAATTGTTAAAAATCATATTTCAAAATAAAAATATGCAAAGAAAATTTAATTTGTGGTTTTTAATAGTGGGTGTCTATTTACAAATGCCTCGTTCAAAAAAAATGTGTCGTCCGGCTATAATAAAGCTCTACGAACCATTACAAAATGTCAGAAATTTATTGTGGAAAACATATTTGAAAACCGGGTTCGGTGTTGACTTCTCAAACTATCATCAAGCTAAATTCATATTTTCATCTCTTTGTGAATACAATGACAAAATGTAGACTGATGACGGATCTCAGACGCTTCTACCAATTTATTACCATTAAACGTAAATCCGATTGCTTCCCCTTAACATTAAAATCACTCGATATGACATCTACAGACCCTAAGACTATTAAAAACCTCTTTACCTCATTCTTCACCAAATTGTACAGTGATCATCTTCATGCACCCTTGCCCAAATCGAAATAAATGATGATATTGTTGACAAAAAGTTAAGTTTACTTAAAGATGATCTCTCTCCTGGTCCGGATGGTTTGTCTGCAATATTATTAAAAAGCGTGTTACCACCCTTTGTAAAACTCCTTCAGCACTGATTAGTCTTTATATTTTTCAAACCATCCTCCCAAAGCTTTGGAATGAATCCTTTATTTTACATGTTCATAAAAAAGCAGCAAAAAATTATGTAGTGAACTAGAGGCTCAAAGCTAAACATCCTTTAATTCCCAAACTTTCGAAAGCATTGCCTACAACTCTCTCTATTTTATTTAAGACCTATTCTTTCTTCACAGCAACATAACTTCTTAAAAGGCAAATCCACTAAATTTTAAAATTTTACTGAATTTGTAGCAAAAACTATAAACGAATTAAAGAAATGAAAAAAAGATGACGTTATCACTACAGACCTTAATAAAGCCTTTGATAAAATTAGTCACCAAATTATTTATCTTAAAATTAAAGCCCTTGATTTTTCATCCTTTTTTTGTTTCATGGCTCAGATAGTACCTAGAGAACCGCTGATATAAAGATGTTTACAGGTTCTTAATCACCGATCCCATCTATGCAAACTCAGGAGTTCCCCAAGGAGGCCACCTTCGTCCTATCATGTTTGTCTTGTCATTGATAATAAGAATAACTGTCTCTATTTATTAATAAAGGTTATTTCTACTGCATCTGATTCTGTCTTACTCCAAAATGATCTTGACATTTCAGACTTGGTGCGACAAAAATTTCTTAGAACTCAATGTTGCTAAATGTCTATTTATAACATTCACGATCACATCTTCCCTTCCGAATTGTTACCATTAAATCTGCCTGTTCTGTTCGTGACCTAGGAGCTATTTTGGGGAGTAAGTTAAATGTTCGGGACCCTTTTATCATAATATTAACAAGGCCAACTCATCCCTTGGTTTCATCAAACGTTGGTCTAAAGAATTCTCGAACCCCTATGTCACTAAATCATTTATACAACACCTTCACACTACACTGCCTTCTTTGGGGTGATAATCCATTCTTACCACCTTACAAAGATCGTTTAAAACTTATTAATATCCAACACCCTTAACACGAAGCAAAGTCGCTGATAATCACTTTCTACATTAGCTTTTAGCAGCGACCATAAACTCATAATTTCTTCTAGAAAAGATTCCTATATATATGCTCACGACGGAACATCAGACAGGGCCCTCTATTTCGCTTTCCTCATCACCGTACAAAATATGGCCTTTTTGAAAACTGATGTCCTTTTTTGAAATCAATAAGTTTTAATTATTTGAGTTTAAAAGTGTTTGCGGTTGTAGTAGTCTAGTATTTTGGAATAATTTCTGAAAAAATAAAAAACAAAGGGCAATAGGCATTTGGGGTTTATAACCAACACAATTGAAATCGGTAACAAAAAAGAGGCTGGGATGCGACCCACACTGATAACTTCCCATCCCGTCTGTCGATTTGTCTTGCTTAAAAGTTTGTCTATATGAATCAATTTTTGCCAAATTTGCGTACTATTTTTTGTAGGTTTTATTTTTTTATGAAAAAAGGACTGTTGGATTTTTATAAAAAAATTACTGAATATCGAAAACAATATTTTCTGTGGAATAAAATAAGTTTGAAGCCAATATTTTAAATTTTTGAAAAGCTATTTGAGTCGAAAGTAAATTTTTACCAAGTTTTAGTATTGTTTTTTTTTTAGGTTTTTATTTTTTGTAAAAAAAACTGTCAATTCGATTTTTCTCAAAATGTTATAGAATGTTGAAAACAATATTTCTTATAAGATAAAATTAGTTTGAAGCCAATGTCTCAAATTTTTGAAAAGATATTTACGTCGAAAAACAATTTTTACCAACTTTTATAAAGTGTTTTTATAGGTTTTTATTTTTTGTAAAAAACTGTCAATTCCTGTCAATGTTTCCTAATGTTGAAAACAATATTTCTTATAAGTTAAAATTAGTAAGAAGCCATAATCTCAAATTTTTGAAAAGATATTTGAGTCGAAAATTAATTTTTAACAACTTTTGTTAATTTTTTTTTTCGGTTTTTAATTATTTGTAAAAAAACTGTCAATTCAATTTTTTTCAAAATTTTACTGGATGTTAACAACAATATTTTTTGAAAGATAAATGCAGTTTAAAGCCAATATATCAAAGTTTTGAAAAGATATTTGAATCGAAAATCAATTTTTACCAACTTTTATAAATTTTCATTTTAGGTTTTATTTTTTGTAAAAAACTGTCAATTCGATTTTTCTCCAAATGTTTCCTAATGTTGAAAATTTCTTATAAGTTTAAAGTAGTTAGAAGCTATTATCTCAAAGCTTTGAAAAGATATTTGAGTCAAAATCAAATTTTTACCAACTTTTGTTAAATTTTTTTTTCGGTTTTTAATTTTTTGTTAAAAAAATTTTACTGAATGTTGACAAGGTTTTTATTTTTTATAAAAAAAACTGTCAATTAGATTTTTCTCAAAATTTTATCGGATGTCAAAAACATTATTCTTCGTTGCACAAAATTGTTTTGGAGATGAAATCATATTTTAGTCTTAAAAATTTCGAGGTGACAAATTTTTTTTTCAGTTTTTTGATTTATAAAAAAAACCGTTAATTGGATTTTTTTCTAAAAATATACTTGTTTTGTATCACCTTACAATATATAATATAAAATTTAATTCAAGTCTCTAGGGTCATTGGTTCATGAGATATTTAGGGTTAACCAAAATGTTCACCTTTTTTTAAACTGCTATGGTAAAAAATCCACCCACGCAATTTTCTTGAGAGCCCTTTCTGCATCTTTCTGCCTTTTTATCTGTATAACAAATTTTATTTGAAGTCGATATCTCTTCTGGTTCTTGAGCTATGGACAACGAAAAAAACGTCGCGAACGTACGGACATACGGACGTACGGACGTTCGAACGTACGTACACACGCACGCACAGACATCTTTCTAAAAATCTTTTATTTCGACTCGAGGGACCTTGAAACGTCGAAAAATGTCAAAATTTTCAATTTGACAAATCGGACCCATTACAATAACTTCCTATGGGAAGTTAATAAAAGCCTATTAGTACTACATAATTTCACTCTATGGCGACAAACCTCAAAACCACTGGATTTTTGTTGTTTCATTGGTACCTATTTTTCTTCTGTTGGTTTTACTCCCGAATTTCATACATATTACCTAAAGACTCGGAATATATCTTATGCATATTTATCTGAATATGTAAGAACATGCCTGGAAAAAAAGAGGCTGGGATGCGACCCACACTTATAACTTCCCATCCATTAAAGTTATCAGTTAAATTATTCTAAAAAATCTAAAAATTACCAACAATATTTTGCAAATGATAAAAGAGTTTGATTTCAAAATCTATTTTGGTTAACGAGATTTTTATTCGAAAAACAAAGTTTACAAATTTTAGTAGCATTTATTAAAAGTTTTTATTTCTAATATAAACAAATACAAATTGGATGAAGCCAATGTTTTCTATTATTCACAAGATATCGAGAACCGAACATCAATTTTTACCAATTTTGCGTACTATTTTTTGTAGATTTTAATTTTTATGAAAAAACTGACTATTAGATTTTTATAAAAAAAATTACTGAATGTCAAAATGTTACTGAATGTTGACAACAATATTTAAAAAAAAAAAAAATTAGTTTTAAGCCAATATCTCAAAGTTTTGAAAAGATATTTGAGTCGAAATTCAATGTTTACTAACTCTTGTTAATGTTTTAAAGTTTTTAATTTTTGAAAAAAAACTGTCAATTCGATTTCTCTCAAAATTTAACCAGATGTTAAAAACGTCATTTTTCGTTGCACAAAATTGTTTTGGAGATAAAATCATTTTTTGTTCGTAAAATTTTCAAGGTGACAAACATTTTTTTTTTAGTTTTTTTGATTTATAAAAAAACCGTTAATTGTTTTTTTTTTTCAAAAATATATTTGTTTGGTATGGCGTTAAAATATATATGTAATATGAAATTTAATTCAAGTCTCTAGCGTTATTGGTTCGTGAGATATTTAGATTTAACCAAAAATTTCATCTTTTTTTTTAAATTGCTATGGTAAAAAAACCACCCACTCAATTTTCTTGAGAGTCCTTTATGCATCTTTCTGCATTATTATCTGTATAACAAAATTTATTTAAAGTCGATATCTCTACTGGTTCTTAAACTATGGACGACGAAAAAAACGTCGCGAACGTAGGGACGTACGAACGTACGTACACACGCACGCACAGACATCTCTCTAAAAATCTTTTATTTAGACTTTAGGGCCCTTTCACACCAAACGAATCCGAATCAATCTGGATCACTCCGAATCAAGTTGAATCTGATTCGTCATCTCCACTCTTTCACACCAGCTGAATCAACCTGAATCCACGATAAACAGATATAAGGTATGCTCATTGTGTTTTGACAGATGTAATGTGACGTCATCGTCATCTGGTTCGGATATACGATGGAAGAAAAGAATACCATTTCATTGTATTGTTTTTATTATTTTTCTATCCTTACAGTTAATTTGAGTTAAAAATAATTTGTTTAAATGCTTAATTCTAAAATACAGTCTACACTTAAAAAATAGTTTTTTTACACTTATATCTAGAGGCACAGCTTCAGCTTTTTTTAAATGTTTTTCCATGAACTTCCCTTCTGTGTACAGATGTTCCTTATTGTATTTCATAAAAATACTTTCCAAAATTGTAACATTTTTAAGGAATGTTTCGTTGGGTTTCTTAAGTCCACCTTCCGACTTTTGATCCACCCAAGTAAAGCTGCAAGATGTATAAGGATCGTTCGGCACTTTACATTTTTTTATAAGAAATCCTGCGAGGTATTCAATAGCGTCTTCTTTCAACTCGTAGAATTCAAGTGATGAAATTTCTTCCTCTTCTTCTGTTGGCGATTCGTCTTCTTCAACATCAGCAGCTTCTGGATTCATTTTTGATTCCAACACTTTAGAAAGCATTTGTGCTATTAGTTGATTATCGTCGTAGTGGTCCTCGTCTCTTCTTTCGACGTTGCTGTAGTCACTCACTTGTTGCGTGGCATCCGACCTTCCTGAAAAGATAAGTTAACTTTATGTTAGAGAATAGCAATTGTTTGTTTATTTTGTTAGTAAGTTATATTATAAGGTACATCATTTTGTTAATAAAACTTCCACCAACTAATAACTAAAGACAGCACGAACATATATGTTTTATTGAATATAAAATGCTTACCCAAAATGCAGGAACGTAACCTATACTTAAATTCTAATGGTGTTGGATGGTCATGAAGACCACCCTTAGATCTAATAACTCCAAAAAAGAGCTCTAAGTCATCCTGATTAAGTCTATTAGTAATTATATATTTTAAACTATGATTAAAACTTACGTAATCTAATAGAAGAGGCAGAGATGCATTGCTTAGCAAAATTCCCTTTTGAAAAGGGAGAAGTGAGCGTCGAGTCGGTGTTCGCATATTGCGTATATTTTCAGTCATAGTGTTAATTATTACCCGCTGGTCATCTAAGGCTAATCCAAAAGCTCTCATCCTTGGCCTAGAGTCAATGGATGGACATTTTGAATTGAAAATATCAAACCAGTCATTAGTAGCCTTCAGAAAATCAGCACACTCTAAGGAATTAGGTGGAAATGATTTTCCCAAAGTTATACATCGTCTTATGGATGCGGAAACTGAATGTGAAAACAGCTGAGTGGCAAATTTAACTTTCTGCCGGTCACTACGTCGTACCTCAAGGTGCTTATTAGAAATTTTGAAGCAAATTTTTAAATCATCTTTTTCTAAGCCAAGGAGTTTTTTAACTGGTTCGACGTTAATTATTTTTCCGTTAAGGACAAACCCAGTATCAATGAAATGATTCCTTAAAAGTTTTATCATATGTGGAATATCTGCAAAGAAAAATATCTTTTTCATAGGGTTGCATGGATGAAAAATAAAAGGCTGGATTTCCTAAATGGAAAGTTCTCTCCACAAAGAAACATTTGTTGGCCCCATGTCAGAAACTACAGCTATGACTGTAAAACATATTTCTTCTAGCTTAGAAATAATAAATTTTAAAATAGTTGCAGTCATGGGTGCATCAAGATCATAGTAGACCACTTGCTTCCAGTTTTTGACCAGCCCTCTTACCATAACAACTTGTGCATATTTTTTCGGACACATCGCAATGTCATTAGCCTTGTCGTATTCATAAGTTGATTTGATTTTAACTTCGTCAAATGAGAGCACGCATAGCCGCTCATTTTGGTCATAGTCCCACTTAGACATCAATTGAATTATTTTGTTTAAAATACCTGGTTTTATTTCGATTTGTTTGGCCCATCTACGCAAAGTTGAAGGGGCGGGCAGGGGGAAATTTCGTTTGCGGAGTAGCCTGTAGGATCTGGCACCAGCTGAATATAAGGACATTGCTGAAGAAATATCCTCAGCTTTCCAGCGTGCCTTCTTATTGGGATGCTCCAATTGATCTGATTGGGTAGATGTAAATATCCTTTTTAAAGATGTCCTCATAGCCGTTCTCATAGCCTCATCTTTTTGTGCCTGCTGGTTCTTCCGCTTTAGACTGTTCTTCAATCTGCTGACTTGTCTTTCCAGTTCCATAATTTTGAGTTCCTTGCTGCAGTTGTATTCAACTCTATTTTTAAAAACCAGAATAAAATAAAATAATATTTTAGGTAACTTAAAATTATTCCCAAGTATATCTTACTCTGTCTGAGTGCTACCATTTGTGTAATACAAGCAATTTTCCTGATCTTGCTCTTCACAAAATTCTTCCTTTTGTGGACTTCCCGGGACAAAGTTACTTGTCGAGGGGTTTTGACAACTGTAGGTATTGAACATGATTAAATAAATAATAGCGATAAGAGTTTATTTCAAATTACTTTTCGAAAGCAGATAGACAGTCATTAACGATCCTTTTGCTTTCTCGTATTTCTTGTCTCTTGTCCCTCGCAGATAGCTCAAGTTCATTAGGCAATTTTTTTGACGGCACAGATTCTTTCCTTAAAGCTCTCTTATGCATAGGAACATTTAAAAGTATATCTTTAAGTGTATAGTCACTCTCAATAAAATGCTCGGAACAAACACGACTGTTTTTTAAAGAATATTCTTTTTTGTTCCCACAAGCACTAATCCACAATTTGCACATTTTAGCGTCTCTCGGGAAATAGTGATATTTCAATGTTTTTTCATTGTTTTTTCTGTCTGGTGTATTATTACACCCTAACACAGCACAAACAACCATTTTTAAATTTTAAAATTCAATTTTAAACCGGAAAACAAATAAAATATTAAAAACCAATTGAAAATTTCCAATAAACGTACTCGCTTGTCAAACTAGCAGATGACGATGACGTCACAGCATAGGCAAGATGGCGAATTCGGTGTATCTAATGAGCATACCTTTTTGTTTTTGTTTATCGTGCCTGAATCTATAAAAATCCTTTCATCGTCTTTTTGTTTTCCTTCTTTTAGTTCCTCTCTCTCTCGTATGGTTGTTGATTCAAGACTGACCGGACGAGGAATCTGACAGGTTGAATCAAGTGCGACCTCGAATCAAACCTGATTGAACCAGATTCATCCGGTCTGAAGGCGGGAAAAGAATCCCTTCACATTTAAACGGAGCGCTCGAAGCCGAATCTTGGTCAATCAGATTCAACTTGATTCGGAGTGATTCTGATTGATTCGGATTCGTTTGGTGTGAAAGGGGCCTAAAAGGGACCTTGTCGAGAAATGTCAAAATTTTCTATTTGACAAAGCGGACCGATTACAATAGCTTGCTATGGGAAGTTAATAAACTAAAATGTATAGGTTAATATTTTAAGCAAACAAATTTGAATACATTATAAATAGGTTTATAAGTATTGAAAATATTAATTTTAACGTGATTAAAAACACAAATAAGAGTTTTTTTTAAATTATATATAATTTATTATATTATTCCAAAATTTTTAAATAATACAGTTTTTAAAAGAAATTTAGGAAAGAAAAAAATTATTTTAAAAAGATAAAATAAAAGTTTTTCATTTTTAACATGATTTGAAACACAGAAGAATAAACAATTTTGTATGATTTGCAACTTATATTTTAAAAAAAATAGGGGTCAATATGTTGTTTTTTTGTCTCCATGTTACACCGTTTTTAAAAAATATTAATAAAATAAGATTTTTTTAAGAAAATTAAAATAATTTCGAATAAATAAAACAATTGTTATTTTATTAATATTTTACAAAAACAGGATTTACACCTGAGTCTACATATAAAACATAATTTGGTGTTGAATCTGGAAAACCAAATAGTGACTTAAAGAAATATTAAAGAAATATCTTTGCACGGTTTCGAAGGCTTCGAGGTTTATATATCCGAAAACTTGTACACGGTAAGACATACATGATCTTACAGTTTAGAAAAAAACTTTGGCCACATTACATTAAGTGCCAATTTAGCTTCAATTGAGAACGTCTCTCTTAAAAAATGACAATTTTAGTTCTTTAGACACTAACTTGCTGACCATAGGTATCACAGAATGATGAAAGACGGTTTATGTGTAGTAGAGAAAACGATTTACCTGCTAACATCTTCAAATCGAGACTTAAATGTCAATGTTAGCAAACACAACTCCTCCAGGAAGAAGGTAGCAGATATCGTCGATGAACAGAGAAAACATTAATGTGCTTAAGATACATCCTTGAGGAACACCTGCTATTGTTTCGAACTCATTTGAGGAATCTTACTCATCACATACCCCTGAATTTGTCGATAACAAAAGTTTTGCATATGTTAGCAAAAATTTTCGTGATAAGCCATTGCAGATCAATTTGTGAACCAAAGCCTACATATTGACTTTGTCAATTTTCCTAGCGATGAAGCAATGGCAAAAAATTGAACATGGCAATAATTTAGAACATACGAGTATATTTGGATATTTATTTTACGTATTTTCGCGAAATCAAAATGTACATCAGTATTTTTTTCTATTTATATTTAATAAAAGAGTAAATAAAAGAAATAACTTAAAATAGTTAGCCTCTCTAGAAATTGCAAAGTTAAAAACTAGTGCATGAGTAAGTTTATTGCAGATAAAAATTGTCTTCTTTTGTACAAATAATTTGTGTTATTTTTGAATCTACTTATTCTTTTAAAACTAATAATTGAATTTTTCTAAAAATGTTACCAACTTTAATGTTCATAATTCTTCAAAGTAAACAATTATTTTTAAGTTATATCATATTTTTGTTCGTGAAATATTTGGACTTTTCAATTTTTGTTGTGACTCATAAAATAAAGTTTACTTAGATTTTTAAAAACTCATACCAATTCTGTATGATGTTGTAATAAGTCAAATAAAATTTAATTTTAATAAATGACATAATTGGATCGTGAGAAATTTTAGTTCAACCAAACATTTCACTTTTTTTTTTTAAATTGCCATAACAAAAAAATACCCACTAAATTTGTTTGGAAGTTCAAAAACTTCCAATAGGAAGTGTGTACATTGGGAATTGTTCTTGGTCTTTGATCCTTTTTATTAAAAATAAATCCTATTTATTAAAAATAAATAATATAATCTTATAAACGAGTCTTTTATAATTTCTAAAAACGTATCACAATAGTTAGTGAAAGTGTTACAATTTCCTTAGGAAAAAGATATACGAGCTATTTTTCGATGTATGCATATTTCAATGCTCTTTACTGCAACACCCTTGACAATGCTCTATAAAACAACACTTTGCTGGTTAACCTAAGTTAATAGAAAGGCTGCAAATAGATACAAAAAACACATACCTAAATGTTTTATAACATGTTCAATTATCATTATTAATTTATGCTGACTGGATTAAAACTTTAATTCAATCAAGTACCATACCTACATATCCGATTGCAAAATAAAACTGCAGCCTAATTAATAAATATATTGAATTTGAAAAGTCTTAACCAAATAACTTAGCGTACTTAAGACGAGTGAAATTCGTTTGTTACCAAAAAATTTATCAACACAATTATTTCGATAATGAACGAATGTGAAATGCTTCCGAAATAAAAAAAAAAAACAAAAACAATCAATAACTTAATTACCGCCCATTGCCTATTTAGAATATTGGATGGAATATAGAGTGTCCGGGTCGGGTATTTTAAAATGTCTGAAGTGTCATATGAATATTAAATCTACCAAATTTTTGTCAACTATACATATATACATACATGTCTACAAGCTACAACTAATATAATGTTACACTCTTCTTCATTGCTGATACCAATGTGCACTAACCGCTAATAAAACCAAATGGGTGCGACAAATTCAATTTAATAAAATTATATAATCGTTACTCTAACCATGTATGTATATACAACAATAATAAATTGTTATGCATAAAAGGTGCATATTTATTATTAATCGAACCACAACAACAACAACAACTTCAATTTTAAGCACTTGCAATGTGAGGTTAACACTTTCTCGGGCCTTTGAGTTGTTTTATATTTAGTGTCCATAACGGTAGGCAAAGTATTTGCTATAAGAAACACTCTTTTACAAGACAACTATTGTACCTTTTTACCTTTTTTAATAGGGTACCTTAAGGTTAAGAAAAAAAAATATAATAAATAATAATAAATAATATAATAATAATATAGGAACATTTGCGGCTGTCTTCAAGAACTTCATGAATTCCATATTTAAGGTCTTCAATCAATTGTTCCATTAGCACAGAACTTTTCTTTTGAGTGGTACAGACAAAAAAGTCTGTAGTGGTTAAATGACAAGATCTCGGTGGCCAATTGTGATCATAACACAGTTAGAAAACTTTTCTTGCTAAATTGCGATTGTTTCCTTTCTTTTGTAGTGCGTAGCGCCCTCTTGTTAAAATAATCGTCTTCAACTTGGCACATCAAAATCTTCCAATTTCGGCCAGAAAATCATACAAATATCTCTCGGTTGCAACAGACAACTTTTCCAATAAACATGGTCCATTCCTACCACCATTGGCAAGCCCAAAAACTGCACCAAAGGTACTAGAGGCTTCTCAACAATAATTTTTTGATTTTTGAGCTACAAAAGAGACAATTTTACTTATTAACAAAGCTTTAACGGTCAAAGTTCGCCTCAACACTGAAGATGATTTTGCAATTAAAATCCGTATCATTTCGATGCATTCCAGGGTCCATTCAGCTAAGAACTAAGACCGTCTGATCTATCGGCTTGAATTCATGTGTTAGTGTAATGTCGTTTATAGAATGCCTAATTCTAAAGGTTGACGAGGAATCGAGAAACCTCGCTTTTTGTCAACACTACGAGCTAAGGCAGCAACATTCTCAGAGGCGTTAGGTCTTTTCGCCCAAAACCATTTTGCCTAAACTAAAAATGTCATAGAACCCTTGTCAGATGTTTAAACATTTGACCATTCTCACAAAATGTATGTTTACTTTGGGCACTACGACATTTTGAGTTTTAAATTGTATCATTTATAATTATAAGCGTCTCATATCCCGCAACCACCCAAAATGTTTGCTAAATACAAAATTTTGGGCGTTATGATATTCTAAATCTGGCACATTGAAAGTTATGGTTTGGGTGATATGATATTTAATTTGGGTTTTGTTTTCTCAGTGACGAGGGGCTTATGTCATTTAAGGATTTGCGGGTTATAGTTTCAGACGAAAAGCCCTGACGCCTCTCAGTTTTTCCTAAGAGACGCAAAGACTTGTCCCAAAGACTCAAATTAGTCAAATAGTTTCTCTATTTTCTGCTTTGAAGGTACTTCATGACGCTTCAAATTGCTTTAGTTTTTGGAACTGTAAATGAATAATTGTCACCATTTTTCTTGTAAATTTTATTAATTTGAATGTGTTTTTTAAACGTGTTTCGTTTTATTTTAAGTAATGGCGTAGTTTTGATTTGTCAAATGTCCAAATATCACAAATTCAAATTCAAAAGTGACAGCTGTCAAAGTAACGTTTTTTTTAAATGAAACCTATTATTGTAAAATCCTGTATATTAAGTTTATTTCGAGAAAGAAAAGCTTAATTGCACAATTATTTTTTGCTATAATTTAATTTGCTGACGGAAAATTTTAAGATGTAATAGATATCCTTGAAACCAATCATTGGAATTTTTATGACAGGTTGGTTATAGTTTTCATTGAAAATCAAGCATTTTCTGATTGGATTCAACTATTTGAGTTTAGAGTTGATCATTGAAAGTAAAACTGACAGATAGGAAATCAATGAAAATGTAATGCTTTCATTAAAACGAAAAAATAAATAAATAAACTAGGTGGCGCAACAGTCCGTTGAGAACAAGGGCCTATTGTGACTTACAACTCTCAACCATTCCTGTGTGCGAGTAATGTTGCCAGGGTTGGAGAGGACCTACAGTTTTAAGCCCAATCCGAACTGTTAATTTGAGAAAGCACTTTTCATGACAAGAATTACTCTTGGAACTCAAAACCTCTGGCATGACAGTCCAACGCACTAACCATCATGCCACAGGTACATTAGAACGAAAGCAAAAACATAATTAAATCATTGAATAATTAAAAATAACTAAAAGTGTTTAATTAAAAACATTCTACTCAATTCTAATGGATTCTTATACCAAACGTATCAAACTTTACGCTCCTAATAGCTTTTAAAACTCAAAAACAATTTTCAGTGATGAAAACCAATGATAGCTATAACAGACCCCTTAGTGAAATGAACCAATACATGCAACCAAGGTTGTCGTCTTTTTTTGTTATTCTCGGACCTTAACCATGTGACTAACATTTTTATAAGGCTATGACGGACAAAGACAAGTTCGACAACGGTCAATTTTCCACGCAACAACTATTACCAAAACCAAAAAACAAACCTATCATCAATTGAAGCTATACGCACATCTTCAATATACGACCAGAAACGTAGAGGTAGGTATATGATGGTAAAGTCACTTGTTGATAACTTGTGTACCTACGTTTATTTGCCAAATGGCACGCACTGTATGTTGGCACGACGACACGCGGCCGCGGGCACCACCGCACCGCATCGCACTATCCCCCTTCTTCAAGACGCCATGTCATGCCATGCCATCCAGCAGCGAGAGGATTATATTGTGTATGTTGTCGCATTAAGACTACACCCAGCTAAACTATATGACTATGACTTCCACATTTTGCACCTTACCTAGGCTGACTTTCTTCTGCCAAATAGATAGCATCGAGGTATTGTTGCATTCTTCGATTAATGGTAGCTTCAGTTTGTTTTTAAATTTCCACTGGGATTGTCCAGTTTATAAAATTAGCTCCTTGTAGTAAATAATTCAGCTTTTTGAGACTTTAAAATCGGTTGAGTGGCGTTCTGCCGGGTATCTGTGATATTTTTCGAACATACCTACATATATCTTTTAGCTTGATTAGTCGCAGTCCGTTGAAAGGAAACTTAGCTACTACTACAAACGGCTACAACATTAAGAGCGGCTTCAAGAGAGTATACTCACTTGTTGTGGATAAATCTAACTGTGCGTGTCTATATAGATCTTTTGATATTAACTTTCAATTAAACGATAGACATTGGAAAAAGTAACTCAATATCTAGTTCAAATCGTTTTTGTTGTTGTGCCGGAAAATTGGATTTATTGAACGTTTTGAAGAATAACTTGTTTTTTGGTTTTAATTTATTTTTTCTTGTCTTCACTTAGAGAAAGAAATTTCAATTCTAAAAAGTAGATTGGTTTTGTTTTATGGATTAATAGCAACTTAAAAAATGAAGGTAAAATTAAATTTTAATATATTTTCGTTTATTTAGTTTTAGACATTTTGATTCTTGAGTATTTTGAAATTATTTTTTGAGTATGTTAGAATAATTTTCGCAACAGTAAAACTTTTTTTTTAATTATTAAACTTCTTAAAAATATGTACAAATCAATTTTTTACTTAATGGAGATTCTCCATCCTTTTATTTGCATATATAATATTTTTGACATATCTTTGAAAAACAGAAATAGTCGCATTATTGAACTAGCCACATATAATGCATCGTTTAAACTCAATCATTTTTGTTTCACAATAATTGACCTTGATAATTTCAAAAACGCTTGTAAATCTCCGTAATTTAAATTAAAAAACTATCAATTTCTTTCCTGAAAATCAAAAAATCAAATTAATAAAAAATATAAACTCCAACTAATCAAACCAAGTTCTTGTATCAGCTCTTTTGTTTAGATTTTTAGGATTATTGATTTTTGAAACAAAGCTTGTATTTTATAGTTTTATATATGTATGTAGGTAATTAAATTAACTTGAATTCAATATTCAACTTCTAGAATAGTATAGTAGGATAGTAAAGTTTTTGAACGTTGTTCCTGCGTATTGGCTATACTTTTATTCAAAGCTGTAATATAATTTCTAGCCAAGTTTAAGTTCATCAAAAAATAAACCTACTCAGACCCTTAATGTTTTTTTTTTTTTTGTAGCAGTCAAATAAAATATATTTGTATGCATGTCTCATCGTACTCCTACTTTAAGAAAAGCTCATGACATTAATAAATTGACTTATATTAATTTTAAACCTATTTATATTGAGGACCTTACGTATTTTAAATGTGGTATATTTATACACAGAAGGTGTCTTATATAGAGATACACATAACTGCATCTATCAAGGCTTCAAAGCCAACTTGTAGTAGTTTGTTTATTACATCTATTACATCTTCGTCTATATGACTTGAGATTACATTGCATGAAATCGTTTTCAACTATTGAAAACGTAATATTCGTCAATGTTGTTCCTGTTCCATTTTCTTTACGCCTTCTTTAACAAGGACTATGCAACTCTTTTCTGATCTTAATGTAAATTAATAAAAATTATCCATAGCTACAGCATGTAACCAGTTGTAAATAATCCGTTAATCATGCTGCCTATAAACATAACTAATACCAGATAATCTTCTATTTTGGTGGTAAATGTTTATTTGACATAAAGTTGATAATATTTTAAAAGATACTATCAATGGCAGTAAAAGATTTATTTCTTCATTAAAATGTATTTTGTTTTTTTTTTTTGGGGTATAGTTTATTTTAATTAATATTTTCTTTTTTTTATTAAAATTTGTAAAAGAAATAATTTTATAAATGACAGAAAACATGAAAAAAAAAACATGAAATTTTGAACCGAAAACTTTAAATGCACTTTTTGCTACTTAACTCAATGTTATAACCTTTATGTAATTATTTTATGTTTTATCTTAAAAGAATCTGTTAATTATCTACAACTTTTAATTTAAGATTTAATGCTACATGGCTTTGTTATAAAGTATTTTAGAGGCTTAGACAAAATATACATCAAGCATATTCAATGTCACCTATAATTAATTTGAACTTTAAATAATAAGATAACATCAAAAAACGTATTTATAAACACTGCTTAGAGGCTGCTTAAAGTCATATTTCCTCTAAACACCAAAAACAGTATTTAGAAAGATTATGTAAAATTGTATTCTTAATTAAATTCGAGGTGATGAAACAATATTTTTGGTATTTACACTAAGCCTTCGATAGTAATTATATTATTCATACTATTCTAAAAATACATACGTACCTACCCAAGCTCAGAGTATCTGAATCAAAAGTGAAAAATAAAAATAAAAAAATAAAAAATTTGTATGAAAATTGTAATCTTCTGTGGATTAAAAAATTTAATTTTAAAACCTTTCTTTTTAAACATTTAAATATTAGATATGATGCAAAAAGATGAAAATATTTACTTGCATTTCAATTGAATATTTTAAAAAAGTAAGCATTGTAGCATGTCATGCGAGAGGTCTTGGGTTCAATCCCTGCCTGTGCCACCTAAATTTAAAAAAAAAAAAAAATGTTTTCACGGGTACTGCCTCTTGCGAGGAATTGACAAATTTTCCAGGAGTAATGCTTGTCATGAAAAAGTGCTTTCTCAAATTAGCCGTTCGGATTCGGCATAAAACTGTAGGTCCCCTCCATCCCTGGAATTACTCGCACACAGGAATGGTTGAGAGTTGTAAGTCACTAGGCCCTGGTACTCTAAGGACTGTTGCGCCACCTAATTTATTTTTTTATTTTTTAAGCATTGTAAGAATAATAATTGAACAGTGTAGGGCTGTTTTCTTCACTACTTTCCAACTTGTCTCAAAGTTGAGTAACATTACAGTTGATATTAAACTTGAAGTCGAAATTCAAGTTAAGGATTGTTTTTTCTTCACTCGCGTACTTTTCAACTGAGAAGTCAAAATTTCACAGCTGATCTCTTCAAGTTTTTGAAATATCTCTTTGGTATACCTGGAAAAGACATATGTACCTTAATTTACCGTTAAAAATAGAAAACCTTTAATTAGATCAAGAACCATTGATGTGATAGACTTTGAATGTCAAAAACTGTCCCTTCCCCATTTATCAAGTCCAACAAGTGAAAGCATTTTATAATGCCTTCATTCCTAGTTTTCCTAATTCCTAGTTCGTACAAAATTTTGAACTCAAGATTTTAATAAAACATGGCATTCCGATGGTAGAGAAGTCGAATAAAATGGGTCCCACGATTCAGTCCCTACAGCCCAAAGTACTGGGTTGATTGACTTCAAATTTGGAAATGAAAGTTTTGAGCCGATTCGCGTTAGGCGTTTTTTTTAATTTTTTTTAGACTTAAAATAAATTGTTTGTATTGCTCCAGAAAGGTACACCTCATAGAACCGTTATTTTGTTTTTAAGTTTTATCAAGAACTCTTCAACCGATTTCAATAATTTTTTTCTTCACAAGTTCTTATACTGCCTTTATAATATTTGATGATCAAAACTGTCATTGTTTTTATTTTTGATTTTTAAAAAATATAAACATTTTTTTCGACATTCGATATCTTAAAAATGAATCATCACTTTTCGTGAAATTGAAATGTAAAACGTATTTAAATAAGCTCTAAATAACTGCATACCAAAAATATTTTTAAATTAAAATTGAAAAATTTAATACATAAAAAAATTAAATTAAAAAAAAAAAATCGCTTTAACGATTTTGAAATAAAAATTTTGAAGCATTAATGTTTTTTTTTGAGAACTCAAATCTCGTTTAAATTTTTGAAAACAAACTTTTTTTGCGTGTACATTTTTAAATCTTAAAATACAGCAAATATTTTAAAAGAGACTTTTTAGATACACTAGCAAATTCGTACGACCCATTAAATTAGGTCTTTAAGGACACAGGAAGTTCAAAAAGTATTTTATAAAATGCCGAAACAAACACATAGTTTGACAGAGAATATAAAGCAAAGTTGTCAGCATTTTCATTTCTTGAAAGTTGATAATATGAACATTGAAATTAAAAATCTTGAGTTGAGAATGTCAACTTCGTGTTAAGAAATATAAAATGGAAAGTTAAGGAAGATAATAATTTCAAGTTGATTCTTCAAGTTCAAGTAAATGAAAATAGTTTTCTACTCTTATCTTAGAAACCTAAAACACTTAAAGACGTCAAAATTTAAATTAATGAAAAAACTTAGCTCGGAAATATAAAACATGTTTGTCCGTTAAAACTTTTATTTTGTATTTGGTGTCTAAAATATGGATAAATCAGTTTAAAATCGATTTTTAACAAGTAAATTTTAGTGTTTATGGTATATTTCAATTATATCAACCCCCTTTGCAGTACAAATTTTGTTTGATGCTTACCATAATTTGGCGGAAACATCTAGATGTAGAATGTTTGTATGCTTTTATTGTCAGTCCAAAATTCACATGACATAAAAGTATTAAAAACGTCTTTCTTAGAACATTTGTCCTTCGAGCATCTATCGGAAGCTTTTGTTCTTAAGACCATACCTTCTAAAATTTTAGAAAAGTTAATTTGAACCTTTTCCCGTCGAATCTTTGAACGTTTACAATCAAACTTTGTCCTTGAATATTTGACTTATGATTCATGAAATATGACGAATTTAGTCTTACCCCATCCTGAATCCTTATTGACCCCTCATAAATATATCTTTTTGTTCATAATGTATTTTTCAATATTTAAGCTTTCTATATATGTAAATGATTCAAATGTTTTAAATACCAATTCCAATCACACTACGAATTATCAAGGTCATTCGATCTCAAAATCTCTATAAATTATCAAGGTCATACATATAATCTAAGAATCTTTTTAAAGAAGTCATCACCATCTATTAAACACATAAATATTATTATCACTTTCATATCTCTCTCTCTTCATCAACAACATCACCATTAAAATCTATTACTAAGAAAAAGAAATAAAAATTATTTGTGATAAAGTGATGATTTAGAAACAAAAAAAAACAAATTTCACTATTCTCGTTTATGCTTTATCCATTCCGATATATGGCCGGCCGCGGACGGCGCTGATTATATGTAAAGAAATTATATACAATTTCATCAAAGCATAGTCTGCTTTTTTTTCGACCCAATTAAATGCAAGTGCTCACTCACGCTTAGCGCAAACAGTAGTTCAGAATTTCTCCTCACTCACAATTAGATTCAGATTGTGTATATTGATGGCATTTAATAATCGCGTCTTTTTAGTTTTGACCATTAAAACTATATGACAGTTGACAGAGCGTGCAGTGCCCCAAAAAAAAATTGGATATTTTTATTGCAGAAGCAGATAAAATCAACGAACTATCAACGCTTTTGTTTTTCTTTTTAATTAAAATGTGTAAATTGTATGTTATCAACTTCGCCTGTACGTGCTTATAATTATTTACTAACTTGTGAACAGCTGCTTAGCAAATATTTGTGTGTACTTACCATTATTTCTTTTTCCTCATTGATATCCATGTAATATCTAATTTTGAAATCGAAAGTCAAAATGCCATCACATATTATCGCCTAATTAGACGTCACTATACAAGATATACTTTTCAACAATTGGTAATAAGACAAATACACTTTTTATGCCTATAGTTAACAACAAACAAAATTTCTCCAAAATGTCTAACACCGAAACAATTATTTAAATTATAACCTAAAAGAATTACGTCAAATGCCCAGCAACAACAACAATGAATAGAAAAGTGAGATTGATTTTGAACACACTCGTACGTGCACTGAATTACTTAGATTCTAAACATGATTAGCATTTTATCTTTAAATCAATTGATATAACTGAAATTAAAATATCAGTGGATTATATGCTACTGTGGGTATAAGATAATGTTAATTATAATTTCCCGCTTCAACGATTTTCATTAAGTAACTGTAACGTAATTTGTTTGATTGCGGAATTGGGTATAGTTGGTAATTTTAAGCTGAAGATTAGTTTCTTTTAGAGTAACATACATGATGGTATATCCTGAGGTGGTTGAAAGTAAATAGAATTTTTCATTTGACATTTGACATTTGACTATTTGAAGCGTTTAACGATGTAGTTCCATTTTGTTAACATCTTCAAAATAAAAATTAGTTTCAAGAAATTTAAAATAAAGGGTGATTTTTTTAAAAGCTGTTAGAAAGTTTTTCAAAAAAAACACATAAAACTCATAAAAATGTATGAAATCTTTATTTGAACCGATAGTATGGTCCATATAATTTAATGCTTGAAGATTATTTCATGCAAATGTTGACCTTGACTGTGCTCAAATGGTCCATCCGCTTAGTCCAATTTTGACATACTCTTTCCAACATTTCGGCCGGTATCTCACGAATAAATGCTTCAATATTGTCTTCCAATGCGTCAACTGAAGCGGGCTTGTCTGTATAGACATGAGCTTTCACATAGCCTCACAAAAAATAGTCTAAAGGCGTTAAATCGCACGATCTAGGTGGCTAATTGACCGGTTCCGAACGTGAAATAAAATGTTCACCGAACATGCCTCTCAATAGCTGTGTTGACGCTGTGCTGGACTGTTCTAGACAGAAAAGTACAGCTTTTTGCTGTTCATTGAGATTTTTTCTGTGCTGAACTGTTCTACTTTCCTGTTCATTGACAAACCTAGAACAGTTTAGAACAGGATTTTCTGTTCTTGCTTTTGAGTCAGATCAGGTTAGAACAGACTCGTGAGATATGTCAAAATCGAAGTTGTCATTTTTTTTGTTTACGTTTTGATTTGGCTGTGCTTTGTGTTTTTTTTTTCTCGTGATTTAAAAAAATTAAAATAAAGTTATTTTGCCAATTTGTTTAATTTCAATAATTTTTAATAATATTTTTCACAGTAAAAACAAAAAATAAGCGAGAAACGAAAAATTCACACAATTTTCAATTTGTTTTGTTTTTTTTTTTTGACAACTGACGTTTAACTGAATGTTCTAACTTGATCTGACGTTTCTCACGAAACTGTGCTGTTCTGATCTAGACAAAACCTCGTTGAACACAACTAATAAGTCCATTGTTGCGCGTGATGTGTGGCATGTGGCACCGTCTTGTTGAAACCGCATGTCATACAAGTCAAGCTCTTGTATTTTGGGCAAAAAAAAAGTTGGATATCATCTCACGGTAGCGCTCACCATTCACTGTTACGTTACGATTCGCATCATCTTTGAAGAAGTACGGTCCAATGATGCCACCTCATAATAAACCGCAACAAACTGTGACTTTTTCTGCAATGCTTCTGGCTGATATTCACTCCAGAATCGACAATTCTGCTTATTTACGTAGCCATTGAGCCAAAAATGAGCTTCGTCGCTCGCTGGAAGAAGCGCGCAATGAACTTTCTTAACAGAGCACGCATTTTGATAATAAAATTCAATAATTTTCAAGTGTTGTTCGTTTGTAAGACGATTCATGGTTAAATTATAGACCAAACACCAAACTGAAGATGTTTGACAGTGAAACAAAACACGAAACGTGCGTCAGCTGTTTAAACCAGTGTTGCCAAAAAGATAATAGCTAAAAAATCATTTAAAAGGTAGTGTAACAAATAGTTTTGGAGTGACGGTAAGGTAGTTTAATCTCTATACGAATTTCCAATTTATTGGAAATACTTATTTTTACTGTCAGTACAGTGACTTTCAAACTGAAATCCCAGTCAATTTTGCAGTCTTTTATTAAGAACATCATCTGAAGCAGTCGAATGAATTAAAATCAAAAGAATGTCTTCATAAGTCTTTAACATTCTTTGCATTCTTAACGTCTCTTCATTATGAATTCAATGTATTGAAGTCCTATTACTGCTTTGAAGTCTTATTACTAATTGAAGACTTTTCACTGCTTATGAAAGTGACTGTACCAAATTGGCTTTAAATTCAAGCTTTGTTTTAGTGATGATTGTTTTGTTTTATCTTTTATCAGGTCCATAACAATATCTATGGCCTTCGACCAGAGGGGCCTTCTTTTCAAATTAAGAACTAAAAATTGTATTGTTTTTGTTTTCAAAATAGAATAGGAATGGATTTCTGAGGTTTAAAAGAATGAGATGATACATTCTATTGCATTCCCGAAACATCAGTTGAATAAGTGGGGTATTTCGTAATGCAATACCATAAAATTGCATTCTTTTACCACTTCGATTATAAGAAAAGCCGAAATCATAATGTTCACAATTATTCTATTGGACCTATTTTAGATCTTGTTTGTATTTATATAAGTCCAAAAGCTCAGTTAGAAACAGCTAGTCTTAAGTTAGCTTATAATATCTTACACCATAAATCACTTGAGATTAAATTAAATTTGTGTGTTTTGATTGAATCGCAATATTATTCTAATGAAGTTTTTATATATGTTTTAGAAAAAAACTGGCGCAAAATTTTAAACCGTCCTCTTTTAAACAATAAAGCTGATTTAGGGGCCAGTCATAGCTATCATTGAAATCGATCCGGAAAATTTTTTGAATCGATATTTGACGGTGTTTCCCTTTGATTAGAGATGAAAATTATACACTGATTGATAGGAAATCACACGAAGAATTTTTTAAGAATAAAAAGTGTAATTGCGCATTTATTTTTCTCTAAAAATGTATTTTTCTATTTAACGGAAATTCATTTTCCTGAACAGCTGATACTTTTATGTCCAAAAGTGAAACGAATCGTTCCACTGATTTGTGTTCCAATTTCACACAATTCCAATGACAGATTTCTGTCAGTAGATTTCAATCAGGAATTTTTTTTCAATGACAGAAATTTTAAATGAAAGCTATAAACGACCTGTCAACAAAATTACAGTGTTTGTTTTCAATGATGAACACCAATGATAGCTAGGTATAACTGGCGCCTTAAGAGGAGTTCTTTATTTACAAAGTCTAGTTTGTCTTTGGAAAATTCTTTTTTTCTTTTTTTTTAGACTCTTTTCCTTGTTTTTTTTTTAGCAAATTTACCCTTCGAGCTAAGATGACGAGCGATTTTGTTGGCGGAAATTATTTGCGTGACATAGTATTCCAAAGCTACCACATTCTTTTTTGTTGTCAACCCTCAATCTAAAACTGATTTCTATATTCCATTTCAAATTTAAAAATGATTTAGAGCAGATTTTAAATGTTTAAAAATTTGCGCCACTGATATTGTTTCTATGAATAAATGTTTTGAATCAGTAAATTGGAAAATGATTTTCAATTTTAATAACCTAGAGATAGTTTATACTTTGTTTCGGAGCGTATCATGTTGTCTTCAATTTTGTCCTAAGAAATAAAATTAATAATTCAAAAAGACCAATTTAGTTGAATAAAAGCTTATCTAGGCTTAAAAATGTGATGATTTAATTACTTTCTCTTTTATTGAACAATTGAATAGAACTAGAAATGAGTATACATTTTAAAAAAAATTAAATTATAAACAATACATTTGCTCTCTGGAGACGATTAAATGCAATTCTAAATTTGTTTGGTAATTTTTGAATACTAAAAGAAAATCAATTGGAATTTCATCTACTGTATCTTAGAAAGAAGTTTTTTCAGACAATCTGAATGATATTTTTAATTAATATTTATAAATTACATACATTTTTTTGATCTTTGAAAATTAAAGGTTGCTAACGATCGACCGACTTGAGTTCTTGTGTAAACGGAACTTTAAAAGTCCCAATTATACAAAATAGAGTGCAACATTCAAAGATCAGAGTGGAATCGACTAAACCAAGGTTTTCTATAACACGTGCTACAGCAGCGATATTCTTATTTCTTCTTCAGCAACCAACACGGTTTCGATTCATAACATCACTAACTATTGCCAATAGCTTACATTTTTCCAACTAGATTACTTTTACTGGCCAAGAAGATACTGCACGAATTTTCAATGAATTGTTAAAACATGCATCGGTCCATTTTTAGTACTGTCAATTTGTTTTTATTGCAGTATCAAATGTCAAAAGATCATGTCAAATTTGACAGCTGCCCAATTAGTGGGTTTTATTCAAAAACAAACCTCTTATTGGAATGCCCTCTATAATATTAATCTTCATTTTATTTTAAAACTTAGGAAAAATATTTTATTCGAAATAAAGCACTTGCTTGCAAGAAAATATTAAACATATTTCAAGTACATACATTTGTATATTTATGACAGATGTCAAAATTGCTTACTAAGCAATCTGATTTGGTGTTTCTACCCAGAAATTTCAGAAAAAAGACCTAAGCTGAAATGTTTTGTTCTACTTAAAAAATCTTTGAGGGCTCAATGAGATTAAAAGTTAAGTGGAACTTTTTGAGATATTTTATACCTTTATAAAATATTATGTAGCTTTCAGAGCAATGAAATAATATTTAATTTCAATTTGACAGGTCAAGAAGAGCCAGATTAAATTGATTAAATTCGCGCCTGTTTCCATTTTCGTTCCGATTATTTGGTCAAACATCCTAATGTTTCTCATATATGCATGTTTGGCAATAGATATGGATTAGATACAAAAATTTTGCATTACCTGTAAGCTATAAATGAAAACTAAAGTGTTTTTGTATTCTTTTTTCCTAAACATGTTCAATAGCCAAGGGGAATCAATTTAATCAAGTTCAGTACAGAAAGGAAAATAAGGAAAATAGAAAGATAAAAAAATACTTATAAATTTTATGCCCAACTGCTTTTTAAAAAAGGAAAGTTATTATTTTGTTACCTATGTAGTTTTTTTGTAATGGAATTTATGAGGCGCGACAAGATTTGTTCAATAGTTAATTTTTTCCTCTCAAAAAAACATGACAATATTTTGATTACAGAAGAAAAAAATGATGCAAATATTTACATGATGACGCGACGCGATGGTTCGATAAGCTTAAAATCTATAGGGTGATAATTCAACAAGGAAATATTATGTAGGTGCATAAAATTAGACTGATTTTCAATGGTTTTTGACACTTTATGGAGTTCAACATAATATAGATGGGTATCTGGCAAATGTAAGTTAGTGTCGGTTTTATATGTGACAGGTACATAATTTATCAATTATTGCCAATTGGCAGTTGAATGCGGATTTGAGATTTTGCAAATTTATTTTCTTTCTGCATAATGTTTACATAACCTTCCACTTTCATGGAAAAACTAATTAAAATAAGAAGACTTAAGTAATTAATTCAAATTGAAAAGAAAAAGAAAACGTTCACATATTTTTTCTGTTATTATGCATTTCCGAAATTAAATTTTTGTATTGGCATTCCTATCTAATTGTATTTGAAAACTTGTGCACTGCTTACATTATTCCAATTAAAATGCATATATTTAAATTGATTGATGTTTACTTGGCAAATAAGTTGGAAATTTTGTATTATTCAATAATATTGTTCAATAATAGTTAATAGATATGTACGTGCTTCCTTACCATTATGCTTACATGACTTTCTTAATCTTATTTCAAAGTCATTTAATTTGTTATTTATTAATTTTATATGGAAGTAGGTACTGTCAAATGCAGAGATTTATTTTTTAGCCGCACATCATGAATGTGGAATGCTTTAACCAATCAAATTTTTCAAAATCCTTTTTTGTTTGTTTCAGCTTCTTCAAATTGTGTTTGTATTTGGAATCGTCGCACTGTCAAAGTGTGAATTACAAATTTCTAGAAGACCTTTGGTCTTTCCAGGATGGCCACCAAAGAGTGCCAAGCAAACTGGTATTGGTGTTCGCAACCCTGTGGGAGCAAAGCGAACATTAGTACTACAAATTCGTAGTGATAAACATGTCCCCATTGTTCTGAAGAGACCTCCTCAACAACAAGCTCAGAGGGGAGTTGGGCGACCACACAAAGTTATCATCAAGCCTGGCCAATTGCACAGCAATAAGCTTATCGGACGAAAGCCATCTAACGTTTTGAAGATCAAACTGCCCAATGTGACTCCATCACATTTCGAGAAGCCGTATCACTACGAACAACCTTATCAATTGGTTTCAGAAGTTCAACAGCTTCCGGTAAGCTAAAGTGTGTCTATATTGAAATACTTTGAATTAAACATTGCTCTTTCTTACAGCTCGAAGAGAACACCCACTTTGTTTCCGAACACTTCGCCCCGATTCATACAATTCCTGCACCAAATCTGAGCATCCAAGATAATCACATCTTCCAACCAGATAATCAGTATCTGCCCCCAGAGCCACAACCATATCATTCAAATCACTATCAGGTGAATGAGGATCAAACAAATGACCAAACAGGTTTGGATCCCTTCTCTGGAAAGCAAAAGCTCTTTGCTCCCGATCCAGATCCATCCTTGCCAGCGGCAACAATTCGACCAGCAACTGAGCCATACAACACACCAAGCAATGGCAAACCTCTTCCAGCCGATATACAATCGAACTTCCTGCCCCCTGCACAGGCTTTAACTCAATTGGTGAGCCCATCTCATCAACAGGCTCAACTGCCAGAACTTATCGGTCTTCAATACGTTGGGCAGCCTATTCAATTGGCTCCGATTGCTATTCAGAATCCCACATACTTGGTCACGCAATCGAATCAGCTCTTCAATCAACATCAGCAAGAGCTTTTTAGGCCGAATGACAACATTATTACGTCGTCTTACGTTGATGCTGACTTGACACAGGAAGTGGCAAGTAATGGTCAAATATTGCAGGCTGCCAAGGATCCTGCTAACAATATTCATCCACAATACACAGCTGCCGATGTGGCCATTAGTGCTGCTCCTCAGTTTGCTGCTTTGATTGCCGCTCCTCCAGCATCTACGGCTCATGCAGTGCATATTGAACAACGAGCTCCGTTTCAATTGGCAAACGTAGCAATTCCCCAGCAAAATGGCTTTGTAGCTTCGGAATACTTTGGAAGTGCCCATGGAGACTCACAACTCTTGCAGGCATTTGCTGAGGAAGAATCGCAGCGAGAGCAAGCTCAGGGTGAGCATCAGGCTCATTTAGAGTATGAGCATCGTTTGCATCTGGAACAGCAAGAGCAACAAGCTCTCTTACAGCAGCAACATAACCACCAGTTGGAATTGCAACAACAACAGCAACAACAACATCATCAGCAGCAACAACATCATCAACAGCAACAACAACAACAATACGAATTACAACAAAATCAACAGCATCATCAGCAGTTATTAGCCCAACCACAACCATCAAGTGATCCTGCAACGGCAGCTTTTGAAGAGCACAAAAGACTCGTTGAAAAGCAACTTGGCCCACAATCCTTAAGGATATTTGTGCCCGACGAGAGTGAAAACGGTTTTACTTCTGATGGGGTGCGTTAAATTATGTTTATTGTATATTGAACATTAGGGTGGTTCTTATTATACAATTAAGAACCACTCTAACGTGCCTTAATTTTATGTATTTATAAAATATATATTTTTTTTTTGTTTTCAGCGCCAAAAATTAAAGAAACGATCCAACGAAGGAAAAGTCAAGAAATCAAAGGATAAAGTTTCATCAGTAGAGGTTTCCAGTGAAGACCAGAAGCCATAGTACGAGAATGAGAGACAATTATTATAAAAGCGTGTTGTATTTATTTTAATGTGTTTAGTTTAAAGTAAATGTAATTATTGTTTAAGTAATTTATTTGAAATAAATAACGAAATTTGAATGTTAAATATTGTTTATTGATTCTAGCGGCGCAACTTAACTAATTGAAGGTGATAAATTGATAACTTTAAACATCATTGTAATGGTTTTACACTTAAGTATCTAAGGGGCCAGTTATAGCTATCATTAGTTTTCATCATTTAAACCAATCATTGGAATTTAGTTGACAAGTTCTAGAATAAAATGTTTGTCATTCATCTTCAAAATTGACTGTGTTGCATGACTACACTAAGTCAAGAATGGCTGCCTGATTGACCGAAAATCAGAAGATAGACTTACAGATGCTTGACTAGCATTTGACCTGTGTACCTACATAATATAGGTCAATTTTGGTAGACACATAGGCGCCAGTTATAGAAAAAAAAGTGTAATTACGCATTTCTTTTTCTCTAAAAATGTATTTTTCTATTTTCCGGACGGAAATTCATATTCCTGAACAGCTGATACTTTTATGTTCAAAACACTGATTTGTGTTAAAATTTCACACAATTCCAATGACAGATTTCTGTCATTAAAAATTTTTCGGTGGCTTTCAATCAGGAAATTTTTTTCAATGACAGACATTTTTAATGAAAGCTATAAACGACCTGTCAAAAAAATTCCAATGTTTGTTTTCAATGATGAAAACCAATGATAGCTATAACTGGCGCCTTATTCGAGAATCTTTAAGAAATCGAAGACATTCCAAGAAAAAAGACTGGAAGAAGACAATCCATTGGCATCATATTATGTTTTTAACTATTTCTTTTTCTTTTAGGGAACTTCGCCTCCCGGTAATTTATTTTCAATATCATTGATAAAAAGAGCGAACATCAGCGGACTCAATATACAGCCTTGTGGAACACCTGTTTCGGTATTAAAGGATTTTGACATAGATATACCATTACAAACCATTGCAGACGTGTTTAATAAAAGTTGTTCATAGATCCGAATAAATTTGGTTGAAAGGCCAATAACTGCTAGCTTATATAAAAGTGATCTTCTGTTGATGGTATCAAAAGCAGCTTTAAAATCGACAAAAAAAGTGTACAGCGGGGCTTCTTTTTGTCGATAAAACGCCTGGCAACACTCGTAAGAGCAAAAATTTGATCAATCGTTGAAAGGCCCGCCCGAAAACCAGCCTGATATCGACTTATCAAATTATTTCTTTCAATCCAGTTCACAAGCCTAACGTACAACAATCACATTTCTGTAATATTATTTATATACATATGTTCTTTATTTTATATTCCATAATTGTATACTCTTTTTTCTCAATGTAAATGTCTTGATAATATTCGGCAGACGGCTCTAATGCCATGCTTGTAAGTTTTTTTTTCTATTGTAAATTATTATGTATCGTTTTTAATGAATAAAGATTTATCTATCTATTTTATCTATCTATCTTAGGGAACTTCAATACTTTAAGGTATCGCAAGAGATCTGCATTGATCTAAGTATGGTGATAACGTTATCAATCGCCCATCAACCTAACCTAGTTTTTTATTTAATTAGTTACTGTAATGCGAACCCACATGTAAAATATTAAAATTAAATTCACAAAACTGTGGAACAAACCTTAAATCCAATGGACAACAAGTCAACAACATAACTCAAACGCATCCATTAATATATTTCTTTAACCTGAAACGCTACTGTGATTTTCTTCACTTGTCAACTTTGACACAGCCATGACAGCTGATTTTCAATGATTTTTTAAAGAATCCCATCAATGTCATAACACTTCCTTTGAAAAAGTTTAAAAACCTTCTTTTCTTTAATTGAATTGGCTTAAATGAATACCATTTAACTACAAAAATGTGTAGTTTACTACGAAGCATTTCACGCACTAAACTATGGGCCACGACCTACGACCATCTTCTACAAAAATCACTTCCAATCGGCGGCTCCCAAACAACTAATTCAATTCACACAACTCAAGTTCTCTCAGAATTTTGGGAACGTGAAAAGAAAGGTGGTTACCGCACCGAATTGCCACTGCCATCCAAAAAGCAACTTATACTCGATGGATTAAAAGAGCTCAAACAAGAAATTTCCCTATGGAAGGACGAGGTAAAAGAAAGACTTGAAAGTGATCCCATGCTAGTCTTTCGACCAGGTTTGTTTACATCAAGAAAATTACATAAATTCCTCAATTCAAAACATCAAACATTATTTCTTAAGGTGAAACCGATGTTGTGTTTAAGTTTCAAGATGAACAAGATATAGACAAGTGGGTAGTAACCACCGACAGTGACCATAATGAAGGACAAACTTCGGCCAAGTTTGAGATAAGCGATGCCAGCGCAGGACTTTTTCATGGATATGTTAGCGCGGATATAATCAAAGATGGAAAAATCAAAAGAACCGGTTATGCCAATATACGATCCAAAAGAGTCAGGGTGAGTAAAATAATAAAAACGATCTTTTCTTATGGAATTCGTTAAAAAGAATTGGAATTCGTTTAAAAGAAATCCTTCAAAAGAGAATCGACTTACGACTGGACACAATACAACATGCTAGTCATGAAGGTAAGAGGCGATGGACGGTCGTATCTCATTAACTTACACTGCGAAGGGTACTTTGACCTGCTCTGGAATGATGTCTACCACTATGTGCTTTACACCAGAGGTGGTCCTCACTGGCAAACAGTTCGGGTACACATACATTCTTTTTCATCCTTCACCGAATCTATGTTTTCTATTAAGCTTTGTTTTTATTCTTACAGATACCATTTTCAAAATTCTTCTATGCATCGAAAGGTCGCGTCCAAGATCGACAAAGTGCAATTGTTCTCAATCGGGTAACACATTTGGGATTCTCAGTCGGTGCTAGAGCCGGACATGACGGTCCTTTCAGTCTAGAAATAAACTATGTCGGACTGGAATTCGATCCCAGCCACACAGAAGAGTTTGCCTACGAAATGTACAAAACTGATAAATACGTTGTTGCCACATAAGTCATATGCTGTCATAGTTTGAAGAATAAAAGATTGTTTTTATTGTTAAACAAAAAGAAATAATGAAAAAGCCATCAATGAAGCTAATCAAGTCAGTCTATTATGAAAGGTTTTTATTTAAAATTTCAACAAAAATTTAAATTTACAGAAAGTGAGAGGGAAAAAATAGATAACCAATGGAAACGATATTTTCAGTTGTTGTCATTTTTGATTCGTTGAAACTTATATCTAAATCATCTAAAGAATTATTGCTCTTGAAGGTAGTTCCTTTAAAACAATGTTTAGTCCAATGGGAGGAGCACAAAGTTCATAAAGATGATCTCATATTTTAATTTAAAATAGGACTTAAAGTTGTCTTCTTGTTCTTTGTTGCACCTTCTGTGGGTGTCCTTCCATTGGACTAATCAAGTTTTAATAGCACCTTTTATTTTTTGTTTTACGTATTTTTTCTTAAAATTTTGTATGTGTTCTTATTGAGGACGTAACTGAGGGCTGCGGCTACAGTTGTTGCACCAGTTAAATACCATAACCCATGAAGCATTGAATGATCTGTAATAGTAATGAGACTTTTATTATTGTGCATTTTGTTGTAAGTTGTAAGTGATGTGGTTTACCGAGGTAGTTCCATACGGGTGCTCCCAAGCTCAACCCGATTGCAGTAAGTTGAACAAATGTATTGACTTTGCTGATAAATGTAGGCTCTAGTTGGGCAGTTACATGAGTAGCATCAAAGTATCGTGATAAGGTTTTCTAGAATAAGAAGAGAATTGATTATTTATTTGCTCGGAAGGTTTCCTACTGTTATTAGACTTACTGGAGGTGGAAGACTGACATAACGAATAACAAAGCCAGCACCCAATAGGAATACATCACGAAACAGTATTGTTCCGGCCAACCAGAGAGGCAGTAGATCACAGTAGCCCATTGAAATGACCAGCGATCCGATGAGCAATTTATCTGCCATGGGATCCAGGAACGAGCCAGCTTTGCTCGCTTGATTCGGCCAATATCGAGCTATTTGTCCATCTAACTAAAGGATTGGATCAATCAATTATTTCCTTTCCACAATGAAGAATCCATTAAATTACCAAATCAGTTATCCCAGCTACAACCAATAAACCAATAGCTAAATTAAAATCCCCATCGATAATGACATATCCAATGTATGGGGCGAGAAATGCTCGTCCCACGGTCAAGAAATTCGGAATGGTCATGATGTTTTCGCGTTCGATGACTTCTTCCATTTTCTCACGCACCCTTTCTTGCACCTTTGATTTGGTTTCACGGATATCTTTAACAAGGACATTTTTCCTTTCGATAAAGATATCACGTTTCTTTTCGATGGCATTTTGGATGAGATCTCGACTTTTGATTGTTTTCAAATGAAACGAATGTTTCTTTGAGTCTGCATACAATCGCAGCGAGACAACATCCCAACGCTGATGGTCGAGAAATGAGGTCTTTATGAATCCTGTGGCAGCAGCATAACGATTAAGGCATGTAGTTCCTTCGCGTGAAGTTCGCAAAAGGTCAGGCAAATGCTTCCACATGCCAGGTCGATGCATTTGCCGGAATATTGTGGTCGGAAGCATTGTAACTAATTTGATTTAGCAATCCAGTTGTATTTTATGATAATTTATCTATTGATAAATGTAATTTAATTAGATTTATTATGCATTTATGTTCAAAAGGAAGACAAAAATAAGTTCTAATAATAGCACGCCGCTTGAGGTAACGCAGCCAGACAGCCAAAAATATTGAATAATGTTCTCATTCTCATTAGAAAAAAAAAATATCTTATAAAACTTACCATCGAATCAATCGATTTTGAAATTCTCCGATGATAGTGCTAAATATTTAGCGCAATTCCAGGAATTGCAACTTGTTATTGTTTAGTTAGTTAGAATTTTTATTGGCAAGCAATTCAATTGGAAATTAAATCGGAATCATATGGATTCGGTCTTTATTTTCATGTTTTTCTTTTATTTTTTTTTCTTGAGGTGTCGAATGTTATCAAATTTTTTGACGTTTCTTCTCACATGTCTTTTTTTTTAATGAAGGTAATGTAGTTTGATAATTTAAGTGATGCCAGAATGGTTTAATTCAATGTTTTTATTTATTTTCATTTCTACCGTTGTGATTTTAACAAATTCGTGAAATACAAAATATACAAGAATTGTTTTGAAGTGGACATGAAACCAGGTAAACCGGCTAGTGTATACAAATAATACAAAAGTCCTAATCGAAAACAATCATTGCATTTTTTTGAGATATCTTTTAAAGCAATCATTGAACATTTCTGTCATTGAAAAATAAATAAATTAGAATTGAATTAAATTTAATTTCATTAATGTTTTAATAGAATCAACTGTTTTGGAAAATGATTTTTCGTCAAATACATATATAGAAATGATATTTGTATTAATATTTGCACATGCACAATACACCAAAAGTATAGACCGCGATGACGTTGGTGGAATTTAGTTGTTAAATAAATAATTTAGGTGGCTCAAAACTCCGTTGAGAACTAAGGCCAAGTGACAACCATTCCTGTGTACGTGCAGGGTACCTACAGTTTCCAGCCGAATTCGAAAGCCTAATTTAAGAAAGCGCTTTTCATGACAAGAATTACTCTTAAAGGATATGCAAATTTCTCGCAAGAAACAATACCCGTGAAAAAAAAACTTTAGATGGTCCAGGCAGGGATTGAACCGAAGACCTCTGGCATGACAGTTATTGTTACTGTTTGTGTAAAAAGTCCCCCGTGGGCAACGGTCTAGTTATTGGGCGGGTTCAAACAACATAACGGACCTTATTTGTTTTTTGTACTGTAAAGAAATATTACTTAATTTTTTCAAATTAACAAGGAACCCTTTGACACAAAACATTAAATGAAGCTGTGCAGAAAATAAATGAATCTAATAAAGTTCAGTTGAATGAAAAGACACGATCAACTGTCATTTTGACAGAAGCAGACTTGACTTGATAGTTAGGGAGATTTTTCTTGACTAACTTTCCAGTCAACTTTCTAATAAAGTTGAATTAATTAGAAGGCAAATTTTTGGCAGCTGGCCAATCAGATACTAGAAAATTTCTTTAATTTCAAGTCCCTTATGTCGTCTGAACCTGCCTTAAGCTAGACATACAAGACAGAACCAAAGAGTCAAATAGACCGGAGACGATCCAAAATCCACCGTGTGTGGGGAAACTGAGATGGCTCGGTTTGGCTCTGTCGATCCATTTGGATTTTTATCAAGTCAAAAATCAACGAGTCCGAGCCAACGACCAAAGGCTCGGCTCACCTGTGTGTGGGGTATCAACGAGAAAAGTAGTTCTGTCTGTTTACAAAATCTTATCTCGCCATCTAAAAACTATATAAGGAAACAAATGCTTAATGTTAATGTTTGTCTCTTTTTTTTTCTGGGTCAGTTACCAACTTTTATTATATGGGATTACCATTTTCGGACATGTTTTTCTGCTTACAAGTTTTGTAATTTTAACATGTACAATGTACGCTTGACCTGGGACCGATCCGGCTAGAAAAGCTGTAAATCAATCCGGACAAATGTTTTCATTATGTGTTTAAACGACCTGTCATTCCAAAGATTTATTTCAATTATGAAAACCAATCGCAGCTATAACTGTCATTTTACGACAGAAGACCAGAATAAACCAGTGGTGGAATCAACTGAGGTGATTTTCGAAATTAACATCCAACGAATTCAACGAATTTTATGTATGTTAATCGATACTCAAAGTGATTGCTCAATAGCTGTCACAACTAAAATGTGTAATGGTAATTTCCCAAGAAATATGGCACTTCTGTAGCAATATAAGTTACCAGACGCTTACCAAAATGATCAGTTTCTTAGGTTCAATTGCAATTATTACAAAACAGCCAATTTGCTTCTTTTATTTCAATAAATATAGGAACCACTTGAAGATACCACCACGCCAACCATTAATTTGACCTCGAACCTACTCCAAATCCTATAGTGTGGCCAGGAAAGGAAACTCCAAAATGATTTTATTTTCTGCTAAGTGAAACTTATTTTATCAAATAACTTTTTTAACTTTTTTACAAAACACGATAAAACCTACAAAATCAACAAAATCAACAAAAAACTGGAAAGAAATGGTTTTTGACTAAAAAATTAGGAGAACAAAGAAATATATTGAATTGTTATTAATATTTTGTTTAAGTTATCATTGTGTAATACAATAAAAAGATCGAAATAAAAGAAGTAGTTCTCCTAAGTTTTTTTGTCAAAGACAACAAAAAATCAAACTCTACTCCTACCCTTATGTGTGTTCGATTTGTCCCTCATGCTAATATTTTGTCGACTTCTGGTCTGAATAACACCTGCAAGTTACTGATCTAGTCTAACTGCCATGGTTATAAAAGTTTACTTACATAGTTTACTACATATCGAAAAGCTAAAAATAGTAAACAACATTTCGTAAGAACCAACCTTGTGATTTTGTTTTCAAGTGAGGAATTTGCGAAAATCCCAGACACTTAACTTCAACATTATTTATAATATAAAATAAGATAAGATACTGCAAAAGCTAGAAAGTATATATTAAAACAGTTTTCAATTTCTTATCGATTCTTACAATTATCATTTCCTTTAATCGGCATTATAAAATTATAATTAATTTTAAACACTAATCTTCAGAAGTTTGTGTTCTTTTTAAAGGTACGAATAATTAACTTACGAAGAATTATTGGTTTCATAATCAACCGATTTTTAGAATTTGAGGTATTTTTTCATTGCGAAAGATGGATCAGGTAATATGCTCCCAAGATTTCTGTTAATTCCGCAAAAATGGATAAAAAGAATAATAAAACTATAGTTTACTAGCATATGTTTATGACAATACAACGAATATTAGATTTCGATACCTATTACCATAAAATGGAACTTATCATATTGCGTTAACTTTATGCAACTTTAACCCTTTTAATTTCATTAGTGTCAAAAAGTAAACCGTAATGATGGACGGAATTTATCTTTTTTGATAAAGTTTCCCACTTCACCGAAATCAATCCATAAAATTATATGCTGCAGATACGCCGTTTCTTCCATGATAAAAATGATGGTAATCTAAGGCGTATGTGCATTATTTTTCAACGCATTCGGTTCATTTTCAAAATATATTCTTTCACATGATATTTAAAAAAGAACTTACATATGTAATTATGTGTATAAGTCTTTTTCTGTTATTTTGCTGAAAACAAAAATACTCTCTTTGATTGCAAATCCTATAACCAAATATTTCCGATTTGCCATAGACGATTTTTGTAACAAGGTTAACACTATAGGACAAGGCTCCATTTTTGAGCAAGTGATTGCGACAAGACAATATCCCTTAGTTTAATGTTTTATTATTTTGGAGATCTTTCAAAATATTTTTGATTTTAATTTTAGTTCCAATTGAAGTTCGAGCTGAAAGCATCAGTCTAACGGATTGATTGTGAGTTTTAGTTATAATTTCTATTTCATTATATGTAACATCTTTTGTATTTGAATTTCGCCTTTTAACTCACTTACTATTTCTCTTTATTTTTATTTTAGCGAGTTGTAAATTTATACAATTTTTTTATTACTAATTTAAAAACTTTAATTCTTTGATTTCGATTACATTGTTGTAATGAAAGTAATAATTTACTGATATCAGGTGTTTTAAAATAATCACAATTTTTATTAAATTTTGTGATTTCTTTTATTAACATTTTGTTTATACAAAATTAGTTTTCACTTTTTTTTATTGCCATAATAAATACAAAATAGTAATGATAGTTTTCTAACGAAGTTGTATCAAATCTTATATAATAAAACGTGAAGTGCAAAAATTAGCAGAGCTATGAAAATAAATAAACAGACTTACAAAAATAGAATTGAGCTGTTCTTATGATATTTTTTAAAAAGTATATTATTAAAACAATATGACAGTTGACAGTTCATGAATGGTTACGAAATTCTGAAAAAATGACAAAAGTCATATTTTAATAAAAGTATAACGCATACAGATACAAAAAACGCACATGTATTCTGAACTTATACTTAAATTAAAAGACATTATGTTGAAAACGATTATATTTTTTCTCTTTAAAAGTAAAAGTCTTAACAAGTCTTACCGAATTTCTTGGAATCTAAACATTTTGACAGATGACGCAAATAATAAAAAGAATAAAATACATTAATCCGATTGCAATTGATCGCATGTTATAAAAGAGAACTTTCAGACACTACTTTAGGATTGATCTCGTGACAATTGTGATCTTATCTTCTAGAACACGGTCAGGAAACTTTTCTTGCAAAGTTGTGAACTGTGCCTTCAAACTTTTCACGATTTTGTAGAAAATTTTAACAATGGCAATGAGTTGTTAAATCGTATATTGTTCCATTTTTAGTAAAGTTTTCTTGTAAGTACTTGTCAAATGTCAAAAGATGACAGCTTCGAACGTAACGTGGGCGATTCAATATGAATCCTCTTAATGAAGAATAATTCATAATGGTATTTTTAATTGAGAAGATTTAAGTGTTCAAATTAAAGGTAAAATTGTTTTCTTTTAAACTTGATAATCTTAAATGATTTAGTATAATGTTAAAGCCATTTAGCTTACTTTATACGATTTTAACATCTTGTTTAAAATTTTGCGCCATTGATTTAGACATTGATTCTTTCTTTAAACTTAAATACATCTTGTATTTAAACCATGGCCAAGAAATTTAAATTCACAAACTTTAAGTTTAAGCAAAATATTGATATAATAACAAGGTATTTGCAAATTGTTGAACCATTAAGAAAATATCTATAAAAAGAAAAACGTTTCTACAACTGGCCTAAAGTCAACTAGTCACTTAATAAGAACTAATTGCGAGCATAATGTAATAAAGAACTATGTTAATAGACGCGTTTCATTTGAAGTAGTTATTTTTTTTTACCTAATTTAGTAAAGTAAAGCCTAATAGTACAATTAGTTAAAGTATTGTTATTTGTTTTATCTTAATTATTTTTTTTTTTGTATTATTGAATGTACACCTGCGAAAAGAACTGTAGAACCTCTAATCGTAAGAACTCAAGGTATCAAACCTTACGTACTTGATTTTGATCTGATTGGTTTTACTGTTTTTTGATATCAAAAGCTATATTATGTAGGCTCCAATATAGGCTTTCTATAGATAATTTTTAATTTAATCTTTTGCTTAGTTTTATGTTTTATTTTTACATAAATATGTATAAAAGAGCAGAAATATACAGGAATACATGTACACTTTTATAATCTGCTAATCGAAAGCAAAATTTGGCGAATAAGATTTGTGACATTTGTGATTTACTTAGGGAATTTTCTCCGCCTTAAATTTAATAAATATGTTATGTTGAACATGTGATGTAATGAGGTTTCTTTTAAGTTCATGCTCAGTTTTTATTAGATAATTTCGTACCCTAAAGTTAATTATGTAAACGTTTTTAAGCTTGAATTGTTCATAAGGTTCTAAAACTACGTATACAAGTTTTTTTTTTTAAACTAATTAACATCTATCAAACCCAAAGAAAACTCATGGTTTGATTCGAGCTGTAAGGAGGTTATTAGGACCAAAAATGTAAGTTTCCGTTTTACATCGATTTTGAGAAAGTAAAATTATATTGCACTTAATATTTTAAAGGCATTTGATAGAGCTTGGCATCAAGCTTTCTTATCGAAAATACGTGCATTTGGTTTTGATGAATCTCTTCTTTGTTGGGTTTTGTAATTACCTTTCGAACCGTTCAATTCAAATAGTATTGGACGGGTTCAAATCTGATATCCACAAAAAAAAACGCTTGTGTGCCCAGGTCTCCGTTTTTGTCTCCGACATTTTTCCTTATTTTTATAAATCATCTTTTGTCAGAAACTTCTAACTTACAAATTTATTTTGCTAATAACAATACCCTTAATTTTTCATATTCGTTCCTAGATTCTCATCCTTGTCCTGTTTGGACTACCAGCAGCTGTGTATGATAAGCTCATTAAATGTTGATATTGACAGCATTGAATCAAAAAAACGGGTAGGATTTAATGCTTCGAAATCTCAATGTTGTCCAAGACGCAAAAGTGAAACCCTCCTCCCATGCCACTATCCATTGGTGGTACTTGCATCGAGGAGGCTGAACAGCTTTCAGTTCTAATTATTGTTCATCACAAACAATATCTTGTGGATCACATATTTGACATCGCCAAAAATGCTTCTAAGTGTTATTGTTGTCTCGTACGATGCAAAAAGTTGTTTACCCCTTCTGATCTGAAACTCGAATATAATTCTCATATGTGGACTGGTGGCCTAATAACGTACTGAAGTCTTTTGGACAGAATTGGAAAAAAGAACTCTAAAATTGATAGGCGATAATTTTCTGACTGAGACATTTGGTACTCCTTAATATCGCCGCAAGATCTCATGCCTATCGCTATTTTCATAAACAAAAGCCAGTTGTATTTCTCCTCTCAAACAATTCAACCGTAAAACTTACTTCTATTAATGCTCATCAATTAGTTTCAGACGTAGTGTTAAGTACAGGATTCTTTCTTTAGTCGCACTACACGAATGTGGAATACTTCACCATGCTCAATATTTCCCACTCATTATAATGTGCAGACATTCAAAACTAATGTGCATCGGTATCTCCTTTCTAATCCTGTCCTCGCACAGTGTTTAATCATTATTAGGGTATTAATAACCCTGTTAGCTCACAATATACAACCAAAATGTTAAAAACAATCAAAAACCGTGTTCTTAAGGCTAAGGAAAGACATAACATAGTTTTTAAAAGCTTACTACTTTTAGCCTGATAGATACAGATAGATAAGATAGAGATTTAGTAACTTACTTCATTTCTGGAAAATCTCATTAGTTATGAGTCTTTGGCCGTATCTATACTTTAGAGTTGGATTTGAAATAAATCCATCATAATCCATCGGAAAAGTGCAATTTAAATGTCAGAAGAAAAACCTTGCTGACCTTTGTCATTAAATAATCAAAATTAAATGATCTTTTAAAAATGGTGCTCACTTTCATATAAATATTCTTTAACCCTTTTTTTCAAACAAAAATTATACAGAAAAATATTGACTCTTAAACTAAAATCTTACTCCAACCCTGGACGAAATAAATGCATGCATTTTTATTCGTCGTACAAAAATAAAACCAACAAAACTAAAGACCTCAAGCAAGAACCCTTCTTATAAGATACTTTTATGACCATTTTATACACGGTGATTCCGCCGAGCGTTTCGTCTTTTATAAACAAAGAAATCTTTTCTTTAACTTCTTATATCATACTTCTTTATTCAAACCACTCTCCAACTTGATTTCAATATTCGACTCGACCATTCACTACTCGTCTCTCAGTACGAGTAGATTGAAAAATATGTACAACCATAATCCATCCAACTTAGTAGTATCAAGTATCAACCATTCGCTAAAAATTTTCAATTTATGCAATCTCAGCGAATTTTCAACATTTATTTGTGATTCTGTTTGCGGATGTTATTTCAACGTTTAAGTATTGTTCCCGTACGAATAAAAGCCGTCGTCAGTAGCCCGGCATCAACATCGGCATCGGCATTACACCCATTTTATAGGAAGGCCTCAGTTTGATCCCTCTTTCAGACTTCTATATAGAGAGCCTCTGTTTTTGTGATTTTTGTGAGCGCACATAGCGAAGTCGTCTCCTCAGTCAGTCCACGATCGGTGCCCGTTGAGTTTAAAACGAATTCAACTCTGGAAAATAATATTTTAAATTTCATTCGGTAGTAAAAAAATCAAAAAGAATTTATAATACACTTTGAATGTGATTAAATTAAAGTTTAAATCTTAAAGCAATTACCTACATAATTTATCTATACAAAATTATAGTACCACTTTACATTGAGTGAACTGTAACTTTTAACCGTGAAAATAAAAACCTTATAGTTTAAATGTTCCCTCAAATTGGGTATGTGACATTGACCCAACATAGTCTTATGTTAGTCATAGTCATACCTAGACTATAAAAAGATTAAGTTCAAAACGTGTAACATATGCATAAGAAAAAAATGTGCTATAATTTATTGAATGAAGTAATTGAATCTTTAGTTATAAAATATGTTCACTTTCTCCTCTTAAGTAGGTGAAGATCACTGCACTAGAAAGATCAAGTTTTGGCGCTCGAAATAAATTTAAAAAAAAAGTGCATTTACTTGAATATCGAGTTGTGATGTAAAGTGATGTAAATAACTTCAGTTGCATTTTTCAAAAAATTAAAATAAATTTTAAAAAAACAACCATAAGAGTGGAATACAAAAAATTAAGCAATATGATACGCCATACCATCAGCAATAATATCACCAACGAGCTAATTGCATAATATAAACAACCGGCCAAAATAGATACGCAAAACATCCGCCAGATACATTTCGCCCAAAAGAAGTGAGTTGAGTGAGTGTGATTTTAAGTCGTTATCGTTAAATTAAACACCGTTGTTGGTCATCATTGTTGTGATTTTTTGAAGGGGACATACATATGAATATAGTATGAATTTCTATGGCAGTTTGAGATCTCTTCATTCATTGTGACATTTTTTGTGTTGTTTGTGGATTGATGATATAATGTTTGAATTTCATAAAGGGTGTTTTTTCTTATTTCTTGTGTCACTTTGGGTAACATATAATAAGCAGTGTGTTTGTAATGCGTGAAGGATTAGGTTACAAACTTAAGATTTGAATCTGTTACTCAATTCAAGAAAAAGACACTTTTGAAATCTTATATCATTTTTCCTTCTGTTGACGATGGTCTTAAACTTTGCCATAACTTTCCCATAAAACTTTTACAAAACGTTACTTTTTAGGCCTACAAATGCTTTTCTTCTTTAAATTTTCGACTTTCAACTATAAATTAATAAAGCAACAAAATTTGTATGAACAAAAATATTACATTATCTATACGAAAAGAAACACCGAGACACCCTGTTTTTATAGTAAACCATTCACATTGGGGTTTCGAATCAAGCTTAAGGTGCATGTTATTTTATGTAGATGAAATTATTTATACATCTACTACTTATTAACAACTATATTTATTCTGCGCGATGGTTATTTTTTTAAAGAGGTAGGTTTTATTTATTTGTAATTTCGTAAGGATTGGTCAGCGTGATTTTTGTTAGGTTGTTTTATATTTATTATGATAATAAATTATTTCACAGTAGCAATTTGTTAAACTTGATCTTAAGTTATATTTGGAATGTTTACAATAGTTTTGTAAGTTTACATTAAATTGGAATATCAAACATCAACCTTAAAATGTAAAATATACTGAAATATGAACTCTATTTATGTATCTATGTATATAAAGAGTACACGTGCTATAGATAGTTTTGTGTTTGGGCTATATTTTCTTAATTGTTTGATTGGATGCTCTTCAGTGCGGTATATGGTTTTTGAATACCCTTAGTGTAATGACATTATATTTACTTTTTTTGTTGTTGTTTTCTCTGAGTAAGTTATTCAATTGTGATTCAATTAAATGACTGAAAAATTGTATGAGTTCTGACCTTCAATTCGAAGGGATGTTTCCGTTTTATTATACGAGTATATGAAGTGAATCTTTTTATAGTTTACGTCAGTTTGTGTTGATGATAGTTTTAGCTTATGGAAGAGAAATTTAAATACTTAAATATAACGTGGTATATCCAAATAAAGGTTCATGTATTTTATGAGGTTAGTGCAGCAATATAGAATTGCATGTATAAACGAGTAAAGATTTAAAAATCATCTTAATTTTAGAAAAATACCATTGTTTTATGGTTTTAAGAAGATTAAACGATTAACTTGTACCTGAACCTGTATTATAAAGAGTTTTCCAATATAAAAGGTTTCATTTTGGAATCGTATTATCGCCTCTAGGCAAATCAGACCATTGTGTCATATCTTCCATGCCAAAATAATCCAGTTTAAAAAAAAACTCCTATGAGAAAGCCAATTGGGATGGCCTCAACGACTTCTTCAGGAAATTTAACTGGTCACTTTGCTTCATCGATAGTGACGTTGGCTCCAGCGCAGTTATGATTACAAACTTCATCCTTTGGGAATTGAAAACAAAATTCATGATCCAAGCTGTAAAGAGGTTGTTAGAATCAGAGATGTAAGTTTCCGTTGTTATAAAGCCCATCTCGCTGAGGAAAACCGGAACACAATGTCGTCTTCGGTTCCAATTCTCGTTCTCAATGACACTCCGCTCGATAAAGCCCATTTGCTTGCATCACAGTTTGGTGTTAATTCGACGCTGAAAGAGCCTTTCGTAAACGGTTTTATAGGACAAATCTTCTTTTCCACTTGTGCGGTTGCAAGAGTACTATAAGACCTTGAAATACACAAATCCACTGGCCCGGATAGTATCCCCCTATTGCTCTGAAGTAGTACCCGTGGCATGTTGGTTAGTGCGTTGAACTGTCATACCAGAGGTCTGAGTTTTAAAGTTTTTTTTCAAGGGTACTGCCTCTTGACAAATTCTCTAAGAGTAATTCTTGTCATGAAAAGTGCTTTCTCAACTTATCCGTTTGGATAGTTGAGAGGATGGAATGGTTGAGAGTTGTAAGTCGCTAGGCCTTGGTTTTCTACGGACTGTTGCTCCACCTAATTTATTTAATTTATTTATTTATTGCTCTGAAGAGGCGTTCTTCATTGCTGGCAAAACCACTTCGTAAGCTTTTCCATTTTTCCTACTCTACAGGTCTCTTTCCGATCGGATGGAAAACAGCATTTGTCCAGCCTGTCCCTTAAAACGTCCAAATGCAAAACGCCCTTCCTTTCATGGTCATGATAACGCTGGTTAATTATCAGCTTAGAAATACATATCTCGAAGAACAAAAGCTTCTTAGTTACTGGCAGTATAGCTTTCGTAGGAATAGGTTCCCCGGTGATTTTATGGTTAACCTAACCGAACAGCAGAGCAAATCTTTAAATCGTTTTAGAGAAAAGTAACATTATACGAGTAGCACTTGATACTTCAAAAGCATTTGATAGAGTTTGGCATCAAGCTATCGAAAATGAATATAACTCGCATTTTTGGACAGGTGCCCCTAAAACAAGTTTAAGTCATTTGGATAGAATCCAAAAAAGAGCTTTGAAAATGATAGCCGATGGAACTATAACCGGAATATTTACATCACTCGAAGACCGCCGCAATGTTTAATGCTTTTCGTTGTTTTACCGATATCTTTACAAACAATGTTCGGTCGTATTAGCCAGTTAGATTCTCCCCTCGAACAATTATGCTTTTACACTCGCACTTCCAGGAATGTCTATGTCCATCAGTTAACCCTTGAGCTCAATTTCAGACGAACTGTCAAGTGTAAAGATTCTTTTTTAACCACACATCGAGAATGTGGAATGCTTTACCCAACTCTGTTTTTCCCTCTCATTTTAATATTCAAAACTTTAAGATCGCGCCGATAGCTTCTCTTAATTCCCTCCGTATTTTCATAACGCTCGCACTGTGTTCAAACGTAAACGTGTAAAGAGTATTAAAAACCCCTTTAGTGCGTGTAAATTATAAAATTAAAAAAAGAGGGTGGGATGCGCATGCGACCCACACTGATAACTTCCTATTCCCATCCCGTCTGTCGATTTGTCTTGCTTAAAAGTTTGTCTATATGTATCAATTTTTTTTATGAAAAAATGGACTGCTGGATTTTTATAAAAAAATTACTGAATATCGAAAACAATATTTTCTGTGAAATAAAATAAGTTTGAAGCCAATATTTTTAATTTTTGAAAAGCTATTTGAGTCGAAAGTAAATTTTTACCAAGTTTTAGTATTGTTTTTTTTTAGGTTTTTATTTTTTGTAATAAAACTGTCAATTCGATTTTTCTCAAAATTTTGTCTGATGTTGAAAACAATATTTCTTATAAGTTAAAATTAGTTAGAAGCCATTATCTCAAAGTTTTGAAAAGATATTCGAGTCGAAAATCAATTTTTACCAACTTTTGTAAAATTTTTTTTTTTTGGTTTTTAATTTTTTGTAAAAAAAACTGTCAATTCGATTTTTTTCAAAATTTTACTGAATGTTGACAACAATATTTTTTTAAAGATAAAATTAGTTTAAAACCAATATCTCAAAGGTTTGAAAAGATATTTGAGTCGAAAATCAATTTTTACCACCTTTCATACATTTTTTTTGTAGGTTTTTATTTTTTTGTAAAAAACTGTCAATTGATTGATTTTTCTCAAAATTTTTCCTAATGTTGAAAACAATATTGCTTATAAGTTAAAATTATTTAGAAGCCATTATCTCAAATTTTTGAAAAAATATTTGAGTCGAAAATCAATTTTTACAAACTTTTGTTAATTTTTTTTTTGTTTTCAATTTTTTGTAAAAAAACTGTCAATTCGATTTTTTTTCAAAATTTTACTGAATGTTGAAAACAATATTTCTTATAAGATAAAATAAGTTTGAAGCCTTAGTCTCAAGTTTTTGAAAAGATATTTGAGTCGAAATTCAATTTTTCCCAACTTTGCGTAATGTTTTTTTTGGGTTTTTATTTTTTATAAAAAAAACTGTCAATTAGATTTTTCTCAAAATTTTATCAGATGTCAAAAACATTATTCTTCGTTGCACAAAATTGTTTTGGAGATGAAATCATATTTTGGTAGTAAAATTTTCGAGGTCACAAATTTTTTTTTTTTTCAGTTTTTTTGATTTATAAAAAAAACCCGTTAATTGGATTTTTTTCCAAAAATATACTTGTTTTGTATTACGTTACAATATATAATATAAAATTTAATTCAAGTCTCTAGCGTCATTGGTTCATGAGATATTTAGGGTTAAGCAAAATTTTCACTTTTTTTTAAACTGCTATGGTAAAAAAAACCACCCACGCAATTTTCTTGAGAGCCCTTTCTGCATCTTTCTGCCTTATTATCTGCATAACAAAATTTATTTGAAGTCGATATCTCTTCTGGTTCTTGAGCTATGGAAGACGAAAAAAACATCGCGAACGTACGGACACGTACGGACGTACAAACGTACGTACACACGCACGCACAGACATCTTTCTAAAAATCTTTTATTTCGACTCTAGGGACCTTGAAACGTCGAGAAATGTCAAAATTTTCAATTTTACAAATCGGACCCATTACAATAACTTCCTATGGGAAGTTAAAAAAATTCGACTGACATTTGAGAAGGAAAAACTACGCTATAATTTTGTATTGCACTTGGAAGATATTGATGTGGATGACGTCTATTTTCAACAATAAGGCGCTACGTGCCACACAAGAAAGGAAATAATCGCGATTTTGCAAAAAAAAATTCCGGACCATGTTACTTCTCGAAGAGATGATCACAATTGTCCACCGAGATCTTGCATTTGAACATCTACTGACTATTTTCTTTGGGAACAGTTGAAAGATGAGGTTTATTTCAATGCTCCACAATCTATTCAAGACTATAGAGCAGAAGTTCGTGAAGTTATCGAGCCGCATATGTGGAAATTGGTCATAGAAATTCATGAAATGATGGTGTCGCAACCGAACCTTGATGGCCATTTTGCTGTTATTTTTCCCCATGGCAAATGGTAAACTTTCATTTTAACAATACAAAAATAGTCTCTTTCAATATAATCATTTTGCCTCGGAAATATCACTTAATTCGAAAAGAAATGGCCCTGAAAATATACTTGATACTTTTGCTATTAAAATACACAGGCTTCAAGTATCTGAAAAATATTATCCGATTCCCAATTTTATTTAATTACTGTGTAGGTACTATTAAAGTACTAGAAAGAAATTAACTTAAATGTTACTACTGTTAATTTGGGGAGAAGGTTTTCGGTGGAGAAAAATCATTCATAAGAAAGGAAAGATGATCAAGCAAACAACAAAGTCCTTTGTTTCGATCAATTTTCTGTGACCAAGCACTTTAATTCTTATAATTAAATAACTAATGGCATATATAATTAATCATTTTGATGACGTATGTTTCTTATTTTCACATTTATAACACGTATGTACCTATTCAGAACGATAACAAACGAATTTATTGAAGTTCATGGGCAGGGTAACATCTGCCGGGTCGAAACTATAGGCAGTCCTAACAATTTAAATTTTTTGTATTTATTCTCGGGTTGTTTCAGAAGAAAGCCGACAAAAAAAAATCCATTCAGATTGTAGTCAGGAGACTGTGAGAAGATTGTCTTTCTTTTGTTGTTAATTGGAGAAATAAAAGTGTTCATAATGCAACTGCGGAGATTTTGGTTTTGTTCCAAGTCAGGTGCATGACTCACAATACACCTTTTTCACATTCCAAGTATTCCAAGTAACCAGCTTCCTGGTATTCAAAACATTAAAAAAGAATGTAAGTTGAGGACGACTGTACTGATTGTTATCGGATTATATCATTTAATTTCGTTATAATTTGAATTAGTTCAAAACGTTTATTATATTTGGTTTAATAACTACTTTTTAACCTTATAATTTATTATAAATAAAAATAAACCTCTGAAATGTGTGTATGTAGCAGCTTAACTTCCGGACGGCTGCACTTAATTGGATAATTCTCATTTTTCGTTTTCAATATTGTCAGGACAAGATAACACAAATTTTTTAACGAAATTTATGCGCGTACATACATTTTGGTGATTCTTTTGTATTTTTTAAATATGGATGAAATTGTAAATTATTTTTTTATTCATTTTTTTTTTAGTTGAATCTTTTCATTATTTCAAAATCAGAGATCATCAAGTTTGGTGCAGCGTTTTTATGTATTATTTAAGTGTCTGTATATTCCTCTATTGCTGCTAAATAGACTGTACTAAACAGAAAGTCCGTCCGTACTTTTTATTGTGGTGGAATTTGTAATCGGAGGATTTTTATTTTACTTGACTTGTTACAATTTAGCTTCTTTTAAATGTGACATGATTAATGACTTAGGATACAACAAGTTTGTCAAGTATTGATAATATTATTTTTTTATTTTTCCCATATTATAGTAAAACATGTCTTTTAGAATTTTCGAAAATATAAAGTATGACAATACGTATTCCACCCTCTCAGTTAGTTTTTAATAACAACACATTCCAAAGTATTTTTTGTTCTGAATTGAATGCACACACCTTTACCTTTTTCTATGACTTCAGGTTTTTGAATTGTAACTCTTTGAAAATTCAAGACAACCATAATACTGTGTTTTAAACACAACATAGTTCTAAACTGATAATTGTAGAAACCTTTACTTTTTTGATACATTTTAATCATATCACTTAGTGTTTGGAAATTCTCATTAGTTTTAAGATGACTTATGACTCTTAATTTTATTTTATATAAAGTTTTGAAAAACGTTTAATATTATGCTTTCATTGAATTGAAAAATATATTTAAGAGTTAATTTTTAATACTGATTCCCAATTCAAACTGCAATTTTAGCTAAATGCACAGAATAGTGTTATAACTCCGCCTGTCATCGAGCGCGTTAGTGATTCTAAGGGGCCAATCTTTTTTCGCACTCGTACTGTGGCGAGAGTCCTAAAAGATCTTAACATACATAAATACGCTGGTCCGGATGGTATCCCCGCTATTGTTCTAAAGAAGTGTTCTTCAAAGCTGGCGAAACCACTGCGTAAGCTTTTTCATCTGTCCTACTCCTCAGGTCTCGTTCCGAGCGGACGGAAAACCGCATTTGTCCAGCCTATTACCAAAAAAGGCGAATCTTCCTCCACTCTAATTACCGATCAATTGCACTAGCGTCCCTTCATTCCAAGGTCATGAAAACGCTGATAAATTATTACTTCAAGAAATATCTCGAAGATCGAAAGCTTCTTAATGACCGACAATACGGCTTTCGTAGCAATAGGTTCACTGGTGATCTCATGGTTCATCTCACCGAACAGTGGAGCAAATCTTTACATAGCTTTGGAGAAAGTAAGATTATTGCACTTGATATTTCAAAAGCATTTTATAGGGTTTGGCATCAAGCTCTGTCCCTCCTTCATTGGATTAGTAATTACCTTTCGAATCGTTCAATACAAATTATATTGGATGGATTCAAGTCTGAAAACCACAAAATAAATGCTGGTGTGCCCCAGGGTTCTGTTCTATATCCAACACTCTTTCTCATTTTTATTAATAATCTCCTGTCTGCAACTTCTAATCCAATACATTGTTTCGCTGACGATAGTACTCTTAGCTTTTTATATTCGTTTTCAGATTCACATCCCTCCTCTTCGAATGTGGAACTGCGACGACATAATATGATAAGCTCATTAAATTCCCACCTAAACAGCATTGTACAATGGGGATTATAAAACCGCGTGGAATTAAATGCTTCGAAAATCCAATGCTGTCTTATATCGTTAAAGCGAGATATACCTCCCTTGCCATTATCCATAGATGGCACTTGCATCGAGGAGACTGAACATCTCGATATTCTCGGTATGTGTATCACCAACCACCTTTTGTGGAACGATCACATACGCGATGTCGCCAAAAATGCCGCAAGATGTTTGGGTTTTCTAAGGCGATACAAGAATTTGTTCTCCCCCTCTGATCTGGCTGTTATCTACAAGACTTATATACGTCCAGAGCTGGGGTATAACTCCCATATCTGGGCTGGTGCTCCTGCAACTTACTTAAGCCTCATGGACAGTATTGAACGTAGAGCATTTAGATTGATTGGTGATATTACCATCATAAATGCCAGTTGCATTCCTCCCCGTAATACTCGCACTTCTAGGAATGCTCATCAATATACCCTCGAGCCCAACTTCGGTCGTACTGTCAAGTACCAAGATTCGTTCTTTAGCCGTACTACGTGAATGTGGAATGCCTTGCCACACTCTGTCTTTCCCAGCCATTGTAATATTCAGGAATTCAAATCCAATGTGCACCGACATCTCCTTTTTACCCCTCTCTCCCTTTCCTAGTGCTCACACTGTGTCTACATAATAAGGGTAGTATTATCCCCTTGAGTGTGCTCTTATCATTAAAAAAAAATTAAAGGTAAACATACTCTTTTGATACAGAAGTAAGTTCATGCGACCCAGTCGTGCATTGTATTATATTGTAGAGAAATATATAACTTATTTTTTGAAATTAACGAAAGAGTGATTCCTTTGTAAGATGCCAATTACCTATGAAACAAGTTTTGAAATTTGTATTTTATCTGGAATCTATATTTCTTAATAATACGGAAACGTCTTTTTAATGAAATTTGCAACAATTTTAACATAAAACGAGGACAAAATGCCAAAATTAATTGAATTATTTTGACAGTTCTTATCTCACCCTCTCACTCTTGTCTCAAGGTCATTTGTTATTTTAAAAATACCTTTCATATTCAACGAACCTCATGCAAATTCGACCTTATATCTTCCATTAATTAAACATATAGTAACACTCACAATATTATGCCTTATTGCTATTCATTTCATGAAATCACAAACGTGCCTTGGTATGCTATAACTTCAGATGTCACTCGTCGAAAATATAAGGCATCATGTTTGAAAACCAAAACAAAAATCTAGGTACAGGTTGAATTACAATTCTTTGTTTTTTGATTCACTTATAAGCCCGAGTTGTTATATTGCAGTTTCCTGCTTTAAGAATTTGTACATATATTTTTTGCCGCTCAAAGCAATTTATAGAAGGGATGTGTGATTCATTTCATTCTCATTGTATCGGTTTTCCTTTCTGGACGTGACTTGAATATTAAACAAATTACCATATTAAATTTCAAATTATATTTCTATTTTATTTTTTTAAGGAGGCATTGAACTCCTTATCACTTTTAGGTATTTAGGTACTTAACATAGGGCGTAGATTTACCTATGTACATATGTATGTACGTATGTATGTAGGTACCACATTTTTCAATGGTTTGAATTTGAATATCTATGAACTTCACAATAATAATTTTGAAATGAATTCTGAATGAAAGCAACAGCATTTGAGTCATTTTATTGTTATTGTAATATTCGACTTGGTCCGATAATTAAAACTTATTCACACTTCGTAAATAAAAAAAAAAACACAAATTCACTTTATTTAAATTACTAACAAAATTTCTTTATTCCACACTTTCAATTATTACTTTTTTTTTAACACAGTCTTTACTTTTAAACACAGTCTTTACTTTATAGCAATTCACAATCCATAATCCATACTGAACCGCTTCGCTTCCAAGCGCCTATTTATATACCTCAAATCGGTTCGAGAATCTACGAGGTTGTTCTCGATGCTTAACGAAGTTCTCCACTTTATCACTAGATGCTTACCCCTTTCGAGGTTCTTGTATGCGCTGAATGAGTTCCCCTCTAAGCCACTAGATGTTTCTCGATGCTTAAAGAAGCGAGTTCTCCTATTACTACCACTAGATGTTGCCCCTTATTATTGAAAGAGTGTATACACATTACATTGCCCCCTCCTTAGGATTGATCGTCCCGAACAAATCCATTGTTCTCATCACCACTGTAGCGATGTAGCCGGTCACGATGCACAACTTTAGGTTTTCCTCTGATTCCCTTTTGTATCCGGTACACGACATCGTTGATTTTTGTAGTGACTGTATATGGACCTTCCCAGTCACGTTGAAGTTTCGGTGATAACCCTTTTTGTCGATGGGGATTGTAAAGCCACACCCGATCTCCTGCTTGGAACTCTGTTGTTGTCGCTCGTATATCGTAGCGTGTCTTTATTCGGTCACTGAACATCTTTATTTTCAACCTGGTATTGTCGTGGATCTGAAGGGGTCTTTCTTGTTGAGCCTTCCTCAACTCGTCGTTGCTCCAGCCATAAATGGGATCGACTCTGGTTCGTTGGACAGTAACCACTTCTTTTTCTTCTTGTCGTCTGCAATGCTTACAGTCTTCCTTATATGGTCTGCTCTTGTTGTCAGGTTTCGTTTGATAAGCCTGGATGTCGTTCCTGCGCCCATCGATACCAGAAACCAGCTTCTGCCCCTTAAAGTTGGTCCTTATTCGTTTTCCCGGGTGGAACACAACTTCGGAAGCAACGTTGTTGGTGTTACTTTGACCAGTTGAATTACTTCTGTTTCCAAAGTGTTGCCATGCGGTTCCTCTTCGCGGTAATCTGCACTGTCGCTGTAGATGCCCAGTCTTATTGCAGTTCCAGCATCGTGCTGGTCCGTCTCGCTGACTCCTTTCCACAGTAGCCTTCTGACAAGAACATTCTTGGACTCCTATTTCTCTTACGCGATGCACGTTTTGGGAAGCTTGTTCTGCAGCCTCCATCGTCAGAGCGAAAGCCAATGCTTCTGGTAGTGTTCGCTTTCCGGCAGTGCGGATAGCCCTTTGGAGATTTATATCGCCCACAGCTCTCACAAAGGCTTCAACAGCAAGTTGATTTATTATTTCGTTACCAGCTGTTGGATATGCCAGGTGAACCAATCGCTCGATATCTGCCTGAAGCTGCTGTAGAGTTTCACCTCTTTTCTGTGTCCTATTGTTAAGCTGAACTCGGAAGAGTTCTGCCATGTGGCTATTCCCAAACCGCTGTTCGATTGCGTTTGCCAGAACTGTGAAGTCACCACTCTTTTCTGCTGGGATGGTTTGTAGCAGTTCAGCAGCAGATCCTCTTAAAGCAAGCGTAAGAGCAATGTATTTTTCGTGATCGTCCCAGCCGTTTGTTAACGCTGCTGCTTCAAACTGTTTCTTGTAGATTGACCACGGAATCTGCCCATCAAAGCTTGGAGGATTCACTTCTCTCTTCCTTGAGCACTCACCAGAAGGTTCTCGAGCTTTCATCTTTCGCACTTTTTCTAGTTCATTTGTGATGGTTTCAATTTGTTCGTCAATTTTCTCGAAACGTGCATTTTGTCGCTCGTCGACAGTTTTAATTTTCTCTTCGAAGTCCGCAAACCTGTCTTCTAAAAGATTTTTCTGTTCGTCGAATCGCTCTAGAATATTCTGCTGTTCTTGCTTTTGGTCGCTTCTTTGGGCTTCTAGTTGTTTCAGGACATTCTGCTGTTCTTGTTTGTGGTCATTCCTTTGAGCTTCTAGTTGTTTCAGGACATTCTTTTCATTCTCTTCAAATTTGGCTAAAAGAACTGACACCATGTTAGATAAGGCAACATTTGCATTTACCTCTTCCACTTTTGCTTCTATTTCGAAAACAAATGTATCTGGGTCTTCATTTTTCTGCTCCAGATATTCTTGCAGCCGTTTAACAAGTTCGGTTTTCACGCCTGTCCCACTTAAGCCACGTTTGCTTAGTTCGGCCTTTAGCTCAGGGACAGTTAAGTCTTTCAAAACTTTACTCATTTTTTTTTTTTTTTTTTTATTTTTAACTTCACTTCTTCACACAAAATAGTTCAATCACTGCTCACTGTTTTTATTCTCAATAAGTTTTAATCCCTTATTCTGACACCAATGTAATATTCGACTTGGTCCGATAATTAAAACTTATTCACACTTCGTAAATAAAAAAAAAAAACACAAATTCACTTTATTTAAATTACTAACAAAATTTCTTTATTCCACACTTTCAATTATTACTTTTTTTTTAACACAGTCTTTACTTTTAAACACAGTCTTTACTTTATAGCAATTCACAATCCATAATCCATACTGAACCGCTTCGCTTCCAAGCGCCTATTTATATACCTCAAATCGGTTCGAGAATCTACGAGGTTGTTCTCGATGCTTAACGAAGTTCTCCACTTTATCACTAGATGCTTACCCCTTTCGAGGTTCTTGTATGCGCTGAATGAGTTCCCCTCTAAGCCACTAGATGTTTCTCGATGCTTAAAGAAGCGAGTTCTCCTATTACTACCACTAGATGTTGCCCCTTATTATTGAAAGAGTGTATACACATTACATTATTATTATTATTATGACATAGGTATTGACATGTAAAATTTCCTTTATTTTATTTCTTATCGCTGTACTTGGCTTTCCTCTGGGTCACAATAACAATTATAATATTTATTATTGTTATTTCAAGCTTCTGTTCATATTGTAAACACCCTACCTATAGCTACCTAACTTAAAATATAACAATTGTCATTTAAAATGACATTGGGTGCATTAGTACTTGAAGATTATCAAACTTATAATAGAGACGGGGTATAATATGTATACGTACTATTAAATGTAGGGTGATTTTTTTTTCATAAGCTTTCAGTAATTTAATTTCATTTCAATTAAATAAATTAAATGCAACTACATATCTTTCCTATACAAAACACGGATTTTGCGTGTTTACCTTTATGGTGGATGAATCGTAATTTATGAACTTTTTTGTGACTTTTTACAATCTGTGAAGTTTTGTGGAACTTTTTGCAAATTGAAGTGTTTAATATTTTCAATAAACGCGACCAAAATTAATTGTATGAGCCTTGTTTAAAAAAAAATCAAAAACATTTAAGGAAAGTTCTAAAATAAGCATTAATTCAATGAATTTTTACAATTTAATTTGAAATAATTAGTTTTATATTTCATGTTTTAAAATTACACAAGCGAAAAAGGTTTTAAAGTGACAATGGGCAGGTTCAGACAACACAAGGGACTTCATTTGCAGTCAACTTCATTCTTTGAACGTGCATTTTGACCAAGGCAATTAGTTAGTTTTTAAAATGTCATGAGTTTCGAGTTCAGAACAGAAAAAACATTCATAAGGCAAGCTGCATGTCCATCACGATTTGTATTTTGTATTGAAAAGTAATATTATTTATTTGTTTTCCAAATTGACAAGGAATCTTTTTACACAAAACATTAAATGAAGCTGTGCAGAAAATAAATAAATCATAGCGTAACAAAGTTCAGATTTTAGTTGAATAAAAAAACATTATCAACTATCATTTTGACATAAGTTGACTTGAATTGATAGTTAGGGAGATTTTTCTTGACTAACTTTCCGGTCAACTTTCCAATAAAGTTGCCTTAATTGGAAGGCAATTTTTTGGCAGCTGCCCAATCACATGCTAGAAACTTGCCTTACATTTAAGTCCCTAATGTCGCCTGAACCTGCCCAATCAAATTATACTTTTTCTAAGGATTTTGATGGCCTTACATCGGCCTTACAAAAAATAATAATAACTTACCAAATTGATTTTCGATTCGAATATTTTACAAAACAAAGTTTTTGATTCCAAACGTATTTGCTTATATGAAATATAAAAGTTGCCACAAAAAGGGAAACATTGGTATTTAGCGACTTTTAATATGAATGGATCTGGTGCACCACTGGGATAATTTCGAAATATCGTCTTGTTAGAGATGGCAGTCATTTATAGATTGTATGGACGGAAAAAAATTTTAAGTCACCGGTTAAAAGAAATTGACTAGACTTAAGGAAAATACAAACAAGATTGGTCATTTATAAAAATTAGAAAAAGAAGGGGTCCCAGATGACTACCTTGTGGCACACCAGATGAAAACAAAACTGGTTATGAGAGAACTTCGTACAAGCAAACAAATTGAACCCGACTAAAATAGTGAGCGAAGGAATCGCAAATACTTGATAAATCTAAAAAAATTTAAACCAAGATAATTCATAATTAGGTTTGATTCAATTGGTAAAATATAATTTTGAAATACAAATTTGTTAAGAACATCGAGTCCTCATTCCAATTGAATGTACATTTTTTTTAGTTTATCGTTGTTTATTGTACTACGCGTATACGTTTATAAGCCTTGTTCTTCCTATTGCTTAAGTTACTTAGTCTTGTATTTAACCAAGGAGACTTGGAATATGTTTTATTTCCGACTTTATACTCTGTCCAACAAAAATAGTCAGTACACGTCTTATGGGAGAGCTTTTTTCTTGCAAATGGTGCCAGTCAGTGGTTTTATTCCCTTTTTACCTACTGAAAAAGAAAATTCAACCACTGACTTACACATAAATTGTTGTTGTAATTACGCTTCGACGAGCGTACATCCCCACAACCTTTACCATGCGCAGCCAAAGCCACTGCCACACTGACACTGATAAATAATGTGTTCACAAACAACCCTCTTCGTATGTATTGAAAATAAGCAGATTGTTATTAGAGTTACCATTTCCACGTTAATGCAAATCATGGTGGATTTTTCTTTGGATTTTGTTTGGGAGCTTTCAGAATGTGTGCTTTTTTAAAAGCTTTTGAGAACAAATATGGGAATGGTGTTGTCGTTTGCTGTTTTTCGGTAAGTGAAGTTTATTTATTATTCTTCGTAAATTAACCCTTTGTTCCCGGAGATGTCAACTTTTTCAAATATTTGTATAAAAACTTAAAATTTATATAGAATGTGTATAATGAATAATGCATTTAAATAAAAAAATATAATATTCACTAAAAATTAAAAAAAAACCAGTAGGAATATAAAGAAAAAATATAGAGTATTTGGTTTAATTGCGAAACCACTAGGAAGCAAAGGGTTGAGTTTAAGCGAAAATTATTTATAATACATGGTGTAGTTATAGATGGTGAAAAATAGTGATTTTGTTCATAAAAAAAATATTCTTTGAAAAAGTGTTTATTTATACGGTGTTTTATAATCAATGCCAAAAAAAGAACTGCTTTTATTTTATTATAAATCTGTGGTGTGTTGTTTATAAATTGTGTATTTGTGAATATTGTGTGATACAGAATCGAAAATTTTCATTATTTTTTCATAATTGAATTTATGTTACTCTTAGTTTTCACAAAGGGGTTTTTGAATTCGGGATTATGTACATAATTTATAAATTTTCTTAAACGGAATTTATTTTTAACTTTCAATTTAAAATCAAAAGTTGGTATCCTTACTAATATTTATCAGAGCTTTTTCGAAATTTATAATGGGCACTACGGAAACCCTGTAATATTTGCTCTCTCTCACAGCTTAACGAGATTTCACTTCAGTCAGAGTGAGAGGTAAACGTCCTATCTTCTCTGTACTGACTATTTTTGTTGGACAGAGTATAGCAACATGCATATCCAGGGCCGGATTTAGAAGTCCAGAGGCCTCGGGCAATAAAGGAGTGGAGGCCCCCTCGCCCCAAATTATTTTCAAAATAAAGTAAACCATTTTTTTTCAATAAATAATTTAGGTATTGTGAAACTAAGTACATAGATTCATTTAGTATTGAACAAACACATATAAATATAAACCGAAAAAAGAATTACCTAAAATTAAATTTTCGGGTTAACAAACGGAACCTTTCGAGCTTTTTTCGCCGAAAAATCGTTGATGATTTCGCTGAAATCCAGTTCTCTGAGTAAATCGCTTTCAATGCTTAGAAGAGAAAGCTTCGATAGACGGTTTTGTCCCATCGTGGTTCGAAGCCTATTTTTTATAATTTTCATTTTTGCAAGTGAGCGCTCTCCAGTGCAATTTGTCACCATCAAAACCAAATATATTCTCAATGCAATTTCGAAGTTTGGGAATGTAGCTCTGAAATTTTGATTTTCGAGAATTTGGTAGTAAAATAGTTCCGGCGATTGACCTGTTCCATAGTCGTTTTCCTTTTTGTATGAATCAATCAAAGACAAAAAATGTACATGCAGTACACATGGAAAATGAAAAGAATAGAGAAGCTGCAAGCAATGTACTGAAAACTGTCGAGTTATGTGCATGCACTCAAAAAATAAGAGACAGAAGTGAATTGAGAAAAAACTATTTTAAAATTGAACTAGGAAACGTCAATTTACTTTTAAATATTAGGATGTGATCACGAAATTTCAGTTCCCTTAATAAGAATAATTAACTTACGCAGAACCAAGCAAACGCATGATGAACAATAAATCATAACCTTTCCGTAACTATTTTTGTATTTTTCTTTTGTTCTCTGCATATATTTCATATATTCTATTATACAGGGTGTCCCGTAAGTAATGGATAACCCTGAAATGCCGCATAGTAGACTTTATGACCGTCCTGAAAACTGATAAAAAAAAGTTCTATCCCAACCACAAGAAAAGTTATATTCATTTTTTTGTTCAGTGCATTATTTTTTTTCTTACTTTACATTTTTGAATACCACTACAAGTGAATGAGTTCCATCATTTTTTTTTGCAGGAATATTTAACATTACTTGTGCCAACACATAAGTAGAAGAAAATTATTATAACTGTTGGACTTCTTAGAGAAAAAAATTATTTAACATTGAATTTCAATGCAAAATGTGAAAACAAATAGTTTTTGAAAAAGTTAAATCATAGCTGGTATAAAAAAATGCATGAATACCTGAGTGGTAAACTATTTTAAAAATATGCGCGTTAAATGCAGATTTCAAAATGGTATTACTTATTATTATATCTAGAGTCAATAGCAAGTTATTGGTAAAAATATGCAATACTAGAGTAAATTTAGCAAAAACAAAAGTTTTCAAAATTAGCACAATAAACGTGAAAATAATACGAAGCGTTGAACATAGCAGATTTTTGATTTATTGGCTGTTTCTACGATGTTGTCCTTATGATAAATCCAAGCTTTCAACTTCTAGGGCCGAATGCATTAATGATAAAATTGTCAAAAAAGTGCAAAAAACGGTTACATTTCCGAGCTTGTTTTGAATTTTACCTGTTCTATTGGGCTTTAACAAACTCACCAAATATTTTGTTGGTTGCTATTAGTTTATTTGTTATTTTCTCCAAACAAAAAGTCTTCTGATTCAATTTTAATTGGGTTTTTTGAATAGTAAATTGTAAGATCCTGAGAAAGTGAGAACGCATAAAATCGTAAGTTTTTTTAAATTTTGAATTAAAGTTTTTGTAATTTGATCTTAATTTATAAGATTAAGACCACGACAAACACAAAAAAATGCATATAACTTTTCTTGTGGTTTGGATAGAACTTTTTTTAATCAGTTTTCAGGACGGTCATAAAGTCTACTATGCGGCATTTCAGGGTTATCCATTACTTACGGGACACCCTGTATGTTAAGAAAAAAACACGTTTTCGTAATTGCACAATCAAACATGACATTTGGTTTATATTATAGATTACAAGATAACGATGAAAATATTCACGTCTTAACGTCTGTGGTCTGTCCGTAAAAATTAGGAATGATTTACATTTGTTGCACAATGTTCGCAAGTTCGTAGCTTTTCAGACGCACGAGAACGTATCAAATTCTGGGATTCTCTGCTACAAGCACGCCACTCAGCGGACACTTGTCAACGCTGAGACGGGTCGTACACTCGTACAGACAAAAAACGGGTGAAACAGGTACCGTCGATGCCGTCGTATCTCGTATCGACACGCAAATACGAAAAATGGGCTGAATAGGCTAGTAAAATCCGCAGAATATACTACAAATTCCCCATCCGAACTGCCAATTTTTATTCTACTGTGGATTAACGTGGACAGGCAGAGGGCAAAAAAAAAACTCACACTCGCTCGTTGGTTCAAGAAAATTATTCTTTTGGAAAAATATAAAAGAATAGACAACTGCATGAAGACAAAATTACGCACGGAAACTTGAATGGACACTGTTAGAGATTCACATCTGACTGTAGTCACTGAGTGACAAAGATAGGAGCCATCCTAACATCCAACGGGACACCCTAACACCATCATCAAGTCCAAGTTCTACTTGCACAATAACCATGAGAAGAGCAATGGCATGCCGCCGACAAGAAATTGTTCTTCGTCCGGCAGATGTTTGGGCACGAGCGCAACAACAACCACATTAACGCTACGCATCCTCATCATCGACGACGTTGACGATCAAATCGAAATCAAACCATCAACATACAAGTGCTAAAGTCCACACCCTTTTTCATAGTGTCGTGATAAGCGGTACTTGCGACCGAGAACGACTTCATCCATGAAAAACAAATATCAACGGGCAACTGCAACGGGCCAGGTGCAGCAGCAGTAACAAAAACAACAACAATCAACATTGATGACTGGAAGTGGTGTGATATGGCGAAATATGATCCTGTGTGCTTTATATTTTATATTATTCAATATTCTGTATTATAAGTATTATTTCTAATTTCTAATGTGAGAGCTTGAGCCGTGCCTAAACGTGCCTAAACAATAAACAGACACATTCTTTCCTCGATCATGATTCACGAGTCGATTATTAATATTAGCGTTTGACTCCTTGTCACAATGAGGTTGATTTTGTATGACAATCGAAATCGAAACAAACATTTTCCGAAGTCTCTTTGTGGGGGCCCCCCGTTTGTGGAGGCCCAGGGCATCCGCCCCGGTTGCCCCGCCCTAAATCCGGCTCTGTGCATATCAATTGCCAATTTCTTACTATCTCTTAACAATCTGCTAAAGTTAAAATCACGGAATGGTTAGGTACTTTTACTTTTAGCAATTTGCTAAATCCACATGATATCTGTGCAATAAATCTTATAGAAACAGTCAATGGAAAGGTCTAGTCTACAGTTGGGAATTGCAGTTAATAGGTCCATTTAAGCTTGTTTGCTTTGTTTATTTTCAACAACTACTGTTACTATTTAGATATAGGGAATTAGCAATTTAATAGTTAGAAAAAGGAAAAGAATGAACAAAAAACAGCTTTAATACTAATTTTGAACTGCATATTTTTTAATTGTTTCAATGAAAATTCGGTTTACAAAAAAATTAATTTGAAAAGAGCCTTAAAAAATGCTATAACTCCTTACACTAGTTACAAGTTCATTGTAAGTTTATTTTGTATTGTAAAGAAAAAAACGTATTCCTTTGCCAATATGACAAGGAACCCTTTTATACAAAACTTTAAATAAAGTTGTACACTAAATAAATAAGTCACATAATGTAGTTATGAAGTTTAGCATAAAGTTGAATAAAAAAACGTGATAAGCTAACATTTTGACTTAAGTAGACTTGACTTTGTAGTAGGGGAGATATTATTTATTAAAGCTTAGTAGTTGCAAAACATTTTAAAAAATTTTCTATCAACTATGTAAAAACCCACTAGTACCTGTCAAAAGTGACAGAAAAAATATTGGCTGTCAATCGTCGGCAAAAAATCTACCAAAAAGTTTTCCGATTTCTTGCGTTTTTGTATACTTGTCTATAAATACCCAATTTTGTATGTTTTCAAATAATTGGACCATTGTCAACTAATTGTATATTGGATGATGTTCTTTCCAAACAACATCATCCAATTTTGAATTGGCAGACAATTGTAGAGTAGGAAACAACAACAAGAAAAAGAATTCACCGTTTGGCAAAGTAACAAAAAAAGGTTGAGAAGGGTCGGACACATGAACACATTTAACAAGATAGTCGTTATTTCCTGCTTCATTATCGTCTCACTGTTTTTTATAATTTATATATTTTTTAAATATTTTTCCACGACTTGTTGTTTTCACTTCTAAAACAAATGTTCATATTCTCTGTCGTCTGTCGGGAAAATTTTCTTCCAATTAGTCTACCAATTTTTATATAACGATTTTCACTTGATAGAAAATTGGCAATTGTCACCTAAATGGTTGCTATTGGAAGACTTTTGACAGTTCAGCCAATATTGAAAGATCTTCCAGTCGTGTATACTAAGCTTAACTTTCCAATAAAGTTACCTTAATTTGATGTCGCTTTCTATTGATTCGAATCCTTTAAAATAAATCACATCTAAATTTGAACAAACTGTGTTGTTTTGTTATCATTCTGTGGTTTATATGAAGGCGTTAAATTGGGGCGAGACGAAGTTTTCTAAGTTAAGTAAGGTCTAAGTTGTAAAATTGTGGATTTAAGTGTAAATTTATTTAGTTAGCTGACAATCATTCCCAAAATTGACGATTATTTATTCAATTTCTAATAAACATTCATACCAATTTGTTTTCATTTAATCAGGCAATCAGCTTCTTTTGTAAACATATTATTATTCAACTACTGTCCTCGGAATAAAAATACTTCCAAGTATTTAAGAAACAATAAGTTTCCTCTGATTTTTTATAAAAACAAACAAAAATTAAATAAATTGAGAGATAAATTTATTACAAACTTTACTTGTCATGGACGATCATTAATATTTCGTAAAACCTCGTTGTCGTTAAATTTAAGTTTTTTTACTTGATCAAGAGATAAACAAATAAAAAACATTATAAAATTCAGATACTAAATCTATCTTTTATTCATCATGTTCATACAAATAATTATAATTAAACTGACTTTTGTTTTAAATTTACAATTGCAGTTCAGTCTTGAAAAAAACGTCAATTGGATTGGAGTACTTTAGGCGAATTCAAACAAAATTACAAAAAAATAGTTCATCAAAATGGATTCAAAATTATGTGTTTTCCTAATCTTGGGGTGCCTACTACTCATCTTTTGTATGCAAGTAAATGGCTATAAAATCGGTGTAGGCCGTGGTGACGTCACAGGACCACCAGTCGAAATTGGATTCGTAAGTTTCTTTTTTTTTACATACATGTACCTTAACTTATTGAATATTGAAATAATTTCTAGATGGGTTATGCAAGTCTTAAGCAACGTGGCCATGGCATTCATACTCGACAATTTGCCCGAGCATTTGTTGTCGAGGACGATAATAGTCGGCGAGTTGCATTTGTTTCCGTCGATGCCGGTATGATGGGTTATGCTGTGAAAAGGGAAGTTCTGAAACGTCTACACCAAAGATACGGAGATGTTTATTCGGAAGAAAACGTGGTCATAAGTGGAACACACACGCACAGTGCCGCTGGAGGATTCCTAATGCATCTTTTGTATGATATTTCGATTCTAGGATTTGTTCCACAGACTTTTGATGCCTTAGCCCAGGGTATTTATTTGGTATGTACGAGTATTTATCTAACTTTTGAAATTCTAAAATAAGTATTTTCATAAAGAGTGTAAAACGAGCAACGGACAATATGCACGAAGGTCGCATGTACCTCTCGACAACTGTGATTTTGAACGCTAACATAAATCGATCTCCTAGTTCATACCTCCGCAATCCTGAAGACGAGCGTGCACAGTATGAACACGACGTCGATAAGACCTTGACGCAGCTGCGCTTTATTGATATGGAAGAAAACCTGCTGGGCGTGTTCAATTGGTTTGCCGTTCATGCTACATCCATGAACAATACAAATCATTTAGTTTCGAGTGATAACGTCGGATATGCATCTATTTTACTAGAAAAGGAGTACAATACAAATAAAGTACCTGGAAAGGTGAGATTTATATTAAGCCTACATAATAGAATTAAAGGAAAATGGCGCCTGGAAAAAACAAAAATTATTGAAAGGTGTAATTTACAAATTTTGACAGTTTGTCACTTAAAGTAATTTGACACATGAAATGAATGAACGACATAAAGCTTGTCCTTAGGCGTAACTGATTTTTATATTTCATCTTAATATCTACCTTTCAATGAGACATTTATAAAGAATGAGTTACGTCGTTTTCAATTGGCAATCTGGAATTGTTCTTCGATTCGGAATCCCAATTGAACAGTTTTTTTTTATTCCGAAGAATCTGAAGTTTGGTGAGAATGTATTGGTTGAGTATGACATGTGTCACATACATGTGTATTCGCGCTAAATTTCATTTTGTTTTTGTGCTGCAAACATGGAGGAAGTGACATTTAAAATTTATGAATGTGTGAGTGATTCTGCTTCTGATTCTGTTTTTAAAACCAGAAGGGAAATTCTCTTCTTTTCAGAATCAGAACTGTCACTCTTGCCCAATTGAACGCATTCAGAATGCTTTTTTTCACTTCCAGATTGCCAATTGAAAACGACGTTAGAGTAAAATATAATGACGAAACGTCAAATTGTATCGCCTTAAAGATGTCTAATGTGAACAATGGGCTGGTTCAGCAACATAAGGGACTTCATTTCCAGTCAACTGTATTCTTTGAACAAAGATTTTGACCAAGGTAACTAGTTAGTTTTTCAATTGTCTGAATTTCAAGCTCGGAACTTTACTTCCCTAACCTCTACCTTCAGTTGATCATCCCAAAAACCATTGTTATCTACAAAATACCTCTTAGGCAAGCTAAAAGGCCTTTGTATTGTACAAAAATAATAACACAATGTAATAAAGTTCAGCTTTCAATTAAATGAAAAGTTATGATTAGCTGTCATAGGGAGATTTTTCTGTACTAACTTTCCAGACAACTTTCCAATAAAGTTATCTAATTGGAAGGCAATTTGTTGGCAACTAGCCAATCAGAAGCTAGAAACCTGCCTTACTTTCAAGTCCCTTATGTCGTCTAAACCTGCCCATTAATAACGTAATAAATGTAACCACGCCTTATTCATTTTTAGGGAAAATTTGTTGGAGCCTTCTGTTCTTCTAATTTGGGTGATGTATCACCGAATATTATGGGACCCAAATGCTCGATTAGTGGCAATGACTGTGATTTGTTAACTTCTAAATGCGGACCAAAAGAAGGTGAATGCTATTCCACAGGACCCGGTCGGGATATGTTTGAAAGTACCGAAATTATCGCCAACCGCTTGTATGAAGGTGCATTGGTAAGATTTGTTTTCAAATCAAATAAAGTTACTTCAATTATATGCTGTGATTCTTCATTTTTTTAGCGACTTTTACACGATAATGGAGGTCGTGAAGTCACCGGCGATGTAGCTTTTATCCATCAATTTCTTGACATGACAAAATACAATGGTTCAGCATACAACCCTCTGACAAGGAAATTAGACAAAGTTCGAGGATGTCAGCCTGCAATGGGCTACAGTTTTGCAGCAGGTACCACAGATGGCCCAGGAGCTTTCAACTTCGAACAGGGTACTATAACCGAAAATGCTATGTGGAATGCTGTCCGTGATTTTATTGTTCCTCCAACGGATATAGATATTGCATGTCATGCACCAAAACCTATCTTGTTAGCTACAGGAAGGGTAGGTTTTCAAGTTTTGTTTTTTATTTCTATGCAAAATTATTTAAAATCTTAACTGTCTTAGGCGACTTTCCCCTATGAATGGCAACCAAAAATTGTATCGACACAAATTTTGAAAATCGGAGATGTTATCATTGCCGCTGTTCCTGGAGAATTCACAACCATGGCAGGTCGACGTCTTCGGAACAAAGTTCGAGCTGTGGCCGCTGCAGCTGGAGGATCAGAAAATGACATTATTCTTGCCGGATTATCAAATATGTACACAAGTTATATTGTGACACCAGAGGAATATCAAGCACAGCGATATGAAGCGGCATCAACAATCTTTGGCCCTCACACGCATACAATATACATGGATCAATATGAGAAACTGACGAAATCTCTCATCAAGGGTGAAATGGTTAGTCCTGGACCAGAACCTCCATACATGAATGACAGAATGTTGTCACTGAATACCGGCGTCATTTTTGATGGACACCCAATTGGAAAGGACTTTGGAACAGTTAAGACCGAACCAGAAGCTACGTATAGAATAAATGACACTGTTAAAGTTACTTTCATTGCCGGAAATCCCAGGAATAATATATTCCATGAAAAGACATACTTCGTGGTAGAAAGAAAAGTGAACGAAGAACGTTGGAAGGTAGCACTCACCGACGCTAACTGGGAGACAAGGTACAATAAACAAATTCGTATGTATTCGTAGAACTTAATATATAATTCTTTTGTATTTTCTAGATTTGTTTGGGAAAGGATCTCTTCGATATTGGGCTTTAGTGATTTCCATATCTATTGGAAAATTGGTCCAAATACATTGCCTGGAGAATATAGAATTCGACACTTTGGCAATTACAAGTACATCCTTGGAGGTATATTCCCATATGAAGGAGTTAGCCGCAGTTTTACTGTGCCAGATGAATAAACATTTATCTTTATGCTACCCAAGAGACTGATAAGTGGAAATCCAGACCACTTGTATTAAGCGAGCAGCGGGGCCAAATTTAGAGTAGAAATAAAAAACAAAAACTACAACGCCGACAATTTCATTCCTTAGAGAGAAGATTGAAGAAGCTTTAATGTAATTTTAGTGAAATACTTGCTTATTTAAAAAAAAAATATGAAAAACATTAAACAAGACAGTTAAAAGCTTTTTAAATTTTCATTGAAAACATAAGAGACTTCATTTGCGGTCAACTACATTCTTTGAACGTACATTTTGACCAAGGTAACTAGTTAGTTTTTCAAGTGTCATAAACTTCAAACGAGGAACGATACTTCACTAGCATCTACATTCAGTTGATCGTACAAAAACTACCGAAAACATAATTGTCTACAAAATACTCCTTAAGCAAGCTACAATTTTATCTTGACTCTTATTTTGTATTTTAAAGAAACATTGGGCAGGTTCAGACAACATAAGGGACTTCATTTGCAGTCAACTTCATTTTTTGAACGTTAATTTTGACCAAGGCAACTAGTTAGTTTTTCAAGTGTCATGAAATTAAAATTCAGAACTTTACTTCACAAACCTCTAATTCAAGTTCATAGTACAAAAATTACCAAAATCATTATTTTCTACAAAACACTCCTCAGGTAAGCTACAAGTCCATCATGATTTGTATTTTAAAGAAATATTACTTATTTCTTTTCCAAATTTACAAGGAACCTTTTTACAGAAAGCATTAAATGAAGTTGTGCAGAAAATAAATACTACATTGAGTAATAAAGTTCAACTTTTAGTTGAATTAAAAAACATGATCAATTGTCATTTTGACATAAGTTGACTTGACTTGATAGTAAGGGAGATTGTTCTTGCCTAACTTTCCAGTCAACTTTCCAATAAAGTTGCCTTAATTGGAAGGCAATTTTTGGCAGCTGGCCAATCAGATGCAAGAAACTTGCCTTACTTTCAAGTCCCTTATTTCGGCTGAACCTGCCCATTATTTATTCCTTTCCCATTTGGATAAGGAACCTTTCCTAATAAAACATCAAATGGAAATGTACAGAAAAAAAATAAACCACAAGTAATAAAGTTCAGCATTCAGTTAAAAGAAAAATTATGATGAGCTGTCATTTTGACATAAATGGAATTGCCTCGATAATTAGGAAGATTTGTCTTGACTAACTTGGCAGTCAACTTTCAAATAATTAGAAAACAATATGTGGCGAGACGGCCAATCAGATGCTAGAAACTTGGCTTACTTTCAAGTCCCTTATGTCAACTGAACCTGCCTTAAGCTAGAGATACACGACAGAACCAAAGAGCCAAATGGAGCAGTGACGTTCCAAAACTGACCGTATGTGGGGGAACGGATGTGGCTCGGTTTAGCTCTGTAGATCCATTTAGATTGTATTCATTTGATTAAAATGAATTGATTGGAAATACATACATATGTTAATATACAGTGCCCTCAAATGGTCTATCCACTTAGTCCAATTTTGACATACTCTTTCCAACATTTCGGCCGGTATCTCACGAATAAATGCTTCAATGTCTAGGCGGCCAATTGACCGGTCCCGAACGTGAAATAAAATGTTCACCGAACTCCGCTTCTGAATAAGTCCATTGTTGCGCGTGCTGTGTGGCATGTGGCACCGTCTTGTTGAAACCACATGTCATGCAAGTCAAGCTCTTACATTTTGGGCACAAAAAAATTGGATATCATCTCACGGTAGCGCTCACCATTCACATTTGCATCATCTTTGAAGAAGTACCAGCCATGATACAACTAATAAGATAGCGCATTGCGCATGTAAGGTTTTGGCTGTCAAACTATCGTGACGTCACCAGCACTGAATTAATTGAAGAGAGCTAGTATATTTGGCGCAATTTCAATCTATTTTTTGTTGTGAATGTTAACGGAAGTGAATTTAAAATATTTTTAAATCAATAAAGTTATTTAAAGTGATATTGTTCATAATTTATACAAAAAAAAACATTTACTAATAAACATGGGTGTTTGTTCTGTTTTTGACTGCAACAATAACGAAAGAAATAAGATAACGAAAGATTCCAGTTTTCATACATTTCCAAAAGGAAATTTAAATCTCTCGAAGCAATGGGTCTTGTTCACTAAACGCAAGGATAAAATTAATGTTCAGCCTGCAAGAATTTGTAGTCTCCACTTTTTGAAAGAAGATTTTATAAACAATACAAAGTATGAAATGGGTAAGTTAATAAAAAAAAGTAGTTCAGAATAAGAATCAGAAATAGATTTATATCAATAGGATTCACACGGTGTCGGATTTTGAAACCAGATGCAGTTCCTACGGTTTACCCAAAGCAACTGTCTGTAGCGTCTGAGCCTGACATAACAAAGCGCTCGAAAAGAATGGAGCTGAAAAAGCAAAAAGAAGTAGTGAGTGGGTTGCTGGAAGTTCCCATTGAGCTCGAGCATGACAATTTGCCTGAACAGCAATGCAAAAATGATAGCTTGATGGAAAATATTTCACATCCACAATTAGAACAAGCTCAATTTGATGTGTTAACTGAAGAGTTGTAAGTACCTTATAATATTTGTATGCATTTATGATAGGAACAAAATCTTAATCGTACTATCCATGCATTCTGAAATTGTATAAAATAATTTGTTTTTATAAACTTATTAGAAAAACCTTACGCGAAGAAAATGAGAAACTCAAAGCAGAGTTAATGACTAAGACCAGGAGGATAAATAAGTTGGAGACTGAAGTGAAAAAAGCCAAGTTTAACCAGTCCAACTTAGAAGAAAAGCTTCTAACAATTTTCACTCCTGGTCAAATAAAAAAAATTCGAATGGGCGTAAAAAGATTAACTTGGTCTGAAGTGAATGAATGAAGGTGCAATTTCTGACAACGGAAATGTTGGTGTGGATAATACACCAGACTTATGTTTGGAAGAAACTTCTTTGACAGGTTTGATCTCACAATCTAATAATCGATTCATCTTAACAATATTCGCTTTTTCAGGAAGAATTTTTGTCGTTGTCAAAGTCGACAATAGTATGCCTATTGCTTCTGAGCCAGAAGAAAATCTCCCATTTACTTACGATGGTTTGGAAAACTTGGCTGGTTACATTTGCCATCGTTTTAAAAACACTATACCAAACCTGGAACAAATTGAACCAGACGAAAGCCCTTGGGTAAATCACTTGGACGAAGGAGGCTTGTCTAAAGCAAATCCCACAATGATGGCTCACTTTGCTGCATTACAAAATGTTTTTAATGCCGTAAATGGAGAAGGTGTAGGCATTTATATCTGTCCAAACTACATCCAGCATTTACTTGAAGTTGCCGAGAAAGCAAAGATCAAATGCGATGAGAAGATTATGAAGCTTTTCTTTCGTTGTTGCATGTACTTCCGAATGCGAAAACTAAACAGACAAATCACTGAAAGCAAACTGTCCAGAAAAAGAAAATACAAACAAATTATTAATTAAATAAAAGGTTGAAAAACCACTGACTAAAAAAGACCATCATATCTTTTATTTAACCATTTATCACTATTTAAACAATCTTGCAGGTAATTCTATGGAGAAAAATGCATCCGAATGAAAATGAAAAAAAAATACACCATACTCTTCATTTACTTCGATTTTTTATTAATTTCTTTCACTCAAACCCACAAATTTTCTTTAACTTACGAATAAACACAAATATTAACTATTTAAAACCATTTATCTAAATAAAAAATATTAGAAATATTAACATTTTATTATATAAACAAAATATCCAAACAAATTAGTGCCATTGTTTTGTTTTGATTTCACATACTGAATAATAAAAGTCAAACTCGTTGAGTGCTTGTGACGTAGATGCGCAGAACGAAACAAAAATAGAAACCGGAATGCGCTATCTGTTTTAGTTGTATCATGAGTACCAGCCCATAAACCACACCAAACTGTGACTTTTTCTGGATGCATTGGCTGCGTTCAATCTCGTGTTGGGTAGGGTATCTTGGATAGGTGGACTTTTAGATACCTTGTTGAACGAGTTGGATAGCTGTATTGAGATAGCTGTCAAAAAATAAAAACAACTTTCAGCTGTTCACAAAAAGCAGAGAAACATTTAAGCTTCGAAGTCAAATTGTTGTAAGATGAAACATAATAATTACCCTCTAAAATTCGGAGGCAAATAGCTTCTTCATCGTCTATTATGTACAGAACATCCTCAAATACAACTTCAACTACAACAATACAACTTTACCAACAAAAACAAAAAGCTGAAATCAATTTTCAAGTTTCTTGAAATTCAACCATGTGTTGAATCAGCTGTTCTGTCAGATACCTACATACCCCAGAAATTCTTGGATACCTTTGGATTCCTTTTTTGACATATCAGCTGTTTTTGATCAGTTGTTATTTTACACGTAAAACACTAACAAAAAGGTATCCGGATACCCTATCTGTCCGAGATTGAACGCAGCCATTGGTAGCTCTTGCAATGCTTCTGGCTGATATTCACTCCAAAATCGACAATTTTGCTTATTTACGTATACCCATTGAGACAAAAATTAAACTGACCATTAAATGGAAGAAGCGCGCGATGAACTTTCTTAACAGAGCACGCATTTTGATAATAAAATTCAATTATTTGCAAGTGTTGTTCGTTTGTAAGACGATTCATATTTAAATTTATAGACCACACCAAACTGAAGATGTTTGACAGTGAAACAAAACACGAAACGTGCGTCAGCTGTTTAAACCAGTGTTTCCAAAAAGATAATAGCTACAAAATCACCTTTTCAAAACAACCTGCATCTAAAATTGGTGGTTTGCTAAATAAAAACGAAGCCAATTAAATAAAAACTAAATAGGTATTTTTTTAACACTTTTGTAAAAAAAAAAAAAAAAAACAAATACTACGTCACTTGCAAACATTTCAAAGTGCCTGTCTACACGCGTTGTGCCCACAACGTTGTGCTCACTACACTATGTGTCTACATGTGTTGTGACTACTCATGACCCCTTTTCCATTTTGTATTGTGGAACGACAAACTTGAAACATTTGTGTTTGAAATTTTGAGCCGGTGATACTGCCGACCGACATGCATTTACGGTTGCCACTTGAAAAAAAAGTTTGTGTCCAAATTTGAAAATAAAAATGACCACTTGTAGATAAAAATGGCCAACATAATCACATTTTGTTTAACATATTTTCCATATTATGCAGATGACATTTTTTTTTTAATTACATATGTACATACAAATAAACTCATAAAATCCCTAACATACTTAATTAAATTAGATTAACCCAAATAAAGATGACGAAATATAAAAACAAAGCGTTTTAAAATTAGATCACAGTAAAGTTTTTTAATAATTTCGATTTCGAGAATTTTTACGGCTTGTGTAATGCGTAGATAATTCTCTCTGTTCCCTAGGTCCAATTCAGATCAAGAGTTTATATTTTTAATAAAGTTATTATTTACACAAAGTTGCTTAAATGAGTTTAACAGTTATTTCTATTTAGTCAAGTGAGTATGTTAAAAGAACGTTTTCGTTACTCAAATTGTCGAATATCTTTTGCCGTTTTCGAAAAATATGACCAAATCGAATAAAAAATGACCATTTGCCCAAGTGAAAAAATAATGACCAAATTTCGTCGCAGATGAGCAATGTGGCAACCGTGTATGCAATATGTGCAAATGCCGAAGAGCAAAGCAAGTATACCTTTCGCATCGACGAACAGAAAATAATGAGAAATTCGGAATGAAATGAGAAAGGAACTGTACTGCCCAAGCAGAAAATTCAATTTTTGTCATGAGCATCCCGTCCCTTTCCTCAGCTCCTCGCTTTCCAACAAACTCTCGTCACAACGTTGTGGGCACAACACGTATAGACAGGCACAAAATGCATGTAAGTACCCCATTATTTAACATTTTACTTAGATCAAATACAAGAAAACCGTAAGATGACACTGGTCAGTTTTTTTTCTGCCACTCTGTCACATTTGACAGTTGAACACACTTTTTTGTTTTGCATTTTTGCAGTAGTTATTTTTGGTCATAACAACGAAACGAGTGCGGCTTAGTATAAAATCGCGGCTCAAGCCCACAAACTCCTAAAACGTGTACAATAAAAAGTATTATTCCATGATTCGCCTATAGAATTAAAATGTTGTGAGTACACTTCGAATGTACGAACACATCATAAAGCCTGTCACTATACGATAAACAATATTTTTAACTCAACTCAAAACCGCGCAATTAAATTATTACGAAATCCTTTTTACCTTAACTCTAGCATTTCACCACAACCAACTATTAAAACTGGCTTATTAAAAATTTAAATAATAATCTTGCCGTTCTTGATTAAGAATAAAAAAACAAATCAAATGAAAAATGCTTTCATTTCAAAGATTATGCTTCAAAGCAGGGAATCACTATCATCAAAGTCGAATTGCATTGCAACGACAACTTTTGTACAACAAATCAAGGCCATCAACTTTAAGTGCAATTCGACTAGAACAACACCCGCCTCGTCTGAGAATAGATGCAGTATTAAATGATGTTAGACGTTCTATGAGCAATGACATAGATCGATTTAGTTCGAGTAGTGTGGCAAAAGAAACAAACCAACCACCTGAAGGTCAGAGTTCGCTGGTAGAACAATTGAAAAATGCTGTCTCACCATATGGAAGACTAATGCGCATCGATCGACCTATAGGTAAGGTTTTATTTGTTTTTAACCGGAATGTGCTTAAAAACTATATATAAACTTAATTATATGATGTGTTATAAATAATTACTCGGGGTTGTAATAATAAACTTTTATAATCTGAGAACTTAAATTAATTGAAAATAAAAGTCATGAAAAATCCCAGTCACGGATATTAAGGTTTTGGCTGGGTTTAGTTATTCAATAATTGGAGTTTGTAGTTTATATTTTCACTCTGCAACTGTCCCTAGTTGTGACACAATGTTAATTCAAATATAAACCGTCTCTTAAATCACCCCATCTCACTTCGTCTATACGTATTCTCAGAGAATTTAGCTTGTCGCTTCCACTGAAATAAAAAGTTGACAAAACTATCCATGATCAATAATTATCGTAGAATCTTACTTTGATTCACTTTATGGGAGTCTTGAGATCAATTAACAAATTCTATTAACGTGTCAAATTCCATGCAACAAATTAAAATGCTCTTAAAAACCTGAAATTAGCTTTTTTTTTGGTCCATGAATCAATTTCTTTCTAACAAATAACAAAGTTTATCTGCATTGAAAACAAAAATGAGTCAACACAATAAATGACATCATAATCAAAGTACATAGCACTCCAATTGGAATAGATCAAAAGAATGCAGGATCTGATGTCAGAATTCGATGCTGCAAGTGCTTTCATTTCAACACTAATTGGATTGGTTAAATATCACATGGCTCGAAACCTCGAAATTGTGTACCCTTTTATATATTAAGTAGTCCCCGTGGGGTCAGAGTTGAGGTGTAGAGCTGTCATGCCAGAGGTCTTGGGTTCAATCCCTGTAATTATTCTTATCATGAAAAAGTACTTCTGAAATTAGCCGTTGGGATTCGGCAAATAACCTGAAGGTCCATTCAATTCATGACATACTATTGAGCTTCCTACCATATTTATTACTAACTTACTTAAGGTGGCGCCTCAGTTCGGGATGGAGATGGTCATCTACCAACATCCGTCTCTAGCCAGCAGTCTTCAGTTGGTTGTGGTCCTCTCCCACCTGAGTTGCGGTCTTCTTATCCGCCAGGATTGAATTCGAAGTCATTACGGGCTGAAGCATTAATGTCCATTCGCTCTACGTAACCCAGCCATCCAAGTCGTTATTCAACATTTTCTTTTCTAAAATTGCAGGTTCCATGCTCCTATTCTGGCCATGTGGATGGAGTATAGCTCTGAGTGCACCGGCAGGTTGTTGGCCCGACCCCATTATGCTGGGACTCTTTGCCACCGGTGCCTTTATTATGCGTGGAGCCGGCTGCACCATCAACGATCTATGGGACAAAGATCTAGACGCCAAAGTGGAACGAACTAAAAATCGTCCCTTGGCAAGTGTTCAAATATCCCAATTCGATGCCATTATATTCCTCTCAGCACAACTTAGCCTGGGGCTTTTAGTTTTGCTGCAACTTAATTTACAATCGATTATTCTTGGTGCTTGTTCCTTGGGTCTGGTCGTCACCTACCCTCTCATGAAGCGTATAACTTATTGGCCACAATTGGTCCTCGGTATGGCTTTCAATTGGGGTGCTCTACTCGGATGGTGTGCAACGCATGGTGCGGTCAATTGGTCAGCTTGTTTGCCACTTTATTTGTCGGGAATATGTTGGACTGTGGTCTATGACACAATCTATGCGCATCAAGATAAGATCGATGACGTTCAGGCTGGAATTAAATCGACTGCTTTGAGATTTGGCGACAACACAAAGCTCTGGCTGTCGGGATTCTCGACGGTGATGTTGTCGAGTCTGGTGGCTGCGGGTTTGTCTTGTGATCAAACTTGGCCATATTACACAGCTTTGGGGTTGGTTGGAGGACATTTGGTACAACAGGTGAGCATAGTCCTTTGTAGATGCTTTTTAATAACAACTAACCTCCTTTTTTGTCTTTAAAGATCTATTCTCTGGACATCGATAATCCCACGGACTGTGCGAAAAAATTCTTCTCAAACCACCAAGTCGGGCTCATTCTCTTCCTCGGAATTGTCCTTGGTACTGTGATGAAAACCAAGGACAAGCAGACATCTTCCACCTCAGGACAGAATCAGAATCAGACCTCCTCCAGTCCCACCTCCACCTATGTACAAATTCCAACGCAACCAGCAATGTTATCAAATTCGGTGTGACGCAAATGCGAATGCGGAACAAAACTCTTATTTGCTTTTTTGTATAAAATTCAGCTGACACCAAAGTAAAGTAGAAAACCCACGTGAATTGAAAATAGTTTAGTTTTGAAAAAAAAAGAAAAGAAATGAATACAATTTTTATTGAGTTGAGTTAAATATTTATAAAATTAAAATATAATTCATTTGTAGAAGGTGATAAAAATGATTGTGTTTGGAATTTTAAATTAAATCGGCCACGTTCATTGGCATTTCATCGATCTGCGTCGAGTAGTATTGTTCGATGTCTCGAAGAATACGAATGTCATCGGATTTGACGAAATTGATGGCGACACCCTTGCGTCCGAAACGACCCGAACGACCAATACGATGGATGTACAATTCACGATTGTTGGGCAGATCATAATTGATGACCAGTGAGACCTGTTGGACGTCTATGCCACGCGCCCACACGTCTGTGGTGATGAGGACACGACTTTGTCCAGCACGGAATTCCTTCATGATTTCGTCACGCTCCTTTTGGGGCATATCACCATGCATGGAGCTCACTGTGAAGTTGGCCTCGCGCATCTTCTCAGTCAACCAATCGACCTTACGCTTGGTGTTGCAAAATATGACTGCTTGGGTGATGGTCAGGGTGTCGTAGAGATCACACAGTGTGTCGAATTTCCATTCCTCACGTTCCACAGCGACGAAAAATTGCTTAATTCCTTCTAATGTCAATTCATCACTGAACAACGAAAAATAGAAACATGAATGCATAAATGTTGTCATATCCTTAAGGAAATAAAAGGATCTTACCGTTTGACGAGGATACGAATGGGATCAGTCATGAATTTGGAGGTCATCTCGAGGATTTCATGGGGGAGTGTAGCTGAAATCAAGACAACTTGTGTTGCTGGAGGTAGATATCTATAGACATCGTAAATTTGTTCTTTGAATCCCTTGTTAAGCATCTCATCAGCTTCATCGAGAACCAGCATCTTGATAGCTCTAGAAAACACCAAAGAAATCATTTTTATAAACCTTCATCAAGTTCGGTTACCGTTACTCACCTTGTTCGAAGAACTCTTCTTTTGATCATATCAAACACACGTCCAGGTGTTCCACTAACTATATGCTGTCCATAGTCCAATTTTCTGATGTCCTCACCGAGATTAGTTCCACCAATGCAAACGTGACACTGGACGTTCATGAAATCCCCGAGAGCCAAAATGACCTTCTGAATTTGAACAGCCAACTCACGAGTTGGTGATAAACAGAGAACTTGTGTCTCACGGAGTGTCGTATCTAAGCTTTGAAGGATAGAAATGGAGAATGTTGCCGTTTTGCCTGTACCCGACTGTGCCTGGGCAATAACATCGCGCCCTTTTACAATTGGCTTAATACTTCTCTGTTGGATGGCCGAAGGCTTTTCGAAACCTTAGTTGTGATGGGAGAAGAAAAATGGTCAAATGTAAATTTCACTCAATCAGCGTGGAAATGACCCACTTACCGTACGCGTAGATACCCCGCAAGAGTTCCTCTTTGAGGTTCATCGAATTGAATGTGGGTATAACTTCAACATCTTCACTTGTTTCAAATTCAACATTTGATAAATCTTCGGCTTGTGCTCCACGTCGAGCCATTTTTTTTTTTTATTTTGTTCTGTTGTTTTCAATTGGAAAATAAATAATAAATCGGAGATTTATTTTTTCTTTCTAAATTAATTAGAAATTCCCGAAACGAAACAAGCCAAGCAAAATGCAAAATGTCAGTGGAAAGGGAGAATCTTGTCAATGCGGATTTTTGACAGATAAGAGGTTGGTTTTCTTAGAAATGAAGTTTGGGAAGTGTTAAGAATGGTGCGACATCTGTTGTTTTTGTTATTAGAATTATGGAGCATTAGTAAAGATAAGAACCGAAACTTGGTAAAATACAGGGTTTTCATTTGGAATGTGGGGTTTGTTTGGTAGCTTGAAATTTCGTTTTGCAGAGCGAATTTTTAAATTTATTTTAACTGTGACTTACATCGTTTCAGTATTAGTGTCCGATTTCATAAATAAACACTAAAATCACTTTTATCTAAAAGCTTTTTAAAATTTATCATGCCTTTAAATTTTTTCAGTTTCACCAAGTTTGAAATGGGAAATTTCAGGGATATTTTTGTTAAAATAGAGTTCTCTTCACAACCCTGCAAAAATAAAACCCCTTTTCTCTTTCTATTAAGCGAATTGTGTGAGAAAAAATGAAAAGGCATTATATGTTGAAATAAATGACAGGAATCGGAAAATACAACAATGTAAACTTCTTCAAAATCAAAAATCATGTGTCGTTCAAAAATAAAATATGAAAATCTTCTTCAGATGAAGACGACCAAATTTATATTCTAATTAAAAATTAAAATCATAACAATGATATTATAAATGCAATGTTGAATTTATTCTGTATCTACAAGTATTGAGAACACAAATTTTACAAAACAAAATATCAGCTGTCAATCTGTCATATTAATTTTTTAATGACACTTTTAAAATTTAATGAGCCAAAAATGGGCATTTAGTTCTAAAAGGTGCTTAAAAGCTTGTTTACTTTAAAAACGCTTGGTGAAACCGAAATATCCCATTTTACAGTTTAAAATCCTGTTAAATGTATAAAAGCTGTTTATGAAATTGGGCATAGGACTTTCTTTGGAAAACGTCATTTATAGCTATCATTGAAATCAATTCCGAATGGATGTATTAGGCGCCAGTTATAGCTATCATTGGTTTTCATCATTGAAAACAAACACAAGCAACCGAACAATTTTTACTGGCACAAATCTGTCATTGCAATTGTGTGAAATGGGAACACAAATCAGTGGAACGATTCGTTTCACTTTTGAACATAAAAGTATCAGCTGTTCAGGAAAATGAATTTCCGTCCGGAAAATCGAAAAATAAATTTTTAGGGAAAAATAAATGCTTAAGTACACTTTTTTCTCAAAAAAAAATTCTTTGTGTGATTTCCGAAAATATCAAATGTCGATTAAAATTTTTTTCCGGATCGATTTCAATGATAGCTATAACTGGCGCCTTATTGTGTGTCCTTTCGAATTAAGATACAAACTTTTTACTGATCGATTGGAAATCACTTAATTACACAATTATTTTGTGCTAAAAAGTCATTTTTCTATTTTCCTGACCGATGTTCATTTTCTTGAACATGTTTCATTATTTTGTCAAAAAATGAAATTAATCGTTCCAATAATTTGTGATTTCTGTACGAACAAATTTTCTTGTGCATTTCAATCACAGACATTTTCAATGAATGCTTAAACGTCGACCTGTCAACAAAAATTACAGTAACGTTAAAAAAGAAACTGATTCTTTGAATTTCATCTTGGAAACTTGTTTTTTTTTTAAATATGACATTCACGAATTGATAAAGTAGGGCAAATGGAAAGAAATTCACCGATTTTCAGTTGGCCTCCAAAACTAGAGCAAGGGATACTGTGAGGAGTGCCGAACTATGATAATCTAAAGGCCAGTGTCCGGTACATATTGATATCGCAATGATAATGGCTAAACTGTGCCTGGAATTATGGTGGTAGAAAGGAGCACTAAATCGGGAAACACAAAGTACACACTTGAAATGTGGATATCTCAAAATCTAGGCTTCTCGGAATTCAGAAAAGAGCTTTCCGAATAGGGAAATCACTAAGGAAATTCGGATAAAGGTTACAGAATTTTTGAAAATCACAATTAAGAAGTTATTATGAATTAGATTTCAGTTCACGTACTTAACAAGTCCTTTCTTAAAATGTCGATATTTCAAAATCTCCAAATTTCTGCAAATGCTTTCCAAATTATTTGTAGCAAAAAGATTGAAATTCCCGAGTAAGTGCTGCTAAATATATTGCGGTTCAAATTCCCGTCATATTCTATTCCAGGGACATCCAATTACGGTAGAGAGATAGATAGAGTCAAAGATCATAATGGACCCGAGACGATCAAAAATCGACAGTGTGTGGGGAAACTGAGGTGGCTCGGTTTGTAGGTTCAGCGAAAATATGGAGAAACTTTTAAAATTGATTTTTATATTTTGTCAAAATTCATAATAATAAATGCCTTTAGTTTCCAAGAAAAAAAAAGCTTTTTGAAGCAAAGAAACAACAGAGGGCGTTTCAAATTAATTATTATAGTTTTTTCCATCAAACCAACAAGAGGGCAAGCATAGCTGAAGAGGTTTAATCGCTAATAATGGGGGTTTTGTTTTAATTTAATTCTCAAGTTTTTGGCTGAGTCTGTGGGATCGTGTTTGGCTTTGGACATAGGATAATATGTCTATAACTCTTTTTACTATGAAATATTAAAACTTTTTGACAGTAAAGTGTTGCCGCAAGCCTTAACGATAGTATAATTAAATGAATACAAATATACGAGAATTAAAACGTACTTTGAATTCTTTATATAGTAAAAACATGAAGAAATTTGGAAAAGTATTTCACTAATGTAAGACAAATATTTCAAGTAGTTGCATGAACATCACAATTAAGAGGACATTCAAATGAAATTCTTGTAAAAAGGTGTTTCAAAATATAAAAACAGTAATATATTGACAAAAATTAAAAATAAAGACGAAATGAATAGCTTATGTTACAATTGCAACATTGTGGCAACACTGATTCAGACGAATATGCTGTAATAAAGATAAAAATGTTCGTCTTCGCTATAATCTTCATCCGATTTCGTATAATCTGCATTTTTGAAGACGACGGCATTTTTGATCTTTTCTCTCTTTCCTACCAGTGTGATTTCATTATTTTCATCCTCTTTTTTGCAGACTATGAAATGCTTATACAAGTAAATCCACCATAAGATATTTTTCTGACGGTGTGTTGGGAATCTGAGGCGGCTTGGTTTGGATTTTCATCAAGTCAAAATCAAAAGCCTTAGACAACGAGCCAAGGATCGGCACAATCTTATCTCTCCAATTAACAACTACCTAACAATCTCAGTCTATCTCATATAAAAATTCAAGGAAACAAATTCTTAATTTCTCTTTCCCTCTTTTTTATATTTTTTTGGTCAGATGCCAACTTCGGTCGTGTATGTCCAGCTTTAAATGCTAATCATGGCTATCCAAATTTGAGAAAACCATTTCCGACCGATTACTAAAATGGTTCTTCAAATTTCTCCAAATGCTTCTCAAATTATTTGTATTGAAAAAATTGAAATTACCAACTTAACGGTGGTCCCAATCAGCGAATACATTAAACATTGCTGGTGATCGACTGGTTTGAGTTCTTGGGTTACTTGAAACTTGGCCTTGAGATCTTAATGTATTTGGAAAAAATGGGTTTTCGTCTACACTACAATATACAAAAACAATATTTTAATTTATTTGTAAGCGACGCACATGGTTTAGGTTCTTTACATGACTTATTTGTCCCAACAACAGTTTAAATTTGTTTATCAATTTCAATATTACCGATCGAGATGGTACTTTACGACGACCATACATTTGTTTAGTCTTGCGAACTATGACTGCAAAATATTAAAACAAAATTTGTAATAAGTTTTATTAATTTCAATGCGCTGTTCAGCGTGTATTGTTTTAATTTTCAAATGCCATGATGACAACTTTAAAAGTGACAGTCGATTAAAAAATAAAAATCTCATTTTAAACAACTCTTCAAATAGAAAAAGTTATGAAGCAGTTTAAAGAAAGCAAAATGCCATCGGAGCGGAGACACCGGCAATGTAAATTTAAAATAATGAATCGAACCGATCTCAATGTCAAAAGTTTTTTGACATTTTTCTTGCCCTTTGAAGAAACTTCAACACTGGCTAACAAAAACGAAAAACCCGACAGAAGCACCAAAACAAGTTCTGTGAATTTTTTAATAAAATAATGCTAATCATATAATTTAAACAAGTATTAATTCCAAAAGATATATATATATATTAAATTAATATTAAAAATGTCTAGTCCACTTGTTATGAGGATAATGTCCTTATCCATAAATACAGCCAAACGAGCTGGATCTATAATAAGAGACGTTATGCAAAAGGGCAACTTGGGTATCGTTGAAAAGGTGACAAACAAACAACATTATCTTAAATGCCTTATCTTTGATTAAATGCAACAAAATAAATATACAAATATACTTTGTTTTTTAAGGGTAAAGATGATCTCCAAACAGAAGCAGACAGATCTGCACAACAATGTATAATTGCCTCGCTGAGTAAACAATTTCCCAAAGTCAATATAATTGGCGAGGAGGGCAGTAGCGACTTGAATGTGTCACATGATTGGTTGGTTACCGAAATGGACTTGGAGTTCTTGTCGAAAACATGCCCAGCCGACTTGGTCGATGTGAGAGATGAGGATTGCATCGTTTGGGTAGATCCTCTAGATGGCACATCTGAGTACACTCAAGGATTCCTGGAGCACGTTACCGTGTTGATTGGAATTGCTGTTAAGAACTCGCCCGTTGGCGGGGTCATTCATCAACCCTATTATAAGCACGATACTGGAGAGGTGGGACGTACTATATGGGGACTCAAGGGAATCGGTTCGGGTGGATTTGAATTGAAAACTGCACCTGACGATAAATTTATCATAACCACAACCCGATCACATTCCAATCCGATTGTTCAGAGTGCTTTGGAGGCACTGAGTCCAAGTGAAGTTATTAAGGTGGGAGGAGCTGGATACAAAGTGTTGCAACTGTTGGAGGGCAAAGCACATGCGTATGTCTTTGCAAGTCCAGGATGCAAAAAGTGGGATACTTGTGCTCCCGAAGCTGTTCTCGAAGCTGCCGGCGGAACACTGACAAATATGTTTGGTGATCATTATGAATATCATGTTGATGTAGAACATCCAAACAGGGAAGGTGTTCTGGCAACCATTGGAACCATCTCGCATAGTTATATTGTAAAGAAGATACCCCAAAATGTTAGAGATGCTATGAAAAAGTAAAACATTAATTTTAAGTAAGGGGGTTTGTGCATTGTAAAAATAATCTCATTCCAAATGAAATAAAAATTGATTGTTGTGCTTGTAATACCGTTATTTTTATTATTGACTGATCATAGAATTATTTTATTCAACCATTGAAGTGGTAGATAGACATATCAACTATTCCGATTTCTTGAAAAAGCCTTTAAATCGATTAAGATTATTATTTTTAGCTTTCGACTTATCAAGGCATAGAATTGATATCGAGTTCTAATTTTCTCTTTAATCGAGTTGTACGGCTATCAAAATATACAAATGTTGATCGTTAGTTTTTCATAAATGACGACACAAATGTTAATGTTGAATGCTCTAGGAATTACGAATCAAAAATTCAAAACAAATTGGAAATTTAAGATGGCACATTATTTAAAAAGATATATTTGACGGCAACATTCAATTAAATCTCTCTTTTAGGATTTGTCAACTGCTCGCAAGAGGCATGAAAAAACTTTAGGTTAAACAGGCAATGATTGAAACTAAAACCTCTTGCATTTCAGGCCTACGCAATAAGCATCGGGTACTAAATTCAAAGTAGAAGTCTTTATTTCTAAACTTTTGTAGTGAACAAAACTGAGTTGTGTATGAGAGCTTCATGATGTGATTTGGAATGTGAAAATGTAACATATTTGTATTTTTACTTCAAAATCTGAGTTAATAGAACTCGCCCAATTTAAAATCAAAGAGCTACATCGTTAAGGATGAATTCAAAACAATTACAGTTCTAAAACTTGATTGTCAGGGTTAGTTCAGGACTTCTCCAAAGTTACTACGCTCAGTAAAGATCTTCTTAAGAATTGTCCCAAAAAATGATTTGTAATTCAATCAAGATTATCCTTCCAGTTTCCCCTAAGATTAAAACACAGTGCGAGCGTAAGGAAAATAGGGAAGGATTTAAGATAAGATATATCAAAAGATATAAGAATATCAAAAAGGGGGCGAAAAACAGAGCTTGATAATGCATTCCACATTCTCGATGTGAGGTAAAAAAAAAGAATCTCTATACTTGACAATACGTCCGAAATTGAGCTCAAGAATAAACTGATGAGCATTCCTGGAAGCGCGAAGTATTACGGCTTAATTGTTTTTGGAGGGGGGGGGGGGTATGCAACTGACGAATTCGACAGAACATTATTTGTAAAAATATCAGTAAAACAACGAAAGGCAAGAAACATTGCAGCGGTTTTTTGATAGCCTTATTTTGGCTCAAGGCTCAAGTTTTGAACGAATGAAGGCTTTAAGTCTGTTCAGTGACGCTGTGCTGGACTGTTCTAGACAGAAAAGTACAGCTTTTTGCTGTTCATTGAGGTTTTTTCTGTGCTGAACTGTTCTACTTTCCTGTTCATTGACAAACCTAGAACAGTTTAGAACAGGATTTTCTGTTCTTGCTTTTGAGTCAGATCAGGTTAGAACAGATTCGTGAGAAATGTCAAAATCGAAGTTGTCATTTTTTTTGTTTACGTTTTGATTTGGTTGTGCTTTGTGTTTTTTTACTCGTGCTTTAAAAAAATTAAAATAAAGTTATTTTGCCAATTTGTTTAATAAAATAATTATAAAATACATTTTTTTACATTTTACATAAATAAATCTTTTACATTTCATCAAAGAAAAGGTAATAACATTCGTCACACTTTCATTCCAATCATCTGAAGAGCAATCCGTCGAAAAATCACTATCGGTGTCTGAACCACTAACATTTTCATTTAGTATTATCTTAGCAATCGATTAATTTTCCATTTCAATAATTTTTAATAATATTTTTCACAGTAAAAACACAAAAAATGAAAAAAAATAAGCGAGAAACGAAAAATTCACACAATTTGCAATTTGTTTTGTTTTTTTTTTGACAACTGACGTTTAACTGACTGTTCTAACTTGATCTGACGTTTCTCACGAAACTGTGCTGTCCTGTGCTGTTCTGATCTAGAAAAATCCTCACTGAACAGACTTTTTTGTAAATGTGTGATACACATACCAGGTTGATTAGTTTCCTGGATGCATGTGCCAGCCATGGATAGTGGCATTGGGGGTGGATTGTGTGTTTGCGACAGTAGACAGCATTGAGTTTTTGAAGCATTAAATTCTACACGGTTTTTGATTCCACATTGTGGTAGCCCACATCCGAAGGACAAGGATAAAAATCTAGAAACGAATATGAAAAGCTGAGGGTACTGCCATTCAGGCAAAAGATCATATACAAATAAGGAAGAGAATGGGAAACAAAACGGAGCCCTGGGGGATAACAGCTTTTTTATTATGGATATCATATTAGTACCAGTCCAATACCTTTTAAATTGAACGGTCCGAAAATAATAAAAAAAATAACCCAACAAAGAAGAGATTCATCAATACTAAATGATCGCATTTTCTATAATCGAGCTTGATGCTAAACTCTATCAAATGTATTTGAAATATCAAGTGCAATAATCTTACTTTCTCCAAAACGATGTAAAGACTTGTTCCACTGTTCGGTTAGACAAACCATAAAATCGTACCTATTGCTACGAAAGCTTTCGTGCTTCGAGATATTTCTTAAACTGATAATTAATCGGCGTTTCCATGACCTTTACATAAAGGGACTTGAGTGCAATTGGACGATAGTAAGAGGATTCGCCTTTTTTAGGGACAGGCTGGACAAATGATGATTTTCTCGTAAATAGACCTGGGGAATAGGAAAGATGGTAAAGCTTACGCAGTGGTTGTACTTGCGTTAAATTTTTTTGAACATACTGTGGTATCAAAAAGCTTTCAATTACGATTTATTTTTATTGGGCTACATCTGTTATCCCAGCGTTTTTCAGGAGAATACGACCACCTACATGTCTGTCATGTCGCATTCGCAGTCAAGAAGTCGAGGGCTTCCGGATGAGAGCAATTTCAAGTGGTTTCCCAAAAGTCTAAAAAAGGTGGACTTTGCAACACAACTGCGGCCTATGCGTCTGTCGAAACCATATTTGAAATCAGCAAGTTTTATTTCAATTTTCGAGAAAGGTGTACTTTTGAAGCACTTTTTCTCAGAAACCCTGTTGGCAGACGAACTTTTCTGTTATTACCAATAATTAGAGTATGTTAAACTTTAATTTCAACTGGGTTCCTTTCACACCAAAAATTAGACCTTAGCTTTGGGACTATATATAGTCCTTGAAGCGTTATGGGATTTGAATTTGGATCATTTTGTATCAAAAATCTCAAAACCTTATTTTACAGCTAGATTCTACATTTTTTCCTTCACTCGAAATGAAATTGAAATCGATTCAAAATACATACATGTTAGAGCAAGGCATACGATCAGTTGAGGTATATGGTAAAAGTAAGTATCTACTGAGAGCTTTCTTGAGTGTATGAGTGCCACTCTTTGATGCCAAATGCTAAATAAGGTGAAGGGTCTGCGTTTTTGCATTCGAAGAGCGACATCGAAGCAGAAAGGACGTGCGGGTCTCGATGCACCGTAGATCGTTACAAAAAGATTTAATATAATTTTAAATATTTTTATCTATCATCAGAAGTGGGATAGGCCCGTGTCTGAACTTGTATTATTACTGTTCAGTAGTGCGTTCGGAATTTTTGTTTTTATTTTTGATTGCGAACATAAGAAAAAGAACAAGAAAGTGATTTTTGTTTCTCCTTTTTGTGGAAGCCTTACGGTACCCACTTGTGCCTGGCTTGTGTCGAATTTCGATAAGGCACATTAAAAGTACAATTCGGTCGTGCGTTTGAAATTTTTTTTTTAATGTGAAATCTATTGCGTGCCCCTACTTACACAGAATTTTCCTGAACCATACAGTGCTTATTTGTTGCGTTGCACTTAATTTTGCTAAACCATACGGTACCTACTTGTTGTTGTTGTGTGCTTGGTTTGCGTCCGATTTAGCAAGGTAACACGGTACCAGTAAGAGTTGTGCTTAGCTCGCGTCTGTATGAGTCTCTGATTTAAACATTCAATCCAATCGTTTTCGTGTGTGTGTATTAGATTCCAACATTTTCATTTCACTCGTTTCGTGTGTGGCCTTAACAACACGGCATTAAAACATCTGCCTGCGAGTATAACGTATACCCCACTATCCATTTTAAACGAAAACAAATCTACTGTGTTGGTTTACGTGTTCAAAAAAAAAAAAGGAGAAAAACACATACTTACCAATCTTACCGTTTTCTCTCTTGACTATTCCTCTCATCATATGAGATACGATATCTAAATCCATTCCGGTCGTGTGCATGTCTCTGATATTCTAACACTGCTCAATCCAATCGTTTTCGTGTGTGTGTATCTGATTCCAACATTTTCATTTCACTCGTTTCGCGTGTGGCCTTAACAACACGGCATTAAAACATCTGCCTGCGAGTATAACGCATAACCCGCTATCCATTTTAAACGAAAACAAATCTACTGTGTTGGTGTACGTGTTCAAAAAAAAAAAAGAAAAAGGGAGAAAAACACATACTTACCAATCTTACCATTTTCTCTCTTGACTATTCCTCTCATCATAAGAGATACGATCGAGTTGAAGAAAAAGCTCTTTAACACCAAAACAAGGGTGAGTTCTATTTTAATTTTTTTTTTGGCAATACAAAAAGAAAAACAAAATTATGGAAAATAAAAATAATGACCGCTGTGATGCTCCTCCTAAGAGCGCAGCAGAAGTAGGTGAAAAGGCTGCCGAGAATACGTCCCATCAAAGTGGTGGTCAACAAAATATGACAATAACAGCTGAAGCAATCAGTCAAATTTTGAGAGCATCACAGCGTCAAACAAAAGACGACAATGTTGGGTTTCCCTGTTTTGATCCTGACCACTCAAGGGTAGACATTGGAAAGTGGTGCGCCGACATTAATAACAGAATCGAAAGAGACCGTATGCAGGATTATGATATAATACCGAGGGTGCAGACCGCTCTCTTAGGTAGGTGTAAAATTTGGTATAATGAATACGGATATCAAATGTATACGTGGAAAGAGCTTTCTTCGTCTCTCTTAAATACATTTTCAAGCGGAACAAATGTCATTGACCAACTGCGAAGTGTGGCAAATATAGAGAGCGAATCTTTTAAATCGTATTCGGATTTCGTCATGGAAAAGGCCGGACAGATAAATAGGTTACCATTTCAAATACCGGAGGACAAAACGGTCAAAATCATTATAGGCTGCATTTCAGACATTAGTCTTAGAAACTCGTTGACATTCGTTATGCCGAAATCAGTGCAAGACCTGACAGAACACCTTATGTCGATTCGTGAGAAACCTCGGAAAAAAATTAGGGACCATCAGGATAACAAAAGGAAAATGGAGTTATCTCCGAGTTTTATAAAAAGACCTCGTCTTGAAACTGAAAAACGTTGCTATGGATGCGGACGTACAGGTCACCTTCGAGCAAACTGTCCTCAAAAATATTCCTTCGAAAAAAATGACTCCAACCTTTTTAGAGAAACCTCTTCAAAACCGGCCAGGGATAAGTGTGGACATTGCGGTAAGGCTGGTCACAAGGAAGATTCGTGTTGGTCAAAACAGAGAAAAGAAGAACACAAAAAAGTAACTTATTGTTGCGGAATGATGGTCCCCGAAAACAAAACTATGGTATCCGTCAAAGGAAAAAATTATAGCTGTCTTTTAGATACTGGATCGGATTGCTCTCTTATCAGGGCAGACATAGCAAATGAAATCCCTTTTCCTAAAGAAAAACATCTAATTTCAGTGCAGGGTATTGGTAGGGATTCAATATCGTTAAGAAAAAAAATAGTTTTACCTGTTCGCTTTGAGGAAGTAGAAGTCAAAGTTGTGTTCTACCTTATCGATCAAGAATATCTTAAGACTGAAATGCTTGTCGGGCGAGATGTACTTAATGACCCATCATTAGAAATAAAAATGGATAGTCACGGGTCAACACTTAAAAGAAAACAGGGAATACGTTTTTGTTCAACTGCTGCAAAGGTTGTCAACCCTCTACAACTTCTACAAGGTACAGAAGATACACCAGAACAAATTCTAGGAAAATATACAAAATACATTGTTAAAGGTTATCCTACGGAGGTTGTAAAAACTGGATCCCTAGAGATTCGTTTAGAAAAGGAAACCATAATACATTATAGGCCATACCGTTTAGCTATGTCAGAGCGAGTTATAGTTAAAGAGATAGTAAACGATCTTAAGGCTCATAATATTATTCGCGATAGTAGCTCCCCCTATGCAAACCCGATCGTATTGGTGGCAAAAAAGAATAATCAACATAGACTTTGTGTAGATTATAGGTCGTTGAACCGCGTGACTATCAAAGATCGTTATCCATTGCCTAGGATTGAGGACCAGTTGGACCAGCTGGCAGGAAACCAGTTCTTCACTTCATTAGATATGGCTTCTGGTTTTCACCAGATCCCGATTGCAGCCAACTCTGTAGAAAAAACAGCCTTCGTGACCCCCGACGGTCAATATGAATATCTGCGGATGCCATTCGGGCTGGCCAACGCCCCAGCTGTGTTCCAGCGCGCCATAAACAAAGCATTGGGACAGCTTAAGGATGATATCGCTTTGGTTTACCTAGATGACGTCCTTATACCATCCAAAACAATCGACGAGGGGATAAAACGGCTAGACTTAGTACTTGACGCTTTAACTAGAAATGGATTTTCTTTGAATATGGAAAAATGTAAATTTTTGCAAAATCAAATTGAATATCTCGGGCGAGAGATTTCTGCGGATGGGATCCGACCTGGTAAGACAAAAATAGATTCTCTTACAAACACACCAGTTCCTACCAGCGTTAAGCAAGTCAGACAATTCATGGGGTTGGCAAACTATTTTAGAAAGTTCGTACCGGAATTTGCCGCCAAAACTCAATGCATCACTGCATTGACAAAAAATAATGTAAAATACCAATGGACGACCGAATGCGAGGAGGCAAGACAGTATATTATAAAGGAGCTGACAAAAAGACCGCTGTTGACCATATTTAATCCAGACTTACCTACAGAACTTCACACGGACGCAAGCTCAATAGGATACGGAGCTATATTATTCCAAAAAAATAAATGATAAGCTGCACGTTGTGGCATATTACAGCCAAGCGACAAAACCGTATGAGGTAAAATATCATAGCTATGAGCTGGAAACACTAGCGGTCGTGAATGCTATAAAACACTTTAGAACTTACCTGTTAGGCATCGAGTTCACTCTAGCAACAGACTGTAATGCTTTAAAAGCTACCAAAGAAAAAAAGGATCTCTTACCACGTGTTGCCAGGTGGTGGATTTACCTCCAAGATTTCAATTTCAAGATTATATACAAAAAAGGTAACTCTATGCAACACGTAGACTATTTAAGTCGGAATCCTCCACTTAAGAAATGTTATCATCTTAGTAGTCTAGCAGACAACTGGCTGCAAATTGAACAGTCCGAAGATCCAGAAGTTATAGACATCATCGATAAAATTAAGGAAAAGGAGCCAGACACCACCTTGAATTATGTTTTCAAAAATAATCTCTTATATCGAAAAACTAAAAATGGAGAAAAACTGTTCGTTCCCAGAAGGTGCAGGTTAAGTCTGATGAGACGGTACCACGAAGATAACTGTCACGTAGGATGGGAAAAAACTTTATTTAAAATGCGTACTCATTTTTGGATGCCTAGAATGACCAGGAACGTACGGAAATTTGTAGAGTCGTGTTTGATCTGTATCGTTGCCAAAAGACCATCCGGGAAAAAACAATCAGAGCTACATCCAATTGAGAAAACAGATGTTCCGTTCCACACTGTTCATATAGATTGTATGGGGCCTTTTCATGGAGAAGATAAAGTGGACAGTCGTTATCTCTTGATTATAATAGATGCTTTTACTAAATTTGTCCTTATATTACCGTGTAAAACTTTGAAAGCAGATGAAACAGTACGCCATTTAAATAATTTTATCATGTTATTCGGTGTTCCAGTTAGAATTATTAGCGATAAAGGGACAAATTTTACCAGCGAGCAATTCCGTGTTTTCTGTAAGTCAGTGGGTGTAGAACACCATACCATAGCACCAGGAATGAGTCGAGCCAACGGACAGGTTGAGCGCTATGTGGATACGATCGCAAATCTTTTAAGGACAAACCTGGAACTAACTATTGAATGGACAACATTTGTCAGCCGTGTCCGACTTGCATTAAATACCACCATCAATAAAGCTACAGGGCTTTCTCCATTAAAAATTCTCACTGGAATCGATGGAAGAACTCCAGAAGTAAGCGCTTTGTTCTCGCAGTTGAATATTCAACAGGAATATGAAAATATTGACGCTGTACGTGTCGTGGCCGATGAAAGGTTAAAGGAAAACGCCAATAGAATGAAAACTCGATTTGATAAAAACAAGTGTAAACCTTCAAGATTGGAAATTGGAACGAACGTTGTATACAAAAGCCCTCAAATCAGAAAATCAAAACTAGAAGTTCATTTTCGGGGTCCATACGAGGTGATAGGCATTTTAGAAAATGATCGCTATAAATTGAAGAAAAGGGGGGGAAGGGCGGTGACGGTTGCTGCTAGAGAAGCTATACGTCCGGTTGCTGAAAAAGAGACCATAAATGAAGATGGTGAACTCTTACAGGTAAAAATTGGCCCCCAGGCTTTAAAGTTTATTCCATTTTTTTTTTTTTTTTTTTTTTTAAATAATTGTTCCAAAGTAGAATGCAGACAAGCTTTCTTTTGAATGGGGCCTCTGAGTCGTGTTTTCGTGGCTGGGTTCTTCTTCATGTACAAGCTTAATATTGCCTCTGAGACATGCTTTAGAACTTGGAAGACGAAACTCGGACACGCCAAATTCCTTAGAAATTCCTCTGAGCTGCGGTAAAAATATGAAAATCAAAATACTTGAAAAATCTTGCAATCTAGTCTCAATAAGGTTTGGCTTGAGCGGGGTGAACACGCTAATTATAGCCTCTGAGTCACTTCGTTCTGAGGTCAATCCGGGGAAATTGAGCAAGTTAGATGTTTATAGAAAAAACTCAAACTCATGTCTCTTGGAATAACCTGTGCTAATGAGTTCTGTATTTCACAGGTGCGTGAATAGTATCAGACAATAAGGTGACAGGATGCAAAGCAGGCTGAACAAAGAGAGACGGGAGGGAACCAGATAATTTGAACTAAAAGTGAAGAAACTTAAAGTTAATTTTTTTTTTGTTGTCTATTATTATTATTGTAAACAAAAGGAGAAGAAATTTTTGTTTTGCAGTAAATGAAAAAAAAAAAAAAGCATTATTCTGTTTTAATTCATCGAGAGCGATGAACTTGCAGGATGGCCGTGTTAGAGCAAGGCATACGATCAGTTGAGGTATATGGTAAAAGTAAGTATCTACTGAGAGCTTTCTTGAGTGTATGAGTGCCACTCTTTGATGCCAAATGCTAAATAAGGTGAAGGGTCTGCGTTTTTGCATTCGAAGAGCGACATCGAAGCAGAAAGGACGTGCGGGTCTCGATGCACCGTAGATCGTTACAAAAAGATTTAATATAATTTTAAATATTTTTATCTATCATACATATTAAAGTTCTGAAATTCAATTTTATCAAATTCGTTTAATTTTTTTTCGAATTTCCTTCTTTTCCATTTCGATTTGTAAGTGAACAAAATTCGACTTGATTAATTTGGTGTGAATTGTTTTCGAAAAGAGGACATTGTTTTACAACAGTATCAGTTTCAATTAAAGAAAATAAACTTTAACTTTTGAATGTAATGCACTTCATCCATGAGAATTTAAAGCTTCTACTTTGAATTTGGAGGAACGGTCAAAGTATTTAAAATTTTGCAACACGACATACATATGTATGTATTCTCCATTACGTTTCGAGTAAAACAATGTCCTTTCATAAACCTTCAAGACACACTCAAAAAGTATGCTTCGACACCAGAGTCTTTGCAAACTGATGTTTATTTATAAATCTGCAGCTAGCTGCAATATATATATCAACACCAATACAAATATAAAAAACACAATGTTTTCTATTTATTTAAACGGAAATCAAAGAACAAATAAATATAAGAAATCAACAGAATTATTTATTTGACTGTTTTGTCATCTGCTTTAATTTTACTTAAAGTGATTTCGAAAATTATTCGAAGTTATGAAATCGATCGAATGATAGAACCCTGAAAACAATTTCACTTGCTTTTCAATGTAGATTTCGCTTTCATTTTACTCGAGTTTTCCTCCTTGTTCAATAAAAACAAATAAATAACCGTTTTCTTTTTGTTAGTGCTTTTTATTTATGAGGGAAAAATAAATACAGTTAATACGGTAAGTGTATATATGTAGATTCACTTCTTTACTACCACTAAAACTACTCAGAAAACTTAGATCTTTATTTTTATTTATTGATTTAGTTTTAATCCTAGATATGTCCAGCTAAAATTTTATCTTTATTTTGAAACAGAAAATATATAATATTAATTATCTATATAATATAATAACTTTGTATAATGTATGTAAATATTTTTATATTTGTTCATTATGATTTTAAAATGATGCACAATTTATTAGAAGTCTATATTTTTTACTTTAAGGAAATAAGTGATGTTTACAACATTAATAATTATAAAGGAGAAGGAACATCAATAACAATAATAGTAATAATAATTATGATGGATTAATATAATATTCTCTTTTTAAAATTAAACAATTAAATAAATTATATATTTAATTTTTATTTAATAATAATAATAATAATATTTACGATCCCTACAACAATAAAATCCTATCCTCATTAATGAGTATGTGAAATTACATTTAATACATAATAATTATCTTTTTTTTTGTTATATTTTCTGTTTTTAAAGTAAAATAAAATTAATTATCCTTTGGTAATGAGATCGACCAACCGAGAACTCTTCTGTCAAATCCACAAGAGAATAGATTACAATTGAAAACAGGCTCCTCAGCCCATGCAACTGATGACACCATACGACGATGACCCTACGCAAACAAAATATACTTTAGTGATCTTTCTGTCGGAATTATAAAATTATGTGTATAAATTTTACTTGTCGACTTGTCCTGGGTAAGCGAGCTACTCGTTGTCCATTTAAATCAAACAAACGAATTTGTCGGTTATCGTGTGGAATGGCGATTACTCCCGTCGATGAGACAGCCAATCTATTGACAGCTGAATCGGTACGAATTGTAGCCAGAGCCGATCTCATGTTACGCAATTCCCAGACCTTGACAGTACGATCATCGGAGCCTGATACAACTTTGTCGTCTTTGGTGAAAACAGTTGAAGTTACGCTCCTAAAGAATTAAAGTTTTTTTTTTTTATAAAAAAACAACAAAAGACAATAGAAAAATTCTTACTCAGTATGGCCTTGAAAAACTGATACTGCTGGTATGGCATCTCTAAAGTCCCACAAACGGAAAGTCGAGTCTCTTGAAGCAGTAATCACTAAGCGTTGACTGGAATGTGCCGAGACATGAGTCAACTCGTGATCATGTCCCGTTAAAGGCTGAATGGGTTCTTTAGTTTCAACATCCCACAGCATCGCAGTTCTATCCCAGCTCCCAGTGATTATTTGGTCCATATTCGGTAGCCAATCGGCGGCAACCACAACCGATGTATGACCACCGGGTCCTGAAAATTCACACAATGGAGTTCGTAAAGTATCCACTCTATCACGATCCTCCACTTGTTCGTCACTATCATCGAGTTCCTCTTCAGATGAATGCCCTTTTCTAGAAGCAAAATAGATGAAAATCAAAATCAATCCTGATCGATGTAGTATCTTATCTTACTTGGAAACTTCCCAATTAACGGCAGCTTGCCAGATGTGAGCAGTGCCATCACCACTGCCAGTCAGAACCAGATCACGATTTTGATGGAATTTAATTGAATTCACCGAACCAGCATGGCCCTGATATTGGAGCAGACACCGCCCACTCTCAATTCCCCAAATGCATGCCGTATGATCGGCTGAGGCAGTTCCGATTATTGGCTGTCCGGATTTGGCTGCAATCTGCCAAACTCCATCCTTATGGCCACAGAAGTCACGCACCAAAGAACTGACAACTGATTGCGCCTTGAAACTAGACACAATCCGAGATGTCTGTGCTCTTATTTTATGGCTTGCTTTGACTTTACTTCCCGACGATGCTATCTTCGATTTGAAACTTTTCATGGGAATGCCAGTTGTGTCGGGATCATCGTGTCCTGCCGAACGATCACAACCCATATTTTCCTTCCCACCCAGAGATTCTAGTTTTTCTTGCACTGTCACGTAATTGTTAAATATTTTTCTTTTGTTTTTAATTAGCTTAATACTTACAAGTGAGATTCTCCATGTAGAGCAGTTCGAATTCTTTTTCGATCTGGGAGAAAAGCATATGGAGTCGGCCTCGGAAAGGTGCATCATCCGGAATGCTGAGGTCCTCAGCCAGACTAGACAATCGAGATCCGCGTTTCGATGATTGCTTCATGATGGTTGGGTGGGGGTGTTATTAAGTTGGAACGTCGTCGTTGGGAGCAATATCCAAAGGTCTTTGTTTATCTTGATTTGGTTGCCAATGCACTTAGCCAATTTGATAAGATTGAGAGCACTTTTTGTTGATATGGAAACTCTAAGGGTTTTAAATGTTAATCCAATATTGAAATATTAAGCAATTGTGTTTTAAATTTTTAATTTTAAACAATAAATACATTTTTTTTGGTCGACATCAAAGTGGAAAATAAAAATATACTCCTGAATTGACATTTTTGACAGATGTCAGTCGAGGCTACGCTCTGGTCATTTATTAGGGGTGTTCATATGATGGAGATCTCAAAAGGGAGTTATTTTTGCAGAAACTATACATATCTAAGGCAGAGGTCACACGGAGCATAGACAATCGAAAAGAATCCGATTTGGATATGGTTTTTCGAAACTTTTACTATATTAGAAATGCCAAAGTAAATTATCGTGATCGCTTCTGCTAATTGTTTTTAAATCTATGGAATCAGATTTTGTTTATTTTATTTTGATTTTACAATTTCGGAAGATGAAATTTGCTATGAATGCAGAAAACGACACCAGCGCTGAGATCAAACGAAGAATATTACTCTTCCTCGCCACCCTTTCTATGGGCTTAGAAAGCAAATAAGTAGTAAAGTCCTCTTTTAAGTAACCAAAAGCTATATAAGACCCGCATAATCCCCGTCTTGTTATACGGTGCAGATGCATGGACTTTGACAAAAGCGGATGAAAGGAAATTGGGTTTATTCGAGAGAAAAGTTTTTTCGTGTGATATACGGTCCCGTATGCATCGAAGGTGAGTGGATAAGAGGACTGACTTAGGCGCCAGTTATAGCTATCATTGGTTTTCATCATTGAAAACAAACATTGGAATTTTTTTGGCAGGTCGTTTATAGCTATCATTAGAAATTTCTGTCATTGAAAAAAATTTCCTGATTGAAAGCCACCGAAAAATTTTTACTGACAGACATCTGTCATTGGAATTGTGTGAAATTGGAACACAAATCAGTGGAACGATTCGTTTCACTTTTGAACATAAAAGTATCAGCTGTTCAGAAAAATACATATTTAGAGAAAAATAAATGCGTAATTACACTTTTTTTTGTGAACAAAAATTCTTTGTGTTATTTCCCATCGATCAGTATATAATTTTCATTTCTAATCAAAGGGAAACACCGTCAAATATCGATTAAAAAATTTTTCCGGATCGATTTCAATGATAGCTATAACTGGCGCCTTACATAAGAGAAATGGAAAAAATGATAGCCCTAAAAAGTTGCGTTTAAGGATTTGAAGAGAAATTGGGCAGGTTCAGACAACATAAGGGACTTCATTTGCAGTCAACTTCATTCTTTGAACGTAAATTTTGACCAAGGCAACTAGATAGTTTTTCAAGTGTCATGAAATTAAAATTCAGAACTTTACTTCACAAACTTCTACTTCAAGTTCATAGTACAAAAATTACCAAAACCATTATTTTCTACAAAACACTCCTCAGGCAAGCTACAAGTCTATCATGATTTGTATTTTGTATTTTAAAGAAATATTACTTATTTCTTTTCCAAATTTACAAGGAACCTTTTTACAGAAAGCATTAAATGAAGTTGTGCAGAAAATAAATAAATCATTGTGTAATAAAGTTCAGCTTTTAGTTGAATTAAAAAACATGATCAATTGTCATTATGACATAAGTTGACTTGACTTGATAGTAAGGGAGATTTTTCTTGCCTAACTTTCCAGTCAACTTTCCAATAAAGTTGCCTTAATTGGAATGCAATTTTTTGGCAGCTGGCCAATCAGATGCAAGAAACTTGCCTTACTTTCAAGTCCCTTATGTCGGCTGAACCTGCCCATTCTTTTTTCTTAATTTCTAATTTAAAAGTCACTTGATATTAAAAATTAAAGGCAATTTTACTGGTCTCTACGACTTTGTTCATGGGAATGAAATTATATTATGAAGGACTCAATAAAAGGTTCAATTACATTGACATACTATACATATATATATATGTATATGTATAGTATGTCAATGTTCAATTATAATATAAAAAATAGTATTTTTTAAGAGAAATCAATGGGTGTTTACAATATTTTATTGTAAAGAGGAAATTAATAAAAAAAAATGTATTAACCAAATGGCCTCCACGGCCACTGTTTCATAAAATTACCCATTCAGATATTTTGCGGCTCCATATCCTCGATTACTTCATGAATTTTATCTTTAAGGCTTTAAATTGATTGCGGAGTATTGAAATAGTATATATGTATATCTTTTGACTATGTGGAACGTAACGCAGCTGTATTGTTGAAAATAAACGTTGTCCTCATCCAATTTCGGCCAAACAAAATCGTTAATCATTCATTATACTAATCCCTAATGCGACAATTCTGCTTATTAATGTAGTATCCAAGGGAAGAAAATAGGAAACATCACTGAAGATGATTTTTCGATTAAAATCTGGATCGGGTTGATCTTTGATGCATTCCAAGGACCCAGCCAGTGAAGATACGACGTTGCTAAGTCCTTATGTAAAATACGTTGTACTTTCGTTTCTGGAATGTCTAGTTCCAAAGATCGACAATCCTGGATTTCCGTTGACACTTCGGCTTGTGGGCTAAGTTAGGTGTTCTTGATTGGCTTCGATTTTTCACATCATTAGCTTGCCCCAACAGTTTAAATTTTTTCTGGCTGGGAATTAACGATCCAAAGGATCCTCTATCAGCCCGAACATGAGATAATAGCCCATTGCCATTCACCTGTTTTCAATTTACAGTGACTTTTCACAGAATTTTTAAATAGGGAGGTGAAATTTTAACACAAATTTTGTAACGAGGCAGGGTAGAGGAAGAAGGAGGAAAAGGAAGAAAGAACCCTTTGAAATGAAACACCCTTGGGGCCATTTTGCAACGAGGTAGGACACCCTTTAACAACATTGGGTGTCATTTCATAATGCGGTAGGGTGGAAGAAAGAGGAAAGAGTAAAAGATATAGGTAGGGGTAGGATAGTTTCGATCGAAGGAGGTAAATCTAGGATGGGAACTAGGATAGGGATAGGACAGGGGAAGGAATGTCCGTTACGGTAGCTGCGGCATGCTTGCGGTGCACAGCTGAGCTCGTCGGATGTTGGGGGGGTCTTGCTACCGTAACCGGAACTCACCTCTTTACAAAAAAACATAAATCATGCCGGATATTTTGAAATTAGGTGTGCACTACCACCACTTCACTCACTTTTCTCGGCGGCCGCTGATGACGTCACGGCCTGGCCTTTACCCACCCTTCCTGGAATCCATTCGGCCTGGTTTTCGGATTCCCCAAAAGCGGAACCAGGAAAGGTCACTGCCGTGGAATTACATTTCCGCCAAACCTGAAATTAGTTATCCCATACCGCACTCCCTGGAATGTATTCACTACTCCATTTTAGAATTTAAATCAACCAAAGAAAATAAAAACACACTTGAATTCATATCATCACTTTTACCGGAAATCTTGACTATTTTATTTACTGAAATTTATCACTAAAATACATATAAACGCTAAGAAAGAATAAGACTACTAGGGAAATTTCTTCGACGGTTCAACACAACAAAAGAACAATAACAACAACGGGAGCTTTAATCACCGGAGTCACGCGGCGAGTCTAAGCTTCTCCAGCGTCCCGTCTCTCAAACGATTTCTTGTATGAGTTTTTTTTGTAATACCTGATCGGACCCTAATTCCCTGCCTACAAGGAGCTCGATGTGGGTGGAATAAGAAGGGGGATGCAAAATATTGCGTCGCGAGGGACGTAAGAGGAACCCCTCTTCGCACTGGCGACGTCGGCGACTTCTTCCCTAATCGGAATGTACAATAAAACCAAAACTCGGCGAATTTTCCCTATCACAACGGAAACTAATAACTTGCAAAAAAAACTAACTCAAATGAATATAAATTTGAAAAAAAACGAAAAGTAACGAAAGAAATATGAACAAATAAAGATACTATAAAAACCAAAAAGTAAGAATGTAAAGAAAAATTTAAATATATAGAAAAATTTAAATATATAGAAAAATTTAAATATATAGAACAATTTAAATATATAGAAATAAATAATAAGAATAAGAAACGAAATAATAATTTAAAACAAAAAAAAAAGGCAAAAAAGTAGATTTAGGCGATAAATCCTGGCAATGTATGTATCGTAGTCAGCGTAGTATGTAAGTGTATACGTATATAAGCGGCGTCCTGTGCGCTGTTAAGCTCGAGGTCCAGATACGATCCTCTGGATCTTTTGGATAATTCTTATCTTTTTTTGTTTCACTGCGCGGGCGGATTTTTCACAGAACTATTGAATAAATATTTGTTACTTGGTAGCCCGGGTTCTTTCACAGGCTTTTTTTTTTCTTCCGTATAGGGAATTCCTTCAAACTGCTTGCCGGGTATGTCCCGCGGTCATAAATTTCTTTCCTCGCTTCTGTTCGCTAATCCACCTTTTTTTCGTATAAAAAAAAACACTTTGTTACCACTTTTTCTCCAACCATTCTTAAGCAAACTCACCCGCGCAATTTACACCTCACTAACAAAGTCTGACAAGAATGTTTAACAAAATTAACTTTGAATCTAATTTCTTTTTTTATTTATTAATTACTTTATTTTAACCCGACTTCCTTTTCTTTTAAATTATTCTACGTTGACTCGACTTCACTTTTTCTTTGATTGTTCACTCGGCCGTCTTTACTCGGCGATGCCTCCGAACTGATTGCCACCCACTATTACTAAAAGATTGGCGACAGTCATCCGAGGCACTACTGTACGGACCGAGTGTACATCGCCTCATCCTATACTTAATCCATCACCATCACCTCATCCGATATAATATTCATACCCATCCTATGTAATTTGAATACCGTCAGCTGTTGGGTTCAACGGCTTCTACTATTATATAAATACTATTCCTATTTACCGACGTCGGTTGTGTATTCAGATAGAGCGAGTTACTCCCTCTACCAGTTAGTATTAGCTAACCTAGTTTGGGTTTGGACTCTCGCTAACCTGTCAACCCACAATGACAGACGTCAAATTGCAATTTTGTTTATTTTACTTAAATTTTTGTTCGGTGCGCAAGTGCCTCCGCGTAATATTCTTAATTTATTTAAACAAAAAACAAAAGGACAAAAAAACGAGCACGAGCGAAGCCAAACATCAAGGACACCAACGTTAAGGAAGGAAGGAAGAGGAGGGAACCAAATTCCCATAGATCCAAGTCCAACGTGGGAGTAGCAGGAAACCCCGAGCCGAAGCTAAGTAGAATTTTTTTGTTTCCTTGTTTACATTTATAGCCTTAAGTTTCCTTCAACAGGTTGGGCTCTATAAACACTGACTGGGACGAGCTAACGAACAACTTAGGAGCGGGAATCCACACAAAAACATGGAATGGAATACATAAATACATATAGTTTCCTAACCACGTTTCTATCTTTCAGGAGCAGCCACAACAAAACTCCGGATCTGGCAGGTCTCTCGGATACAACAGAGACGGTGAAGGCTGCTGAACTTCTAGATTTCAACGTGGGGAAAAACTCACGCCCACAAGCCGGGCATATGTAAGGCAAAACAACACAAAGCAAGGATTAATATGGAGGTGAGGTACATAAGGTTAAGATTTAGGATAAGGTATTATAAGACAGTATATAAACATTAGTTTCTAGTTTTAAGGCAGGTTATTATATCTCTATATAGCACATTCGCAGATAAAAGCAAAAATAAAAAAAAATGCAAACAGAAAACTTTTGATCAGCTGTTGTCAAGAAAATCATTCGGGGTGTTGTTAGGTGCTTGACCTTTTTCTTTCTCTTCGTAGAAAAAGCGTGTTACGTTCGCGATTGGATAATCATTTGAAAATTAGCCCAAGTGATACAAAAATAGTTTCGTAGGGATGGTTATTTTTGAATAAATTAACAAATTTTAATAAATAACACGAATATGGGACGTTACTTGTTTTAACCTATTCTATATCACAGTTTAATGGGAGGATTTGGAATAAATAATGAAAACGTACACACAAACAAAAAAATCAGTCTCGAAAAGATATCACAGATGGGCTTAGCATTATATTCCAATAAGTAGGAGATGTATGTTATACAAAATATCACAGGTTGCTTATGGATTCCTAGTTCAGTCTTTAGGTTTCATATATCACAGATATGACTAGGTACATTTTTAACAGGATTGCAGATAGAGCTCATAAAAGTGCAATGTCTCTTTAACTTGCTGCAACCAACAACCTCGTAATTTGTGGTGCTAAATGCAATTGCCTATGATTTCCCATCAAGAGACGATTTGTACTGGAAATCAAAGAGTTTGTGTGTATCACAGCTTCAGATTAATTTTCACTATTGCTTCAAATCTTTGACATGGAAGATTCCAATTGCCTTCCCTGCTAAGTTTTCCAATTCGTACATGTTCTTACCCACGGGTTGGACTATTCTGCATTTAATGTATTTAGGACACAACTTCGCGGATAACCTTTTCGATGCATCACTTAAAATAAAGTTTCGCTTAAAGACCTCTTGACCGGGCAAAAACCGAATTTTTCGAGTACGGGTATTGTACACTTTTGCACTCTTTTCGTTTGCTTCTTGGATCGACTCTTTGAGTTTGGTCCGAAGAAGTTGTAAACGGTTATGTCTAGGGAGAGTTGCGATCTCACCATCTTCAAGGACGTTAAGTCTCTTTGCCAAGTCGTAACCGCTGCCATGGGTCAACATATTGACTCCGAACAACGCAAAATAAGGTGAAACACCTATAGAAGTGTGAACTGAGCTGCGCAATGCCGCTGCTATTTCATGTAGGTGGGCGTCCCAGTCACGTTGGTCTTCTTTTAGGTATGACCTAATGGCAGCCAGTAAAGTCCTATTGACTCGTTCTGACGCATTGGATTGGGGGGCATAGTTGGCTGTCTTGAAGTGTCGTACACCGAAGTGCTTTAAGAAGTTCTGAAATTCCTTGGAAACGAATTGCTTTCCATTGTCTGAATGAAGGACTTGCGGAACTCCGAAAGTATTAAAAATGTCTTCCTTTAAATATTTTATTATGCTTTCCGTTTTCGCTGCTCGTAGGGCTTTAAGAAATACAAATTTTGACATATGATCAAGGACAACAAAGACACAGGTGTTACCATTTTTGGATCGGGGATACGGACCTATAAAATCAACATATAGTTTTTGAAAAGGACGTTCTGACACATAGCTGGTACAGATAGGTGGTCGGGACACTTGGTTTGACGACTTGGACATTTTACAAACATCACAGTTAGTAACATACTGGCGAACCTGAACAGACATATTTGGCCAATAAAAATGTTGTCTTATGCGACTTAAAGTTTTTGCTATTCCACCATGAGCGGAATTTGGTGGATCATGGGCCTTCTTGATGAGATCTTCTGTTAGGGTGGATGGTATCCACAAACACCAGGAGTGTTCGGATGGAGGTATCTCCAATGTTTGAGGAATCGTTCTCCTATACACGAAGTTGTCTTCTATTTTTAAGTCTGGAAGTGATTCAGGGTGCTTCCGACAGGTTTCTAAGAGATCCGTATACTCTTTTGATTTGAATTCTTCAGAGTCTAAATCGATGATAGGTGCAATTAGATCTAGTTCCAAAGCATCCGCATGTGCACGAGAGAGTGTGTCCGGAACGACATTGAGTGATCCTTTCCGATGCTCTATGTTGAAGGCATAGGATTGTAACTCCAGGCTCCACCGCGCTAGCCGACCACTTAAATCTTTCATGGACATTAGCCATTTAAGACTCGAATGATCGGTTATGACGGTGAATTCCATGCCTTCAACGTAGGGCCGAAACTTTTTTATGGCCATAACCGCCGCCATACACTCCCTCTCAGTGACACTATAGTTTCGCTGAGTGGAATTAAGTTTCTGCGAAAAGTATGATATCGGTAGCTCTTGGTCATCGTCATGTTTCTGAAATAGGACCGCGCCGATTCCCGTATCAGACGCGTCGCATTGAATGTAAAACCTTTTGGAGAATAGCGGGCGAACTAAGATCGGGGAAGCTGTTAAAGCTCTTTTTAGTTCTTCGAAAGCGGCTTTAGCTTCATCGGTCATTACAAATTTTGAGTTTTTATTCTTCAGCGTATCCGTAAGAGGTGCTGTCAGGCTGGAAAAGTTCTTGATAAACCTCCTATACCACCCTGCTAGACCAAGCAGTCGCCTGACCTGTCTTGGGTTTTTAGGTATTGGAAAATTGACAACAGCTTCTATTTTTTCTGGGTCGGTCATTAACTTTCCCTCTCCAACTATATATCCTAGATATTTTAATTGTTTAAAACAAAACTTTGACTTTTTAACGTTTATTGTTAGATTTGCCTTCCTCAGGCAATCAGCTACTTCTTCTAGCAGAGCGATATGAGTATCGAAATCTGAAGAGACTACCAGCAGGTCATCTAGGTATACGAAGACTCGCTCCCGCAGTCGTCCTGGGATCACCTTGTCCATTAAACGACACAACCTCTGGGCTGCGTTACACAAACCAAAGGGCATGACCGTAAACTGGTACAAGGGTCTCCCGGGCACTACAAAAGCAGTCTTCTCCCTACTCTCCCTCTCCAGCGGTATTTGCCAAAAAGCCTCTTTTAAATCTACACTACTGATGTAAAAAGTGTCAGATAGCCGGCTGAGGAGTCCGTCAATGTGAGGTAGAGGATAAGCGTCCTTTTTGGTGACCGCATTGACCCTACGAGAATCCAGGCAGAAACGATACTTCACGGTATTGTTCGGACCTGGTTTCTTGATAAGGACAACTGGGGAACACCAAGGACTCTCACTCTCCTCGATGACGCCGAGCTTCAACATCCGGTCCACTTCTTCATATAGGTTGACTTGCACCGCTGGAGAGACAGGGTAATGTCTCTGTTTAATTGGAACAGAATCACCTGTATCTATACTGTGCTCTGCCAGCGAAGTTTTTCCTAGGCCATGTCTATCAAAGTCTAAGAACTTTAACTTAACCGCCTCCAACGCGGATCGCTGGTCAAACGTTAAGTCATGCGCGTTTTTCAAATCGGCTTCTTCTAACGTTACCGATAATGAACTTACTAAGTTCGGGGCTATCTGAAATGTCTTCCAAAAATCTATACCTAGATACAACTCTTGATCGAGGTTGGGAACTAAGAATAAAGTTATTGGATGTTCTTGATTTTTATATATAATTTTAGTCTGAACTTTACCGACTATATCCTGGTTCTTACCATCGGCTGTCCTAACGCCGGATTTATATGGTTGAACTAACAAACACAAATCTTCTACTAATTGCATACAGCCCTTACCCAATATGCTCACGCTGGCTCCGCTATCGAGCAGACCCAACACTTCCTTCCCAGCAATGATCACCTTGGCATAAGGCCGAGGATCGGAATTGGTATCTACTATGGTTGACGCAATGTTTTTTCTAAGTAGTTTTCTATATTTGTATCGTTCTCTAGCTTTTACTATCCTTTTTGATGGTCCTCCTACTTTCGTACCGAAAATTCTATCTCTAGCTTCTCTATATTCTTTAATTCTAATGTGTAAAGGTTTTATTTTCTTAGTGATTTCTTTTGTAATTATGTTTTTGTTTTCCTGTGAATTTGACTTATCGCGAGCTAGTATTTGGATTTGAGATTTATTTGCTACCTTCGATTCTACTGACTTTTGGTCTTCGCCGGGGTTATTTCGGACGAACGCGTGTCCCCCGGAACGCTCGCGTTCTGCTTGAAGTTTTCCGGTCTACAATTTGGACACTTCGGAGTTATTACTCCCTCTAGGCCACACTTAAAACAAAATACGTGCCAAGTTGAAGAAGGGCAATCCACATATGAATGGCCTCGGACTTTACAATTCCAGCATACCCACGTCTTAGCCATATCGTGTCCTCGATTTGGATTGGCACGGGAACCCTGGTAATGCACCGCTTCTATGTAATCTTCCTGAGATAGATCAGCTTCCAGCTCGTTGGCGAACCGAACCTGTGGTCTCGTGAACCTTTTTCCCTCTCTATCCTCTTTGAAGATTACGTATTCAACCTCTTTACAGGCTAATCTCAGTTGATCCATCGTTTCAATGGCTTGAGGATACACAAGATTCCTAATCCGTTCACTTAAATTGCCTTTAACAACCCTGACAAGTTCCGATTCCTTCACGGGAGTACTAAGTTGGTATCGCAATTTGTTGATGGCTGCAAAGAAGTCATCACTTGATTCCTTCAAACCTTGCTGCCTTGCTCCCATTTCTCTTTGTATGTCCCAATCAGTTTTAGGATTTCGGAATTGTCGCCTTAATGCTTCTTTCAACATAGGCCAATCGGGACGGCGGGATGAGTTTTCCATCTGGTATTGCCAATACCATTGCTTCGCATCACGGGCTAAGAAAAGATGGAAGTCTCGCAAAATTTCATGCCAAGCGCAATTATGGCTCGACTGCAAAAACTCTATTCGGCCAATGAAATCTTCGACCGTCAAAGATTCTGACTTCCCATCAAAAACTATGCCCCATTTGTCGATCCGTACCGTCTGCCGATTGGACCCTGTTGAAAGGTTATTTGGGGAATACCAATTCGGTGGAGCGTATGCTTGAAAAGGCATCGGCCCACCCCAAAAAGAACTTCCCGGTTGGCTATCAGCCATCCTTGCTCCAAAACTCTGGTTTCCCATTGGAACAAAGGACCTAGCTTGAGGATCAAGCCTGGGAGGTTGCTCTTGGATCGGTGGTGGTGGATGGCTAAACATTGGGTTAGGTTGAGGACGAGGTGTAGGTTGAACCACAGGCGGAGTTCTATTTTCAGCTGGCTGGTCGGCTTGCCGCGGAATGTTTAGTTCCTTGAAGAACTCTGCCAGTCCCTTCTGGATTTCGGTTTTCACCGACTCGGCTACAGCTTCGTTAATCGCAGACCTGATTTCTGGAGTAATCGCGGACGCTCCAGCAGCCTGCTGGTTCCTTCCTATCCCCACACTTGACTCAACCATAACCTGATCGGTTTGCGGTAAGGTCTGCACACCGATTATCTCCAAAATATCCCGGAGTGGACTCTTGCTTAATTTCCCTGCACCAGTTTGTGCAGGAAGACTCACATTACTATAAGGAGGAGTGTCAACTGAAGAAAGTCGACTTCCCGCCGAACTACCACTTGCAGATTGATCGATACTTACGCCCTCTTGCGCACTCTCTGCATGTAGCTGTTCGGGATTTGCAGAAGCCGATTCTGGTGGAACCTTCTCAGTCTCCCTTGATGGTGAATGTGTGACTGGCATATTTATGCTTTGGATAGTGCTATGTTTTAACAAAGACCGAGTAACTGCTCTATCTCCGATTTTCGTTCTTAATGACCTTGCCTTCTCCTCTTCTTCGTCTTTTAAAAAGTACCTGCTCATTAACTTACAAAAGATGGATAAGAATATTGACTTGGACAATGGTGATGGACTATGATAATGGACCACGTAATCTGTTCTTCCTACAAATAATCACAATCAAACACTAGTATAGCCTAAGCTGTTTTCAATTCCTCTTTTGTATTATATGTATATTAAAGGTATATTTTTTTTGTAACAAAACTGCTATTTTTGTAACAAAAATAATAAATTTTCCTGCTATCTTACCAATAAACTTTTTGTTTTGAATGGACTAATAAACACACTGAAATAAAACTTTTATTGACTTTTTTTTTTATTTGTATACGGGGGTGTTTCTGGTTACTAATTCTGGTTTGGGGTCTTATTCCACGGCATTCACCTGGTTATTATTATTATTTTTTTTTGTTATTATTATTACTATTGTTATTACTATGATTATAGTTATCATTATTATTATTATTATTATTATTATTATTATTATTATTATTATTATTATTATTATTATTATTATTATTATTATTATTATTATTATTATTATTATTATTATTATTATTATTATCATTATTAATATTATTTATATTATTATTGTTATTAATATTATTATTGTTATTATTATTATATTCCGAGAAAAGTGAATCAACATAAAAACAATTTTGACAAAACGACTACACAATTTCCAGTAGGTGTCGCCGCCCGGACAGTAAACGCGTCGTCGCGATTGATGTGGCTATCCGCTTCAAGACTTACGACGTGTTTCCATCCCAGCCACGACTCCTACTGAAACAGGACACATAAACATTATTTTCGTACTCAAGCTCAAAGACATTGGCGCATTTCAGTTTTTCGTTCATAAACCATAAACTTGAAGTCATCCACTATCCTGAACCAGAGTGCGAAAATAATCAGGACGGCACAAAAAAAATGTATTTATTGTGGTCGTGATCAACGTGAAACCAGCTCGTCGCATTTAAGAGGGCATGCCAATGAGCTCTCCCTCTTAAGACATACGAACTGTCTTCAAGTTGATACGAAAACAACTAGTACATTAAGGAATAACTAGGGCAACACGTTGGGCGCCATTTTTGTAACGAGGCAGGGTAGAGGAAGAAGGAGGAAAAGGAAGAAAGAACCCTTTGAAATGAAACACCCTTGGGGCCATTTTGCAACGAGGTAGGACACCCTTTAACAACATTGGGTGTCATTTCATAATGCGGTAGGGTGGAAGAAAGAGGAAAGAGTAAAAGATATAGGTAGGGGTAGGATAGTTTCGATCGAAGGAGGTAAATCTAGGATGGGAACTAGGATAGGGATAGGACAGGGGAAGGAATGTCCGTTACGGTAGCTGCGGCATGCTTGCGGTGCACAGCTGAGCTCGTCGGATGTTGGGGGGGTCTTGCTACCGTAACCGGAACTCACCTCTTTACAAAAAAACATAAATCATGCCGGATATTTTGAAATTAGGTGTGCACTACCACCACTTCACTCACTTTTCTCGGCGGCCGCTGATGACGTCACGGCCTGGCCTTTACCCACCCTTCCTGGAATCCATTCGGCCTGGTTTTCGGATTCCCAAAAAGCGGAACCAGGAAAGGTCACTGCCGTGGAATTACATTTCCGCCAAACCTGAAATTAGTTATCCCATACCGCACTCCCTGGAATGTATTCACTACTCCATTTTAGAATTTAAATCAACCAAAGAAAATAAAAACACACTTGAATTCATATCATCACTTTTACCGGAAATCTTGACTATTTTATTTACTGAAATTTATCACTAAAATACATATAAACGCTAAGAAAGAATAAGACTACTAGGGAAATTTCTTCGACGGTTCAACACAACAAAAGAACAATAACAACAACGGGAGCTTTAATCACCGGAGTCACGCGGCGAGTCTAAGCTTCTCCAGCGTCCCGTCTCTCAAACGATTTCTTGTATGAGTTTTTTTTGTAATACCTGATCGGACCCTAATTCCCTGCCTACAAGGAGCTCGATGTGGGTGGAATAAGAAGGGGGATGCAAAATATTGCGTCGCGAGGGACGTAAGAGGAACCCCTCTTCGCACTGGCGACGTCGGCGACTTCTTCCCTAATCGGAATGTACAATAAAACCAAAACTCGGCGAATTTTCCCTATCACAACGGAAACTAATAACTTGCAAAAAAAACTAACTCAAATGAATATAAATTTGAAAAAAAAACGAAAAGTAACGAAAGAAATATGAACAAATAAAGATACTATAAAAACCAAAAAGTAAGAATGTAAAGAAAAATTTAAATATATAGAAAAATTTAAATATATAGAAAAATTTAAATATATAGAACAATTTAAATATATAGAAATAAATAATAAGAATAAGAAACGAAATAATAATTTAAAACAAAAAAAAAAGGCAAAAAAGTAGATTTAGGCGATAAATCCTGGCAATGTATGTATCGTAGTCAGCGTAGTATGTAAGTGTATACGTATATAAGCGGCGTCCTGTGCGCTGTTAAGCTCGAGGTCCAGATACGATCCTCTGGATCTTTTGGATAATTCTTATCTTTTTTTGTTTCACTGCGCGGGCGGATTTTTCACAGAACTATTGAATAAATATTTGTTACTTGGTAGCCCGGGTTCTTTCACAGGCTTTTTTTTTTCTTCCGTATAGGGAATTCCTTCAAACTGCTTGCCGGGTATGTCCCGCGGTCATAAATTTCTTTCCTCGCTTCTGTTCGCTAATCCACCTTTTTTTCGTATAAAAAAAAACACTTTGTTACCACTTTTTCTCCAACCATTCTTAAGCAAACTCACCCGCGCAATTTACACCTCACTAACAAAGTCTGACAAGAATGTTTAACAAAATTAACTTTGAATCTAATTTCTTTTTTTATTTATTAATTACTTTATTTTAACCCGACTTCCTTTTCTTTTAAATTATTCTACGTTGACTCGACTTCACTTTTTCTTTGATTGTTCACTCGGCCGTCTTTACTCGGCGATGCCTCCGAACTGATTGCCACCCACTATTACTAAAAGATTGGCGACAGTCATCCGAGGCACTACTGTACGGACCGAGTGTACATCGCCTCATCCTATACTTAATCCATCACCATCACCTCATCCGATATAATATTCATACCCATCCTATGTAATTTGAATACCGTCAGCTGTTGGGTTCAACGGCTTCTACTATTATATAAATACTATTCCTATTTACCGACGTCGGTTGTGTATTCAGATAGAGCGAGTTACTCCCTCTACCAGTTAGTATTAGCTAACCTAGTTTGGGTTTGGACTCTCGCTAACCTGTCAACCCACAATGACAGACGTCAAATTGCAATTTTGTTTATTTTACTTAAATTTTTGTTCGGTGCGCAAGTGCCTCCGCGTAATATTCTTAATTTATTTAAACAAAAAACAAAAGGACAAAAAAACGAGCACGAGCGAAGCCAAACATCAAGGACACCAACGTTAAGGAAGGAAGGAAGAGGAGGGAACCAAATTCCCATAGATCCAAGTCCAACGTGGGAGTAGCAGGAAACCCCGAGCCGAAGCTAAGTAGAATTTTTTTGTTTCCTTGTTTACATTTATAGCCTTAAGTTTCCTTCAACAGGTTGGGCTCTATAAACACTGACTGGGACGAGCTAACGAACAACTTAGGAGCGGGAATCCACACAAAAACATGGAATGGAATACATAAATACATATAGTTTCCTAACCACGTTTCTATCTTTCAGGAGCAGCCACAACAAAACTCCGGATCTGGCAGGTCTCTCGGATACAACAGAGACGGTGAAGGCTGCTGAACTTCTAGATTTCAACGTGGGGAAAAACTCACGCCCACAAGCCGGGCATATGTAAGGCAAAACAACACAAAGCAAGGATTAATATGGAGGTGAGGTACATAAGGTTAAGATTTAGGATAAGGTATTATAAGACAGTATATAAACATTAGTTTCTAGTTTTAAGGCAGGTTATTATATCTCTATATAGCACATTCGCAGATAAAAGCAAAAATAAAAAAAAATGCAAACAGAAAACTTTTGATCAGCTGTTGTCAAGAAAATCATTCGGGGTGTTGTTAGGTGCTTGACCTTTTTCTTTCTCTTCGTAGAAAAAGCGTGTTACGTTCGCGATTGGATAATCATTTGAAAATTAGCCCAAGTGATACAAAAATAGTTTCGTAGGGATGGTTATTTTTGAATAAATTAACAAATTTTAATAAATAACACGAATATGGGACGTTACTTGTTTTAACCTATTCTATATCACAGTTTAATGGGAGGATTTGGAATAAATAATGAAAACGTACACACAAACAAAAAAATCAGTCTCGAAAAGATATCACAGATGGGCTTAGCATTATATTCCAATAAGTAGGAGATGTATGTTATACAAAATATCACAGGTTGCTTATGGATTCCTAGTTCAGTCTTTAGGTTTCATATATCACAGATATGACTAGGTACATTTTTAACAGGATTGCAGATAGAGCTCATAAAAGTGCAATGTCTCTTTAACTTGCTGCAACCAACAACCTCGTAATTTGTGGTGCTAAATGCAATTGCCTATGATTTCCCATCAAGAGACGATTTGTACTGGAAATCAAAGAGTTTGTGTGTATCACAGCTTCAGATTAATTTTCACTATTGCTTCAAATCTTTGACATGGAAGATTCCAATTGCCTTCCCTGCTAAGTTTTCCAATTCGTACATGTTCTTACCCACGGGTTGGACTATTCTGCATTTAATGTATTTAGGACACAACTTCGCGGATAACCTTTTCGATGCATCACTTAAAATAAAGTTTCGCTTAAAGACCTCTTGACCGGGCAAAAACCGAATTTTTCGAGTACGGGTATTGTACACTTTTGCACTCTTTTCGTTTGCTTCTTGGATCGACTCTTTGAGTTTGGTCCGAAGAAGTTGTAAACGGTTATGTCTAGGGAGAGTTGCGATCTCACCATCTTCAAGGACGTTAAGTCTCTTTGCCAAGTCGTAACCGCTGCCATGGGTCAACATATTGACTCCGAACAACGCAAAATAAGGTGAAACACCTATAGAAGTGTGAACTGAGCTGCGCAATGCCGCTGCTATTTCATGTAGGTGGGCGTCCCAGTCACGTTGGTCTTCTTTTAGGTATGACCTAATGGCAGCCAGTAAAGTCCTATTGACTCGTTCTGACGCATTGGATTGGGGGGCATAGTTGGCTGTCTTGAAGTGTCGTACACCGAAGTGCTTTAAGAAGTTCTGAAATTCCTTGGAAACGAATTGCTTTCCATTGTCTGAATGAAGGACTTGCGGAACTCCGAAAGTATTAAAAATGTCTTCCTTTAAATATTTTATTATGCTTTCCGTTTTCGCTGCTCGTAGGGCTTTAAGAAATACAAATTTTGACATATGATCAAGGACAACAAAGACACAGGTGTTACCATTTTTGGATCGGGGATACGGACCTATAAAATCAACATATAGTTTTTGAAAAGGACGTTCTGACACATAGCTGGTACAGATAGGTGGTCGGGACACTTGGTTTGACGACTTGGACATTTTACAAACATCACAGTTAGTAACATACTGGCGAACCTGAACAGACATATTTGGCCAATAAAAATGTTGTCTTATGCGACTTAAAGTTTTTGCTATTCCACCATGAGCGGAATTTGGTGGATCATGGGCCTTCTTGATGAGATCTTCTGTTAGGGTGGATGGTATCCACAAACACCAGGAGTGTTCGGATGGAGGTATCTCCAATGTTTGAGGAATCGTTCTCCTATACACGAAGTTGTCTTCTATTTTTAAGTCTGGAAGTGATTCAGGGTGCTTCCGACAGGTTTCTAAGAGATCCGTATACTCTTTTGATTTGAATTCTTCAGAGTCTAAATCGATGATAGGTGCAATTAGATCTAGTTCCAAAGCATCCGCATGTGCACGAGAGAGTGTGTCCGGAACGACATTGAGTGATCCTTTCCGATGCTCTATGTTGAAGGCATAGGATTGTAACTCCAGGCTCCACCGCGCTAGCCGACCACTTAAATCTTTCATGGACATTAGCCATTTAAGACTCGAATGATCGGTTATGACGGTGAATTCCATGCCTTCAACGTAGGGCCGAAACTTTTTTATGGCCATAACCGCCGCCATACACTCCCTCTCAGTGACACTATAGTTTCGCTGAGTGGAATTAAGTTTCTGCGAAAAGTATGATATCGGTAGCTCTTGGTCATCGTCATGTTTCTGAAATAGGACCGCGCCGATTCCCGTATCAGACGCGTCGCATTGAATGTAAAACCTTTTGGAGAATAGCGGGCGAACTAAGATCGGGGAAGCTGTTAAAGCTCTTTTTAGTTCTTCGAAAGCGGCTTTAGCTTCATCGGTCATTACAAATTTTGAGTTTTTATTCTTCAGCGTATCCGTAAGAGGTGCTGTCAGGCTGGAAAAGTTCTTGATAAACCTCCTATACCACCCTGCTAGACCAAGCAGTCGCCTGACCTGTCTTGGGTTTTTAGGTATTGGAAAATTGACAACAGCTTCTATTTTTTCTGGGTCGGTCATTAACTTTCCCTCTCCAACTATATATCCTAGATATTTTAATTGTTTAAAACAAAACTTTGACTTTTTAACGTTTATTGTTAGATTTGCCTTCCTCAGGCAATCAGCTACTTCTTCTAGCAGAGCGATATGAGTATCGAAATCTGAAGAGACTACCAGCAGGTCATCTAGGTATACGAAGACTCGCTCCCGCAGTCGTCCTGGGATCACCTTGTCCATTAAACGACACAACCTCTGGGCTGCGTTACACAAACCAAAGGGCATGACCGTAAACTGGTACAAGGGTCTCCCGGGCACTACAAAAGCAGTCTTCTCCCTACTCTCCCTCTCCAGCGGTATTTGCCAAAAAGCCTCTTTTAAATCTACACTACTGATGTAAAAAGTGTCAGATAGCCGGCTGAGGAGTCCGTCAATGTGAGGTAGAGGATAAGCGTCCTTTTTGGTGACCGCATTGACCCTACGAGAATCCAGGCAGAAACGATACTTCACGGTATTGTTCGGACCTGGTTTCTTGATAAGGACAACTGGGGAACACCAAGGACTCTCACTCTCCTCGATGACGCCGAGCTTCAACATCCGGTCCACTTCTTCATATAGGTTGACTTGCACCGCTGGAGAGACAGGGTAATGTCTCTGTTTAATTGGAACAGAATCACCTGTATCTATACTGTGCTCTGCCAGCGAAGTTTTTCCTAGGCCATGTCTATCAAAGTCTAAGAACTTTAACTTAACCGCCTCCAACGCGGATCGCTGGTCAAACGTTAAGTCATGCGCGTTTTTCAAATCGGCTTCTTCTAACGTTACCGATAATGAACTTACTAAGTTCGGGGCTATCTGAAATGTCTTCCAAAAATCTATACCTAGATACAACTCTTGATCGAGGTTGGGAACTAAGAATAAAGTTATTGGATGTTCTTGATTTTTATATATAATTTTAGTCTGAACTTTACCGACTATATCCTGGTTCTTACCATCGGCTGTCCTAACGCCGGATTTATATGGTTGAACTAACAAACACAAATCTTCTACTAATTGCATACAGCCCTTACCCAATATGCTCACGCTGGCTCCGCTATCGAGCAGACCCAACACTTCCTTCCCAGCAATGATCACCTTGGCATAAGGCCGAGGATCGGAATTGGTATCTACTATGGTTGACGCAATGTTTTTTCTAAGTAGTTTTCTATATTTGTATCGTTCTCTAGCTTTTACTATCCTTTTTGATGGTCCTCCTACTTTCGTACCGAAAATTCTATCTCTAGCTTCTCTATATTCTTTAATTCTAATGTGTAAAGGTTTTATTTTCTTAGTGATTTCTTTTGTAATTATGTTTTTGTTTTCCTGTGAATTTGACTTATCGCGAGCTAGTATTTGGATTTGAGATTTATTTGCTACCTTCGATTCTACTGACTTTTGGTCTTCGCCGGGGTTATTTCGGACGAACGCGTGTCCCCCGGAACGCTCGCGTTCTGCTTGAAGTTTTCCGGTCTACAATTTGGACACTTCGGAGTTATTACTCCCTCTAGGCCACACTTAAAACAAAATACGTGCCAAGTTGAAGAAGGGCAATCCACATATGAATGGCCTCGGACTTTACAATTCCAGCATACCCACGTCTTAGCCATATCGTGTCCTCGATTTGGATTGGCACGGGAACCCTGGTAATGCACCGCTTCTATGTAATCTTCCTGAGATAGATCAGCTTCCAGCTCGTTGGCGAACCGAACCTGTGGTCTCGTGAACCTTTTTCCCTCTCTATCCTCTTTGAAGATTACGTATTCAACCTCTTTACAGGCTAATCTCAGTTGATCCATCGTTTCAATGGCTTGAGGATACACAAGATTCCTAATCCGTTCACTTAAATTGCCTTTAACAACCCTGACAAGTTCCGATTCCTTCACGGGAGTACTAAGTTGGTATCGCAATTTGTTGATGGCTGCAAAGAAGTCATCACTTGATTCCTTCAAACCTTGCTGCCTTGCTCCCATTTCTCTTTGTATGTCCCAATCAGTTTTAGGATTTCGGAATTGTCGCCTTAATGCTTCTTTCAACATAGGCCAATCGGGACGGCGGGATGAGTTTTCCATCTGGTATTGCCAATACCATTGCTTCGCATCACGGGCTAAGAAAAGATGGAAGTCTCGCAAAATTTCATGCCAAGCGCAATTATGGCTCGACTGCAAAAACTCTATTCGGCCAATGAAATCTTCGACCGTCAAAGATTCTGACTTCCCATCAAAAACTATGCCCCATTTGTCGATCCGTACCGTCTGCCGATTGGACCCTGTTGAAAGGTTATTTGGGGAATACCAATTCGGTGGAGCGTATGCTTGAAAAGGCATCGGCCCACCCCAAAAAGAACTTCCCGGTTGGCTATCAGCCATCCTTGCTCCAAAACTCTGGTTTCCCATTGGAACAAAGGACCTAGCTTGAGGATCAAGCCTGGGAGGTTGCTCTTGGATCGGTGGTGGTGGATGGCTAAACATTGGGTTAGGTTGAGGACGAGGTGTAGGTTGAACCACAGGCGGAGTTCTATTTTCAGCTGGCTGGTCGGCTTGCCGCGGAATGTTTAGTTCCTTGAAGAACTCTGCCAGTCCCTTCTGGATTTCGGTTTTCACCGACTCGGCTACAGCTTCGTTAATCGCAGACCTGATTTCTGGAGTAATCGCGGACGCTCCAGCAGCCTGCTGGTTCCTTCCTATCCCCACATTTGACTCAACCATAACCTGATCGGTTTGCGGTAAGGTCTGCACACCGATTATCTCCAAAATATCCCGGAGTGGACTCTTGCTTAATTTCCCTGCACCAGTTTGTGCAGGAAGACTCACATTACTATAAGGAGGAGTGTCAACTGAAGAAAGTCGACTTCCCGCCGAACTACCACTTGCAGATTGATCGATACTTACGCCCTCTTGCGCACTCTCTGCATGTAGCTGTTCGGGATTTGCAGAAGCCGATTCTGGTGGAACCTTCTCAGTCTCCCTTGATGGTGAATGTGTGACTGGCATATTTATGCTTTGGATAGTGCTATGTTTTAACAAAGACCGAGTAACTGCTCTATCTCCGATTTTCGTTCTTAATGACCTTGCCTTCTCCTCTTCTTCGTCTTTTAAAAAGTACCTGCTCATTAACTTACAAAAGATGGATAAGAATATTGACTTGGACAATGGTGATGGACTATGATAATGGACCACGTAATCTGTTCTTCCTACAAATAATCACAATCAAACACTAGTATAGCCTAAGCTGTTTTCAATTCCTCTTTTGTATTATATGTATATTAAAGGTATATTTTTTTTGTAACAAAACTGCTATTTTTGTAACAAAAATAATAAATTTTCCTGCTATCTTACCAATAAACTTTTTGTTTTGAATGGACTAATAAACACACTGAAATAAAACTTTTATTGACTTTTTTTTTTATTTGTATACGGGGGTGTTTCTGGTTACTAATTCTGGTTTGGGGTCTTATTCCACGGCATTCACCTGGTTATTATTATTATTTTTTTTTGTTATTATTATTACTATTGTTATTACTATGATTATAGTTATCATTATTATTATTATTATTATTATTATTATTATTATTATTATTATTATTATTATTATTATTATTATTATTATTATTATTATTATTATTATTATTATTATTATTATTATTATCATTATTAATATTATTTATATTATTATTGTTATTAATATTATTATTGTTATTATTATTATATTCCGAGAAAAGTGAATCAACATAAAAACAATTTTGACAAAACGACTACACAATTTCCAGTAGGTGTCGCCGCCCGGACAGTAAACGCGTCGTCGCGATTGATGTGGCCTGGTAAAAAGCTATCCGCTTCAAGACTTACGACGTGTTTCCATCCCAGCCACGACTCCTACTGAAACAGGACACATAAACATTATTTTCGTACTCAAGCTCAAAGACATTGGCGCATTTCAGTTTTTCGTTCATAAACCATAAACTTGAAGTCATCCACTATCCTGAACCAGAGTGCGAAAATAATCAGGACGGCACAAAAAAAATGTATTTATTGTGGTCGTGATCAACGTGAAACCAGCTCGTCGCATTTAAGAGGGCATGCCAATGAGCTCTCCCTCTTAAGACATACGAACTGTCTTCAAGTTGATACGAAAACAACTAGTACATTAAGGAATAACTAGGGCAACACGTTGGGCGCCATTTTTGTAACGAGGCAGGGTAGAGGAAGAAGGAGGAAAAGGAAGAAAGAACCCTTTGAAATGAAACACCCTTGGGGCCATTTTGCAACGAGGTAGGACACCCTTTAACAACATTGGGTGTCATTTCATAATGCGGTAGGGTGGAAGAAAGAGGAAAGAGTAAAAGATATAGGTAGGGGTAGGATAGTTTCGATCGAAGGAGGTAAATCTAGGATGGGAACTAGGATAGGGATAGGACAGGGGAAGGAATGTCCGTTACGGTAGCTGCGGCATGCTTGCGGTGCACAGCTGAGCTCGTCGGATGTTGGGGGGGTCTTGCTACCGTAACCGGAACTCACCTCTTTACAAAAAAACATAAATCATGCCGGATATTTTGAAATTAGGTGTGCACTACCACCACTTCACTCACTTTTCTCGGCGGCCGCTGATGACGTCACGGCCTGGCCTTTACCCACCCTTCCTGGAATCCATTCGGCCTGGTTTTCGGATTCCCAAAAAGCGGAACCAGGAAAGGTCACTGCCGTGGAATTACATTTCCGCCAAACCTGAAATTAGTTATCCCATACCGCACTCCCTGGAATGTATTCACTACTCCATTTTAGAATTTAAATCAACCAAAGAAAATAAAAACACACTTGAATTCATATCATCACTTTTACCGGAAATCTTGACTATTTTATTTACTGAAATTTATCACTAAAATACATATAAACGCTAAGAAAGAATAAGACTACTAGGGAAATTTCTTCGACGGTTCAACACAACAAAAGAACAATAACAACAACGGGAGCTTTAATCACCGGAGTCACGCGGCGAGTCTAAGCTTCTCCAGCGTCCCGTCTCTCAAACGATTTCTTGTATGAGTTTTTTTTGTAATACCTGATCGGACCCTAATTCCCTGCCTACAAGGAGCTCGATGTGGGTGGAATAAGAAGGGGGATGCAAAATATTGCGTCGCGAGGGACGTAAGAGGAACCCCTCTTCGCACTGGCGACGTCGGCGACTTCTTCCCTAATCGGAATGTACAATAAAACCAAAACTCGGCGAATTTTCCCTATCACAACGGAAACTAATAACTTGCAAAAAAAACTAACTCAAATGAATATAAATTTGAAAAAAAACGAAAAGTAACGAAAGAAATATGAACAAATAAAGATACTATAAAAACCAAAAAGTAAGAATGTAAAGAAAAATTTAAATATATAGAAAAATTTAAATATATAGAAAAATTTAAATATATAGAACAATTTAAATATATAGAAATAAATAATAAGAATAAGAAACGAAATAATAATTTAAAACAAAAAAAAAAGGCAAAAAAGTAGATTTAGGCGATAAATCCTGGCAATGTATGTATCGTAGTCAGCATAGTATGTAAGTGTATACGTATATAAGCGGCGTCCTGTGCGCTGTTAAGCTCGAGGTCCAGATACGATCCTCTGGATCTTTTGGATAATTCTTATCTTTTTTTGTTTCACTGCGCGGGCGGATTTTTCACAGAACTATTGAATAAATATTTGTTACTTGGTAGCCCGGGTTCTTTCACAGGCTTTTTTTTTTCTTCCGTATAGGGAATTCCTTCAAACTGCTTGCCGGGTATGTCCCGCGGTCATAAATTTCTTTCCTCGCTTCTGTTCGCTAATCCACCTTTTTTTCGTATAAAAAAAAACACTTTGTTACCACTTTTTCTCCAACCATTCTTAAGCAAACTCACCCGCGCAATTTACACCTCACTAACAAAGTCTGACAAGAATGTTTAACAAAATTAACTTTGAATCTAATTTCTTTTTTTATTTATTAATTACTTTATTTTAACCCGACTTCCTTTTCTTTTAAATTATTCTACGTTGACTCGACTTCACTTTTTCTTTGATTGTTCACTCGGCCGTCTTTACTCGGCGATGCCTCCGAACTGATTGCCACCCACTATTACTAAAAGATTGGCGACAGTCATCCGAGGCACTACTGTACGGACCGAGTGTACATCGCCTCATCCTATACTTAATCCATCACCATCACCTCATCCGATATAATATTCATACCCATCCTATGTAATTTGAATACCGTCAGCTGTTGGGTTCAACGGCTTCTACTATTATATAAATACTATTCCTATTTACCGACGTCGGTTGTGTATTCAGATAGAGCGAGTTACTCCCTCTACCAGTTAGTATTAGCTAACCTAGTTTGGGTTTGGACTCTCGCTAACCTGTCAACCCACAATGACAGACGTCAAATTGCAATTTTGTTTATTTTACTTAAATTTTTGTTCGGTGCGCAAGTGCCTCCGCGTAATATTCTTAATTTATTTAAACAAAAAACAAAAGGACAAAAAAACGAGCACGAGCGAAGCCAAACATCAAGGACACCAACGTTAAGGAAGGAAGGAAGAGGAGGGAACCAAATTCCCATAGATCCAAGTCCAACGTGGGAGTAGCAGGAAACCCCGAGCCGAAGCTAAGTAGAATTTTTTTGTTTCCTTGTTTACATTTATAGCCTTAAGTTTCCTTCAACAGGTTGGGCTCTATAAACACTGACTGGGACGAGCTAACGAACAACTTAGGAGCGGGAATCCACACAAAAACATGGAATGGAATACATAAATACATATAGTTTCCTAACCACGTTTCTATCTTTCAGGAGCAGCCACAACAATTTGCCTTCTGCCTTTGGCTAGTTTGGGTTCCAATGTTATGGAAATTAAAAGAAAGAATTCCCGACCAAATTAAGTACTCGTACCTTGAGTATCCACCGTCTCGTAATATTTTGGTCCTGAAATACGTTCTTTCTTCCCCAGGTTTATTCCACCATCATCTTCTTCTAACTGCTTGGGACAGGGAAAGATGTCCCAACCGTGGTAACCTTATCTTAGTTAAAAGAATCTAACGATAACGATTTAAAGAAAATAAAGTTGGTTACAAATCAGAGTTTGACAACTCTAAACCCTAGTTTTTTGCCTTCTTTGGGAAGCACCCTGTACACCAACGAGTCTACCTCATTCTCGTACAAAAAGCATAATGCTCTATAGTTTTGTGAACTATTTTTACCCTGAATTTAAAGTATTCATGCTTTATTTTTGTTAATGGCGTAGTTTTACGTGGCAAAAAACTTGAGATATTAACATTTTAAAATTCGAAAAAAAAAACTTCTTGGCTTTCTATGCTATAGCAGTTTCAACAGAAAAAGATCCGTCGTCCAGACAAGCCTACCATATCAAGTTTTTGAAATATATTTAAACATTTTAAAAGGCATTCCAACATTTTTAAAGAGGCCTATTTACAAAGCATAATATGCTGAGAAAATTATAAGGCGAGAAAGTCAAGTTTTGTTTAGTCCAATTAATATACTACAATTTGATAATCTGCCCATACAACACTTTGGTACATGTTAAATCTTAGCAAGATTCAATTTTTTTTTAGCAAAAGGAACCTACAAAAATGAAAATTAAGAGAAGTTACATGTTTATTAAATGCTTGTTCCTAAAACGGCAGTTTCTTAACACCAGAAAACTTATTTTATCAGCTTTTACGAAGGCAAGAGTGATCTTATAACGGCCTAAATAATCATATGGTTTTAATAGTTTTTTTTAATACAATCAATTACTTACTTGAGGTGGCACTACAGTCCTGTGTGAACTAGGGCCTCACTCACCCAACAAACTTCTCCATCTACCGCGGTTCCTAGCTAGATGTCTCCAGTTTCGCGCTCCAAGTATGGTGAGGTCACTTTCCACTTGTGCGCGCCACCTGATTCGCGGTCTTCCTCTACTGCGCTGTCCTGTGGGTGTGGATTCGGACTTTCCGGGCCGGAGCGTTGGTTTCCATGCGCTCTACGTGACCCAGCCATCTTATATAGCGACACTTTGGTCCTTCGAGAGAGGGCTTTGCCACTCAATTGCTTTCTTAGTCCAAAGAAACAGCAAGTTAGCAAGAGTTATTCTTCGTTTGATCTCAGCGCTGGTGTTGTTTTCTGCGTTTATAGCGGAGCGTAGGTAGACCAAGTCCTTGATTACCTCAAAGTTATGTCTGTTGATGGTGACGTTTTGACCGAGACGTGTCGGTGCTGTAAGTCCTTTCTTTAACGACAGCATGTACTTTGTTTTGCCATCCTTAACCGTTAAACCCATTTTTGCCGCCTCTGCCTCAATACTCACAAAAGCCCCATAGACACCACGCTGAGTTCTTCCGATTATGTCAATGTCATCAGCATATGCTAGTAATTGGACAGACTTTTGAAAGATAGTGCCTCTAGTGTTGACGTGTGAGCTCTGCACTATTCTTTAAAGTACGATGTTAACAAAATCGCATGACAGCGCATCACCTTGTCTTAAACCTTTTTTACATCGAAAGGTTCTGTTAAGTTGTTTCCAACCTTTATGGAGCAGCGCGAATTCTCCATGGTCATCTAGACAAACGAGATTGGCAGGGATGCCAAAACTAAACATGGCTCTATACAGCTCGTCCCTGTAGATGCTGTCATATGCGGCCTTGAAATCGATGAAAATATGGTGTCGATTTGATGTTCTTGGGTTTTTTCTAAGATCTGCCGTAATGTGAATATTTGATCAACTGTGGACTTTCCTGGTCTAAAACCACACTAATAAAGGACCTATAAGGTTATTGACGATGGGCTTTAGACGTTCACATATTACGGCAGAGAAGATTTTGAAAGCGATGTTAAGTAGACTGATGCCTCTCTAGTTGGTGCAGTTTAGAGGGTCTCCTTTTTTCAGAATCGGGCAAACAATACTTAGGTTCCATTCATCGGGCATGCTTTCTTCCGACCATATCTTACAGATAAGTTGGTGCATGCTCCTAACCAACTTATCTCCAGCTGCTGTAAAGAGCTCCGCATTCAAGTAATTTGCTCCAGCGGCTTTGTTACACTTCAGCTTAGATATGGAAATCTTTACTTCGTCTAAGTAGGAAGGACGGATTGTTGGTTTTCGTCGTCTATGTTGAATGGATCATCCTGCCTAACAGCGGAATTATCCTGAATTCAATGCACATAAGGTAATTATTCTCTCATTATATTATTATCAACCAACAGGTGGATAGCTGCTCGACCAATAGTTCCATTTAAACGAATCAAAAACCATCGACTAGATCAAATCAAAGACTGTTCTTCATTGTATCAAGTTAAGTGGTAGACCTCTAGCATCACTATAAAAGAGTGGCAAAAGGCAAGATAAGGTAAGGAACTTAAAAAAATAATAACATTGTTCATTGAATCTCTGCATATACATATTTATTTATACCTACATGAGATTCTTTTATAATATTATGTACGGAAATAAAACATTTAAGCTAATCTTGAATTCTTACTTTAGGTCATTTAAATTTAATAAACAACAAACCAACCAATATGCACACTTCAAGAATTATTATCAAAATTAATATCAACTTGTTGTAAATAACATTCCGACGTATTGCTCGCAGAACTGCTCGAGATTTTGATAGTTCTGAATCTGCACTATCCAGACGACCCTGTGTCCTAAGCAATGATTCTCGCTGTTCACTTAACTCAGAAAGTACCTAAATAAGTGGATTTTATGCGCATTATCTTTTCTTATTCTGTAATTCAACACACCTCGGTTCCAATTTGTTCAGTTTCGATTGCTACTTGATTGGAACGATTGATGCTATTGGACGTCCTCTCAAGTATATTGTACGTATCGGCTACAACTTGTTCATTTCGGTTTTCCCAATCATATGGTCGGAACATGGTTGGTTGCTATTAAATTTATTAAAAAAATATCTAAGAACTCAAATTAATCTGCTTTGTTTTATTTTGTATTTGTCTGAAGCTGGCTGGATAAAGAAAGATAAACAAAGCGATAGCAAAGTTATCAACAGTGACAAATGTGTCAAAAAAAACAGACTTAAAAATGGACTAGTTCGGAAATAGGTAAAAGTGCTTACATAAAATTTGATTCGTAGCACATTTAAATTTTTTATTTAAAGTTTAGGCAGTTACTTATTACACTCCAACGAATGGACGAATTATGACATTTCTTTTACATGACTTGTTTTTATTCGTCATTACAGATGTAGAACAAAAACTAGAATGAAATTTGTATGTTAAGACACTCGCGAACATTTCATTCGTTGAAGTGGGGATCGTATGTGGAACTCGAATTAAGTGTGACAGTTCGTTTAATCAGATTGTAATTCATGACGAACGATTGGATTTCTTAAATTTGATTTATTTTGACAGCGAATTTTAACTATTATTTCTTTCTTTTTGAAGAAGGAACAAAATTGAAGGCAAGTAAAAAAATAAAACAATTATTTCTGCAGGGTGTTCATGTAAACTTCTGCCAAAAAATTATACAGAGTCACTTATTAAGTTACAAGTGTTAGATTTTAGAACCTGTCAAACTCAGTTGTCATTTTTTATAATTGTTCAGTTTATATTTCTAAGATTTATGAGGATTTTCTCAATCAGATTGACGGAGCAGGAGAATGGTTTGTGAGATGGAGAATTCTTGAGAAATGGAATTATAAAAATTCTGTTACCAGATTTTTGATAGTAAAAGCGAGATTTTTTGCTCATATTTCTGTGGATACAGAAATCACTAAAATCTGCCATTTACGACAGCAGATCGCTAAGCAATCAAAGAACAAAAAAGTCTTACTAACGTTGTCGATTTTTGAATATTTCACGAATATTGTGAAGAGATTTCAAAAAAGAGCAGTAACGTTACTGATGTCGTAGGGCCTGTGCATCATCGTGCTCTATGCGTCAGTGTTGTAAGTCCTTTCTTTATTACAACATGTATGTACTTTGTTTTGCCCTCATTAACCGCTAAACCCATATTTTCCCCTAAGAAATAATTTTTAAAGATGGTGCCTCTAATGAAGACGTGGGAGCTTTACACTATTCAAGGACGATGTTAAACAAATCACATGACAGCGCATCATCTTGCCTATAGACTTTTTTCACACCAATAGGTTCAGTTAAGTTGTTTCCAATCTTTAGGGAGCACCGTAAATTCTTCATGGTCTTCCTGCACAAACGTACGAGTTTGGCAGGGATACCAAAAATAGATATAGGTCAATACAGTTCCACCTTATAGGTGTTGTCATATGCGGCTTTGAAATCGATAAAAAGATGGTGTGTGTAAATTTGATGATTTTGGGTTTTTTTCCAGGATCTGCTGTAATGTTAATATTTGATGTATTGTGGATTTCTCTGGTCTTAACCCACACTGAAAAGGACCTATCAGGTTTTTGACGATGGCCTTTGGACGTTCACATATTATGAGAGAAAAGATTTTGTAGGCTAAGTTAAGGATATTGATTCCTCTATCAATTGGTGCAGTTTAGAGGCTCTCCTTTTTTCAGTATCGGGCAAACAATACTAAGGTTCCATTCATCAGGCATGTTTTCTTTCGACAATATTTAGTTTGTACATACTCCTAATCAGCTGCTTTGAAAAACTCGGCATATAACCCTTTCGGTACGAGAGTGGGACAGAACAAAGAATATTTATATGTAAACGTACCACTCCCGTCCCGAAAGGAATAAGCTATCTGGCGGCTTTGTTAGACTTCAGCTTAGATATGACAATCTTTTCTTCGTCTAAGTCGGATAGACAGTATTTTTGGCATTCGTCGTCTATATTGAATGGATCATCCTGCTTGACAGCGTAATTCGGTACGTCATATGCTGTATACAGTCTCCAGGAGTGGTCCTTCCATATATAATTAGCATTGACTGCTGTTCTAATATGATGTTTCCACTTTCATTTTTGCTGGTTTCGGTTCGAGATTTATGGACTTGTGAATCTGGTCATAAAACTTTAGAACTTCTTTTCTGATTTTGAACTTCTCAACATCTTGGACCGCACGCTTCTCATGTTCTCTCTTTTTCCTTCTGAGAACCCGGTGTTCCTTTCTCCTCTTCTATTCATAGAGCTCCTGAGAAGCTCTTGTCTTTATATACAGCGACGCTTTGCGTGACTTACGTGTTCATCAAAAACGGCCAATTGTTCTAGATACATTGTGTTGGCGGCAGAGAACATTGAAAGAGGTTACTTGTGAATCGGTCGGGGAAGGATTTGGCCATCTCTTGCGATTGTAGCCGTTCGATGTTGTGTCTTCTCCCAGCATCTCCTGTTTCGCCCTAGGTCTGAAAACCCGAAGACCTACCTTGACTACAACGAAATAGGTGTCCGAGTCGATGTTAACTTCTAATAAAGTTTGGACATCCATGAAGCTAGACACGTGCCTAGCGTCGATCGCAACAATTAACGGTGTTTCCTCGCCTTAATATTTAAAACCTATTCTATATTGAGACCTCCACTAATTGTAAACAAACATCAGAAGAATTCTCATGCTGCGGTAATGGTAAGTCGCTCCATTTTCCTAAACGCAACAAAAATCAAGACAAACATTCTATATTTATATGCAATATTTATTAATATTTAATACAATTGCAAATAGTTTTGATGTAAACGCCTTTTTTTTTTATATATATATAATATATATATATAAATTTATATAATATATTAGATTTTAATTCAATATTCAAACTTATTCTAAGCTGATAGATTTTGTGTGCATACTTTACTTTACTTTTTGTTTTTTAAATACATTTCTGTAAACAAGAGAACGGTTAGTATTGTTTATTTTCTTGTATTTTACAAAAATTGAATACACTTATCTTTTTTTGTTTTTGTATTTTTATTCCAATTTAAATGAATCAGTAAATTTGTTACAAGGAAATAAGAAAGCAATTTTGAACTGCAATTCGAAAGGTACATCAACAAACACGTTTTATTTCTTGTTCATAAATTGGTTATTTTTTCTTTAAATATTTTCATTACTTTTAATTTTAATTTTGTTTTCTTTTTATTTTTATTAATTTTTTTTTCTTTAAATATGTAAATATTTTCGTCTGATTTTAAAATTAAATTACATTTTTGTTTTTCTAATTTTTCTTTTCTTTTTCATTTATTTTTAAGTCTAGAATAATTCTTAAAATCTAACTAACTATTATTTATAAGAAATTACATAATTACTAATTGCTTAAAATGAAAAGTTAACCGGATGAGTGACTTTTTTTTTTTAATACGGCCGAAAATACTTGTTTTGTGAAAATGGAATTTATAAAAAATTGTATAAAGTTTTTATTGTTATTAATAAAAAAAAAACATTTTTACCTTGAAATGTTTACAACTGGTTGGAGGGATAAAATATTAAAGTTTACAATATTCACAGTAGTTAAAAATAAGTCCAAGATTCAAAATTAATTATGATAAATATGAAAAATGTCAATAAAAAAATTTAAAAAAAAGCATTTTTGAAATGATTTTAAACTAAAGTTTTTGTGAAATAATACATGATTATAGGAGTGATTACGAATTTGACAAAGGAACCAAAGAAGACACGTACTTTAACAGAATTACAACAATAAACGGACAATGACGAATGTAAAATTGCCTTTTCGGCGATTGGAAAATAGCTACAAACACGGATACGAACTTAAGAGGTATTCCTTGTCACGTTTTGGCGAATTTTGTAAGTTTTAAATATGAATTTATATGAGATTACTTCTCAAAAATTGGTTGATTTTTATTTTGACTAAAATACAACAACTGTATTTGAAGAGAAACAAAATTACTCCAAGATGTAAAAGCATTTTTTAAACTCTATTTGACCCAAATAGAATTTGAGCTTTGCAAGTAAATTTCTGAAAAGCATTGACCTGTAATTGGGGCTATCGTAAATAAAATTTCCCACTGATTTTTTCCTATCTTCAAATTTTTTGTAAAGTAAAAAGAATGTCGAAATAATCGCGGACAATTTATTTGAATCGGAAACTGAATTTTTAGTAGTTTGTGGCTCTCATTTGTATGTCTTAGTTTTAAACTTAGAAAGAAAAGTGGAAAATAATGGAAATTTCAAAAACGATCGCCTCCAAAATATTTACGAAAACCCAACTCCTCAATTTACTCTGATTTGAACAATAAAGCTGAGGGCTCTGATTAATCTGAGCTCAAAAAAAATCACAACACGAATTCACTTTGAGCTAAAACAAAGAACGTCTAAATTTGCTTTTCGATAAAATTACTAGAACTAAAGTAAAATTTTGAGCCATGCATCTGCGTATGTACACAAAAACCTTATTTGATTAAAAAAAATTTAAATATCAAAGAATAAAATAAACTTTTTAAAAACCATTGACAGTTCATTAAAACTATTTTAATATTTTTCAAATAAAATGTGAATATTATAAAAACAAGATTATTTCTAAATTAAATTGAATCACGATGAGTTTTAGTACAACTTTCTGTGAATAAAATGTTTCTATTTTTTTAACATGCAACAGTCATTTAAATGCTTTTGATAAAGGAATCAAAGTTGTTTGGGGTGAATTTTATATTTTTTTTTTTTTTTTTTTGAAGACTAAACTCACGGCTATTTTGTTGTTTTAGTTTTATTTTAATTTGCTAATACGAAGAGTATAAACACCGATAATTTTATTGCACTGCTAGTACCGGTTAATAATTATGGTATTAGAATTATCTTAAGTGTTTGGGATACACGAAAATTTAGTGCGTTAAGTTTTCAAAGCACTAAATGTACAGATATACAATTAAAAGTACAAACACATTTAATACTAATACTTCAATTTTCTTAGAATCTTAAAAAAATGTATATAAAAAAGGAGACATATTAATTAAATTCAAAAAATAAACAACATGACATACTAACCGCATAGAGTATAATATAATTTATGTATCTTACGTTTAGACCTATATTGATGACTATGTACAGATGAAGACGATGACGACGACGATGACGATGAAGACGAAGATGATGATGATGAAGAAGGTGATGCAGCAGATGACAACGAAGAAGAAGAAGCTGCCGCCGCTGCTGCAGCCGCAGCAGCAGCCCCCGCTGTTGTGTAGAAAGATGATGATTTAGGAGATTTTTTAAGACTCATTCGTCGTCGTTGTCACTTTTCGTCCAAGGAGTTTTCTCCTCCACTTTTGTTGACATTGATTTGCTGTTGGTGATGGATGTGGGGTTGCTGCTGTTGCTGTTGTTGTTGGTCATGTTGCTGTTGTTGGCTAAAATCATGAATGTGCTGACAAAATGCTTGCAGGACTTCGAAGTGTGTCATTAAGTTAGCCGTTTGGCTCTCGTAGTGAAGGCGACGTGTGATGGGTGCACCCAAGCGACGCAGCATGTCTGTGAATATTTTTTCTTCTTTTCGAATCCAGGGTCTTCGATCATCTTGAACTTGGTATGGCGTGAGATGAACATGAATATTCATTCCTACCAAAAAAATAAATATCCTCCATATACTTTTTGTACCACAACAAGTTTGATATAACTATAGAACTTACCCATTCTAGTTAAAGTTTCTAGTAAACTCCTCGATGTAATCCATGTGTTCTTTTGACCTCCATGCCCTCCATCTAGCCAGTACATATCTTTGATGCGTGACAAAAGACGAATCATAGTACTGTCGTCAGGAGTAAGCGTCTTCAAATAATGGAATTCATAGATAAACTGCAAAAAGAAATAAGCAAACAGACAAAAAAAAAACAATTAAAGTGCATAAAAGATGAAATTAAGAGCATTCTGATTTTTACACTCGACTTCGACTCACTTGATTGAGCACAACACATCCTTTACTAAAGCCAATTAGTATCAGTTTTGATTTATCTAGATTGAGATTTTCACGCCACCACAGAGGATTCCTTTGCTGCTGTTGTTGTTGATGATGGGCATGGGCAATGGATGCTTGAAGAAGACTGTTTTGCAGATGACATTCATTGGCTACTCCTCCTGCGCCAGTTGTATTATTAAAACTCGCCGCCGCCGAAGCAGCAGATGTCGGTGGCGGTTGCGTTTGCGGCTGCTGCTGCTGCGGCGGTTGTTCTTCTTGAGCATCAGTCGAATGTAATATTGATGATGGGGAATTGGTATTTTGTGATGTTTCATCGTTTGTGCAAGGAGGAGCATTTATGACGTCATTGCCACCGCCGCCGCATGGAAACACCATGGCACCGTCACTGTCAACAGTTACATTTTCTTGTACCTGCAAGATATCAATGTCCATTTCTTGGCTGCTGTCATTGTTGCAAAGCGATGTGTTGTCTGCTGATGATGTTGTTGTTGTTGTTGCTGCTGTTGGTGATGTTGCTGAGACTGCTGCGGCAGCTGCTGCTGCTGCCGCTGTCACTTGTGCCAGTATTTCACTTTCTGGTATTGAAATTAAACGTTGAGAGAGATTTTGCAGGAGTCTAGAAATCAAAGGAAAGCAAAAAAACTGTAGTAGCAGTAATAAAAGTGTAATTTTATTGAACAAAAGAAAATTAAAAATAATGTTTACAAATTCACAATATATAGCATTTGCTTCAGCCAGAAAGGAAATAGGGTTATAAAAATTGCAGTAAATATAAACATATATCTGTAGTAAACTAATATTAAAAGTTTAAAATGTCCTCAAATTATTGTGCTTTTACATAACCGTATACAACAGTCCACTCTTGACCATTTAGGGCTTAAACAGATTCACTCGAAGTTAATATAGGTTGTCCCTAATAGGAATGTCTTATTTCTTTCTTTTAGAACGGGGATGATGGCTAAGAAATTATCTATTCAAAACATGTTTCCTAGATCTTTGCCAGTAACACCTCAAAGGTTCAACTCTAATTCTTCAACTCTTTCTCCATCAGTTCGATGTTATACTGAAGTTCTAGCTGTGACCATTTCACAAAAACTGAGATTTTCGCTGCTACAGATTCTTTGTCATTTATATTTTTGGTATTCGATGATTTGAGAGGGTTTATATTTTTTTAAGGACATCATAGTGCCTTTTGAGTGATAAAATGTTAAGCGGCATATATGTAGGTGTATTTTCCGTTAATCGGAATAGCTTTTTGAGAAAGTACTTTAGCAATTTTTCTACTTCATCCAACTGTCGAAAATCCCAAATCCGACCAGAATAACAAATAATTGCTCGTATAAAATCGCATTAAATCCAACAAAACTAATGCCCCAAGTCAAAGGCGATGATTGATCATTGAAAAAGAGCGAAAAGAAAAAAGGTGGACAGCCTTATTTATCAACAGTAAGTGTATGAAACTAAGCGAACACTTCGTTGTATTATTTTCATAAAGACATTGTATTACCGTTAACATTTTTGTAGACATTCCGATTTAGCTTAGTTTGTTAAAGAGAGCATTCCTACCAATAGAAATACAGTTTTGAACTCAACAAAGAATCTATATAACTTTTTTTCGCCTGCTAAGGTAAGACCTAGCAATACAAGTGAGTGGAAAAATATTATCAACTGGGGAAAACTCTGTCCTGAAACTAGCTCAGTAATTCGTGTTGAATGACGTTAGTGAATGTTTTCATAAATGATATGCCACGATAGTTGTAAGGATCTTTAACATCACTCTCCTTAAAACTTTTTGTGTGTAATTAATTTTAATTTTAAATTTTTCAATAAAGTCCACCGTGGTAAACTTGAAAAATTTATATGGCGCCCGGTGTTCTCACGGAGTATTCACTTCTTAAATTGCTTGGGTTAGATGACCTCAGGAGTTTCAAAAAGTTAAAAGATTTTATCCTTGCTGCTTCACAATCTCTGTTCAACCATGGTTCTTTGTATTTCTGATTTCTTACCGACTGAAAGGGGTGTGCTGCCAGAGAGATGCGCGGAAAGAGAACTATCTCTCTAATTGAACTATCAGTCAACACACGAACGTCAACGAAACGTAAGCTCTGCCGAAAACATCATCGCTGTTCGTGAAAGTGTGCAGCAGAATCCAAGGCAGTCCATTCCGCGTCGCTCAAAAGAACTTGGCTTATCGCTAACCACAACATAGCGACTTTTGCGTCGTGATTTGGACTTGCAACCATACATAATCCAACTGACCCAGGAGCTGAAATTGAATTTTGCAGCAGACAAATCTTTGAAAATGATGTTGCTCAGCTCATCACTGTCAACGGCGATAGCTATAGATCAGTGATCACCAACTTCTTGTGGTCGAATTGGATAATATGCATAACGAAGACATATGGTTTCAACACAGCTCAAGACACAGTCGATATTCTGCGCGAGCGGTTTCATGGCATGGTTATCTCACGCCGAGGCGGCTTGAATTGACCACCAAGATCGTGTGATTTGACCCCTTTAGACTTTTCTTGTGAGGCTTTCTTAAATCGCATGTCTATTCGAATAAGCTTCGGCTTCTATATTAAAATAAAACCGTATTGATATCTCATGTATACCTTGTTTTATTGAACTTTAAAATCAATCCGCCTTTAAAGAAAAACCCCTCATGTTTTTCGAGTTCTTGTTGTGTTCTTGCTACCTCCGATAACCATTACATTTTCTTATTGTAATTCAAGAAGAAAACCGTACAAGCTATTGAAATCATTATCAATCCATTTAATTTATTGCAATTGATAAAAACAGAAACATTTCGAAATATTTGTTTACGAACTATCGCCCTATAGCGATATTGTCTAAATAAATTAGGTGGCGTAACAGTCCGTTGCGAACTAGGGCCTAGTGACTTACAACTCTCAACCATTCCTGTGTGCGAGTACTGTTGTCAGGAATGGAGGGGACCTACAGTTTTAAGCCGAATCCGAACAGCTAATTTGAGAAAGCACTTTTTATGACAAGAATTACTCTTGGAGAATTTGTCAATTCCTCGCAAGAGGCAGTACCCGTAAAAAACTTTAGATGGCACAGGCAGGGATTGAACCCAAAACCTCTGGCATGACAGTCCAACGCACTAAACATCATGCCACGCGTACTACGAAATTGTCTGCTATTCCTAAATTATGTGAATCCTTTGTCTGATGTGACATAATTTCTTTTAATTGTTCTTCTGTTATAAATATGTGAAAACCAACATCAACAATAACTAATTTATTTAATTTATCTTCTTTCATTATGAATTTCGTCATATTTTAAAGATAGATAGTAGCCCTTCATGTCAATTTAAAGTCAATTCTGATGTACCTCAAGGGAGTCACTTTGGTCCATTTCTGTGTATTTTATTTATTAATTATTTGCTTTCTGTTTTAAATAATTCTATATCGATCTTAAAATTTTTCGAATTATTAACTCCATCGAGGATTATAAAGAGTTACAAGAAGATCTAAATCAATTTTGGGAATGGTGCAATAAAAATCGTATGATTTTAAATATTGACAAATGTAAGACAATATGATTTAGACGCGAAGGTATTATAAACAAAATATGACTATATGTTGAATTCTTCACGTTTCAATAAAGAATACAGTTATTCTGACCTTAGCGTTGTAATAGACTCAAAATTAACGTTTACTGATAACAATAATTATATTATAAAAAAAAAGCTAACAAAATATGGACTCGTCAAAAGATTTTCCCGAGACTTCCGTGATCCATATGTTATTAATATTTTGTAGTTTGTAGGTTTCTTTTGTCAGGCCAATTCTTGAATACGCTTGCGTGGTATGGGCACCATACTATTCCGTTCATATTGATAGAATGGAATGTATTCAACGTAGTTTATTTAGGATTTTGTCTTAATTTTTTCCCCTGGCCTGATAGACTTTTATTACCTCCAAACTCTCAAAGGATTTTGTTGATAAATTTCCCAACTCTTTCTGATCACAGAGAATATTTGCCTTTCTGCTTTATAGCTGGTGTATTAAATGGAACGAATTAATGTCCATCTATTCTTTGTCGATTGAATTTTAATCTGACTCAGGCTAGGTTATAAATAAATTTAGAACTATTTTTAGCAGATCGAACTATGGCGCTAATACTCATTGCCTATACAAATGACAATCTCAAACCTGCGAGCTTTAAATTAAATTTGTTGCCATATGTAGTTCAAATTATGTTAGTTTTAAGTTTAGATATAAATTCATATAAGCTTAACGTTAGCATTTAAAGTATTTAATAAACGTCAGAGATTAAATACATTTTTCAAATACTTTGCTATTAAAAGAAAACGCTAGAAAATTGTACTATAATTTTGTTTTCTGATCCAAGCGAAATAAAGGACCACTAAATGGTTTTTTTTTAAGGAACATACCTTTCTAAATGTTGGAGTGCATGATTCATAGGAGTATGGTCTGGTACCCCAGCGTTATTTCCACGTACAAAATTATCAAAGCAGCTAAATGTCTTAAATTCCATCCTATGGGTTGAAAAACAAGCAAAAAATTCATATTTTGAAGATGGTTAAAATCAGAGAGAAGAAAAAACAGAGTATTTTATATTTGTTTATAAGTTTTCTTTTTTCTTACCTCACCGGACGTATAACAATAATGTGCGATTTGGGAAAAGCTTCCCGCAATAAAATAGCTGAATTTTCTAGATTATACTTCATGTAACCCCTACTGTCTCTATTTGTCTCCATGCTTTCCGGAAAATCCTATAAATCCAAAATCAAAAGAAGAAAAGAAAAGATATTTCAAAAATTTGTTTTTAGTAATTCCACAAAAATATTATGATAAATTATAAAAGAAAAATACAATTTTTTTTGAAACTGTGCCAAATTCTATGTAAACTTTACACCACGTAATTATGTCATTAATTTAAAGTACAATAGGAATAAAAATGTTATTTAATGTAGATAAAATTAAAAATATTCCCCTTCCCACATAATAACTAATTTTAGTAGACTTTTATTGATTTATTGTTTTTCGCAAAAATAAAAATAGATATATATTTTTTTTGTTGTTAATGTGTTCTGTGTTAAATTATAGTTTCATGTTGTTTAAATAAAAAAAAAAAACAATAATTAATGAATTGAAAGACTTATTGGTTTGCAACAACTTTAATTTATATACAATTTCTTTGAACAAATTTCCATAAATACTTTGGTCTAAGTTTGAGATTTTGTTTAATGTTTATGCTTAGTGGTTTTTTTATTATCAGATGTGATCCATATGGAATATAAAAAAACATGTATTACACGATCTTATCTTCACTTTTAGATTCATTAAAACATTCGTTTTATGGAAAATGGATGACCATTTTGTGATGCTTATGATTTTTACTAACAAATAACACGAGTTTTAAAGAAATACACACTAAATGCGTATGTTTTTGATAATGAAAAACAATTAAATCGTTTTCAAAACAGACAACAACGAAATTTATGAATGTGTCTTTAATGTGTTCAACATTTCGAAGTCAAGGAACTGACGCATTCGGATCACCTTCCCATATTCGTAACCATAAAACTGGACATTTAACGGAGCACCGAGGCAAAACAAAGCTTGCTGCCAAAACTGTAGTAGAAAAACCAAAACTTGGAAAGATTCACGCAAAATCTGAATAATGAATTTGGCTAGTAGACCTAAGCTGTGTCGAAACAATAAATGTAATAAAATTCTTACCACCTTAAAACCTAAAGCCGCTGAGCCACTCCAATCACAGGCAAAAAGAAAAATTCAATCACCATGGTAGGATTGGGCATGTGAACCAGACAGAAAAATATCCGAGAAAACTCGGATTAAGCGAAAAATAGTTACCAATAGTGGAAGAAAATGAACAAAACTATCTGCCTGGAGAAACAAAATGCATATTCGCTAGAACTTGTTTCGATGCTCAGGAGACCAAACGACAGTAGATCATTTTGGAAATTTGCAAAAACTCTCAATGGCACAACCTTTAGGTGAGGCATAACAGCTGTAGCACACATTTTAGATTAATACTAACAAAATCTGACGAATACATCATTGATCGAAAATTACATAAAAAGGTCTCTTAAGTATTGTGCAGCGCAAGTTTGGGGCATATAGCAATGATGAAGTGGAAAAGCTACTCAGAAATTCGTTAAGAGAATTTTTTGACTCCTTTATAACACCCCAAAACTACATGTTTCATCTTGGGACTGGTCTTCAACCACTATACATCTACACACTTGGATTACACTTCGCTTATTTTCGGAAATACGTTTCTTAAACGCAACCTCGAGAACAAACATTATTTTTGCGATACAAACAGCATCGAGATAATTTCCACTTTATGCAAGGCCAGAAGCGAACTTGTGGCCCTCAAGTATTTGCCTCATAGGACTGATCTTATTACTAAGAACTCGTGGAAATATCCAGCACGTCCATTCGTCTGAGAAAAAATTAAACTCTCACAGTGGAAGAAACTATACATATACCAAACATAGAAATCATTGGAATTAATGTATTGATTGGATACTGAAGCACTGAGAGCACCTTGAGATCTTGTGTGGTCCCATAAGGGGCTGGATGAGAAAACTCATTTTACAGTATGCCCTCCAAATGAGTTCCTTTGAAGAACTGAAATATTTCGGATATTTTATTTTTATCTCTAAGTTTTTTTTTCCATGTATCTGTGTCTCTGGTAAATGATAACATTACCTTATTTACCAGAGCTTGCAGGGAATAGTGAGGAGTCCTTGACCTTGATCTTAGATTAGTGCTACTTATTTATGATTATAACTTAGTCTTTGGAGAACATTTCAAAGTTTTGACCTGATTTGATTTTATTTTTGATCACATTTTGTTTTATGCCACAATAGGAATCATTGCTTTCCAAGAATCTGCTATTATCTGTCGTGCCAATTATTCTGTTACAAAACTTTTAGACCCTGTTGCTGAAAACATCCATGTTATATAAAATGATTATATTATTAATCTAAATATTTACATTGGTAAGCAATGAATAAATATAAATTTAGTTTCAGTTTTGCTTCAGCTACCATTGAGTGAGGCGCTAAATAAAATAGAATTGCAATTTTTGCATTTTATTTGTAAGGAATGAGTTCTGGGTGAATTGCCTTGTTTTAAAAACCATTGGCAACGGCAATAATGTTCGGTAATCAGATTCTTCCCCAGTTTGCTATGTCGTTAAGAATATACAGGGTGTCCCATAAGTAATGGTCCAAACTATATATGCTGAATGGTCAAGTCATGACCTACCAGAATTTGGTAACTTGTCTATACCGCATCCTAACGGTTTTCGAGTAAAGGTTGTTTTAATGAAATTTTCAAAAACACCTACTTTTAGTCGGTTTTTCAATCACCCTGTCCACAAATGATTTTTGTTTTTACTATATGTTAATATTTTACAATTTTGAATAAACATTCAATATTTTTGCATTTAAAAAAATTCAATTTTCGCCACTATTTTGCAAAATATTGATAGTTAAAATCATATTCTTATCAAACTTAATTTTGTACATCGAACTTTAAAACAGTTTTATTAAAAAAAATCATATTACACAATACTGGATATTGTTTTTAAAAACTTGCTTGATTTTTTAGTTTTTCAAAAAAGTATAAAACATCACAAAGCTAGCTTTGGTTCAAAAGTTATAAGCATTTCAATTTAATAAGTCACGATTTAAAAAACAAATATAAAAAGAAAAAAATGTGTTTCTGTTAGAATTTTGTATTACATCACCAGAGACATCTTGTTTCCAATTCATTGAATTAGGCTCATCATGTTTAGTACAAGCAGCAATAGCGATCTTTTTCCTTATCAAGCAGCGCTTCTTAAGGACTACTAAAGCATTTGGAAAGATATCCAAATGCTTCAAGTCCTGTTCATCGGGTATAATCCCTGGCAGTGGAAGGATTGGAAGGCCCCAACACCATCTCAATGACGAAGTTGTGTTGAGGGAAATTGAAAATAATCCTAGTACTTCTACTAGAGCCATTGAGAGAACAACTGGGATACCCAAATCTATACTGTTCAGAGGATTCTGAAGCAGAACAACCTGCACCCTTTTCACCTGCAGCGTGTCCAGGCCTTATTACCAAGGGATTACCCTAAAAGAGTTGAGTTCTTCCAAATTATGATCGATAAAAGCCGAGAAGATCCTGATTTCGTTGACAAAATTTTATGGAGTGATAATCATCCTTTAAACAAGATGGATATTTGAATATGCACAATATTCACAATTGGCAGGAAGAAAATCCCGACACAATAAATAGTGAAAATGATTTAGAATTTTTGGAAAACAGAATCTGTGTATTATTAGATGATATTCCTCTCGCCCTGCTCCAGACCATGTGGTTTCAGCAAGATGGATGTCCAGCCCAGTATAGAAGAAATGTCAGAAGTTTTTTTGGACAGAACTTTCTCCAAGCGATGGATCGGTCGTGGTGGAACAATATCATGGCCCCCTAGGTCACCGGACTTGAATCCACTAGATTTTTTGTATTGGGGTTGCATAAAAGAGAAAGTTTTTGGCCAGCCCATACGCAGAGTTACTAAACTTAGGCAGAAAATTGAAACTGCGGCTGAGGAAATAAGAAGCTCAGGACATGACAGACGTTTGAAACGACAGTTTTAAAACGTTGTCGAGCATGTTTAAGTGCAGGAGGAGGGCATTTCGAACAATTGCTATAAAAAAATATGCGTAGAGATATACCTTTTTTTTAACTTCCGAACAAAATTAAACACCTTCCTACCTTTTATGATCATGCTATTCTAAAATTCTGGCCTCTTACAAAATTCAAATCCCTGTTTTCAAAATGAAACAAATATAGTTTCATAAATTGCATTCAACCATTTCTATGTGCGAGTAATGTTGTCAGGGATGGAGGCAACCTTCAGTTTTAAGCCGAATTCGAACAGCTAGTTTGAAAAAGCACTTTTCATGTCTAGAATTAGGTACTCTGAGGATTTGTCAATTCCCCGCAAAAGGCAATACCCGTGAAAAAAAATAGGTGACCTAGGTAATGGTTTGAACCCAGACCACAGGTACTAGAATAGTTTTCATTGCAAAACTGATATTGATAAATTTTTGGGTGAGCCCTATAAGAAAGAACTTGGTTAAATATCTCCGCTTAGTAAGTATTACTTTTGTAAATACCAAATAGAAATCCGAATCTTTTACATACGCTCCTTCGTGACGTGTAAGACATTTTTAGTTATTTTCTTAAATTATTTCTTCTTTATGAAATAATTAAAGTACCGCACTATTATAGCTTAACAACTTCATTGGTTTAAAAACGGCGATAATACAAACATCCATATCATTTCCGGTTAAAATAATTAAAGCGTTACCCAAGTACTAGACGTAGTAGTAGGCGTTAAGAAGCGCTGCTTGATAAGGAAAAAGATCGCCATTGCTGCTTGTACTAAACGAAACAAAAAATTAGTTTGGGGATACTCACATGATGAGCCTAATTCAATGAATTGGAAACAAGATGTCTCTGGTGATGTAATAAAAAATTCTAACAGAAACACATTTTTTTCTTTTTATATTTGTTTTTTAAATCGTGACTTATTAAATTGAAATGCTCATAACTTTTGAACCAAAGCTAGCTCTGTGATGTTTTATACTTTTTTGAAAAACCAGTATTGTGTAATATGATTTTTTTTAATAAAAATGTTTTAAATTTCGATGTTAAAAATTAAGTTTGATAAGAATATGATTTTAACTATCAATATTTTGCAAAATAGTTGCGAAAATTTAAATTTTTTAAATGCAAAAATATTGAATGTTTATTCAAAATTGTAAAATATTAACATATAGTAAAAACAAAAATCATTTGTGGACAGGGTGATTGAAAAACCGACTAAAAGTAGGTGTTTTTGAAAATTTCATTAAAACAACCGTTACTCGAAAACCGTTAGGATGCGGTATAGACAAGTTACCAAATTCTGGTAGGTCATGACTTGACCATTCAGCATATACAGTTTGGACCATTACTTATGGGACACCCTGTATAACAGAGCAAAAAGTACGCATATGAAACAATACGGGAATGAATACCACTAAACCCCTTCAGAAGAGAAAGATAATATCCAGGGAATTGGATATATTCACCAAATCCATTTCAATGCTTATTAAGAAGTATTTACACATAAAGTGCTATCGACTCTGTGCAGATCATTTGTTAATACCTTGAATCTAAAAGCTCATAGTGGAAAGAGTCAAAGGATTGAAATTCTCACCCATCTCCCCATTTGAGTGAATATACATTTTTAATTGGACTATTATTATGTAGTACCCGTGGCGTGGTGGTTAATGTGTAGGGCTCCTTGTTAGTGACGAAGATCGAGCTTCAGCTCATCTTCAACTCAATAAAAACCAAAAAGCCAGCATGTGTCGATGGTATATCCAACGTTGTATTAAGACATTTATCGATGGAGGCAATTGACATTTATACCACACTCTTCAATAATGCATATTATCCAGTGCATTGGAAGACCGCTGTGGTTCATCCTCTCCCGAAAAAGGGAAAGGACAACTCCAACCCGTCAAATCTTCGGTCGATAAGTCTTCTTCCGAGCATCAGCAAAGTTTCCGAGAAGATCATCAATAGGGTTCTGACTAAGTGGGCTGCGGACAACAAAATAATTCCGGATAAAAAGTTTGGGTTCAAGGAGGGTCATGACACAATTCATGCTGCGTCTAAACTCGTTTCTGATATCCAATGGAATAAATCAAAACAACAATGCACAAATGCTGTTCTGGTTGATTTGAAAAAGGCCTTTGACATGGTTAGAGGGTCTTACCTAAAACTGAGCAGGCTTGGCATAAGCAAACTTTATTGGAATATAAATTGTTGATCACAAATCTATACATAGCTGTGTCCATAATTAACAATTTTGTAACATTTTTAGAAAGAACCTTGTGTTTGACCAAAAGGAGTCAAAACAGAAATTCATAAATAAATAAATATTTTTCGAAACAAAAATACGAAAACAGCTACATGCGGGGAAGATGTGCCTTTTATACATTATTCATATTTTTATAAAATAGTTTTTATTTTAGTGTTCACAGCTGTATACAGTTAAAGCCATTGACTTAAAAATATGGAATAGTAGGAGCTAAATCCACTATTTTCCAACCAATAAGTCAATAGCTTAATAGCTTAAGTACTATCAAAGTTGCAGCAAGTTGTTTTCATTAAATTAATGTTATAATTTTACGCTTATTTGATTTGGTCTTAAAAACTATCTTAACAAGATTTAAATTATTAACAACAACAAAAAAAATAAGATTTAAAAAAAATACAACATACCTGAACATCACCACCAAAATATACAATAGCTGTTGAATCTTCGACATTTTGAGTTGATTGTCGTATAATTGGTGGACAATAAACAATATCATTGGTGCGATTTTGAAATCCTGAAACAGCAAATATTCGAAATGGTCCAGCCGACGTGCTTGGCGTGCATAACCGATCAGCGCTGCCACCAAGCATCACCTTAAAGTTTGTATCACGTTTTCCGAGTCTCCAAAAGTTTTCAATTTTTACCTTATTTGTGGTTTTGTTTTTGGTTTTTGTAAAAGAAAATTAAGAAAAATTATACACAAAACACTGGATATATTATTTGTATTGTTTTATAAAATAGTTTTTTTTTTAATAAATATATTGTAGCACATTTACACTATAACAATAAGGTCATTCATTTCGAGAGGAGAGTCAAAACTAGTAATAACTCTCTTCATCATAATTATCACGCCCACAGCAAAGTGCAGACCGCGATCGCATATCGTCCAGACACAAAGTCATATCCTCTTTGATTTCCTGCATCTTGACACGCACTTCTTCCCGCATAAGATTATAACACATAGCAACTAGCCCCATACCGATTAGCATGTATATGAAATTGATGGCCAATTTCGTCTGCTGATCTCGCTCTAAATCGTTTATCGTTTGGACGTGGCCAGGATGGATGCTCGCACCCGGAACAAAGTCCCCGAAACCAATTTTGCAAAGAGATGTCATGCAAAAGTAGAAGGAGTCCAAATAGAACCAATGTTCCCAATTGGCAAACATTACCGTCCCCGTCAGAATATAGAACATAATCACCCACAAACACGCCGTCGATGGGACTATTATCTTTTTCCGTACCCCCGATTCTAGTTCTTCGCTATCTTGGGTGCACTCGTGCAGGCCACGATAGAGAAATTTAAACGACTTTGCCAGTACCTTGCCCATGTTGAGGAAGTACAAAATATACAAAGGTATGCCAAAGGTTGCATAAATAACAGTAAATCCCTTTCCCCAAGGTGTCCGCGGCACCATATTGCCATAACCGATCATTGTGAATACCGACAGGCAGAACATCAACGCCGCCGGAAAGGACCAAATCTGCTGAGGAGTTCTGCCATCGTAGCCCTTCTTTATCATTTGTGTGATATTGTGCTGATATCGCTTGAGAATCTTATCTATGTCCGATTCCCAAAGGGTTCGATTGAATAAATTCAATGTTTCGGTTTTTACCCAAAGTTCCTCGGAGTAGTTGTTTCTAAGATTTCTGACAATAGCACTCGACTCGTCAACGTATTGCGTTTCGATGGCGGTAAAACTAAAAGCACCACATATGGCATAGACAACAATCAATGCGCCGACTCCGACTTGGGTGCACATGAAAGCAACAAACTTGCGGCAACATCGTCGTACTCGTTTGCGCGGATTCGTTTCCAATGAGGAAGATGAATTTTGACTCCTAAACGAGTGTTTTTTACGTGACATTTTTTTTTGTATATTATTTTATATTTCTTTGATCTTTTATTCTTTTTGCATAAAAAGAGAACGATTTATTATCGACGAACACGACAGAAAAACGTCACATTCCGATGGATTCACGGTGTTTTATATCCGTATTTGCCTTTTATATGTTAAAAAAGCAACAAAATAGAAAATATTTCATTCTAAAAATACATTTTTTTGTTTTATACAAAACAGAACAAGAATAACAGAGTTTTCGAGGGAACCGAATTTTTTTGGGAGAAACGATGCGATGCGATTCGATCCGAGCCGCACACTACGGAATTTCCCTTGCAACTAATAGTTTCGGAAATTTAAAGTTTCAAGAATATCTTTGTGCGTACATATTTTCGTATATGTGAAATCAAAGAGAACTGAAACGGTAGGTGATCATCAAACATGTTTCAGTCTTTGGACAAGAAAAAAAAACAACATACAGATATTTACTTTGCAAAGCTTTTCTGTGTTTATTTGGACTTTTGGAAAATTTTCAAAACATAACGTGCTGAGAGTTTTTTTTTTCAAAAACAAAATAAATTTTAATTTTTTTTTTAACTACATACTTATTATAATTTTGTATTAATTTAACTTTATTTAAGTTGTCCTTCATGACGATGAATATGTTTTTCAAATAATGGCTAGAAATCAGCAATGTTTTTGTTGTTATAAAAAATAAATTGGGTGGCGCAACAGTCCGTTGAGAACTAGGGACTAGTGACTTACAACTCTCAACCATTCCTGTGTGCGAGTACTTTTGTCAGGGATGAAGGGGACCTACAGTTTAAAGCCGAATCCGAACGGCTAATTTGAGAAAGCACTTTTCATGACAAGAATTACTCTTGGAGAATTTGTCAGTTCCTCGCAAGAGGCAGTACCCGTGAAAAAAACTTTAGATGGCATAGGCAGGGATCGAACCCAAGACCTCTGGCATTACAGTACAACGCACTTACCATCATGCCACGGGCACTGTCTTTGTTGTTAGTACAAACAAAATTGGTGCTAAAGAACCAGACCCCAGTAACATGCAACCGTTCCTGTGTTGCAGCAATTTGAGGGATGAAGGGGACCTACAATAGAATGATTGTTTGTACTTTGTAAGAAATCTGCAGGATTTGTCAATTTGCTAGAAAGTGGCTGCAACTGATAGTATGGCATAGTCATTCAGCCCTATCATGAATTCCATCGTAATCGGAAATTTTTACGAATCCTGAAAAACTGTATCATGGAATCCGTTCGTAGTGGAAAATCTCATACAATTTTGCATTACGAACGGATTTCATGATACAGTTTTTCGGGATTCGTAAAAATTTCCGATTACGATGGAATTCATGATAGGGCTGATTATAGGAAAATGTTAACAGTAACTTAGCTAGAACATGCCCAAATTTTGATTACTTCAAGTGGTACAAATAAATTTGATATCTTTGGCTGTGTTTTTGAAGTATAGCTTTATTGGTTTATAACACGTTATCCATTTTGCGGTTTCAAAAGTATAGGACTAGAATTTGACATCTGCCAAACTAACACGCGCACAACGCATACAAATTGCTAAAACCTATTACAAAAATGGTGATTCTGCCACAGCCACATATCGTGCTGTAAAAGGAGATTATAGTTTCCATTATCGTCCAACTACGCAAGCAATTGGCAAAATTGTGAAGAAATTTGAAGAGTCTGGATTGGTTACATTTATTGTAAAACCCATCGATTCCTCGTAGTTCCCAGGAATTAGGACCGTCTTACGGCACATTATGACGTATTGTGCATTTGGATCTACACCTACATCCATATAAAGTTCAGCTCACACAACAACTGAAGCCAGCTGACCATTCACAACATCGTAGATACGTCGAATGGGTGCTTGAACAAGCGCGGCGGTGGATGACGATTTTTCCAACAAAATGTTCTTCAGCGACGAAACACATTTCTCACGCGGTGGGTAGTTAATAAACAAAACTGTCGTATTTGGAGTTCTGAGAATCTTAAGTTATTGAACAGAGGCCATGACATCCACAAAAAGTCACTGTTTGATGCGTTTTTTGGTCCAGAGGTGTGATGGGACCTTGCTTCTTCGAAAAAGACCATGGAACGACTGTCACCGCCAATTCGGAGCGTTATGGCCACATGCTAACCGGCTTTTTTTGCCTGCTATTGAAGAATACGACTTGGAGAATATGTGGTTTCAACAAGACGGTGCCAAATGCCAAACAACCGAAAGCACGCCTTTTCGATAAGAAACCCTGATGCCAAAGTCTATCAAATGGTTTGAAATATATTAATCTTATTAATCTTATTAATCTCGCTTTCTCCAAAACGGTGTAAAGATTTGTTCCACTTTTCGGTAAAGAAGATTTCATTCTTGGGGATACTTCTTGAGCTAATAAATAATCAGACCTTGGAAAGAAGGGACGTAAGTGCAATCGGTAGATAATAAGAGCATAAGGAGGATTCGCCTTTTTTGGAAATGGCTGGACAAATGCTGGTTTCCATCTACTCGACACGATACCTGAGGAGTAGGACAGATAAAAAAGCTTAAAAATGTGTGTTGCCATCGATGAAGACCACCTCTTCAGAACAATAGCGGGGATAAAATTCGGACCAGCGGACTTTATGTATGTTTAGATCTCTTAGGATTTTCGCCACAGTACGAGTGCGAAAAAAGATTGGTCCCATAGAACCACTAGCGCGCTCAAGGACAGGCGGAGTCATAACACTCACTGGCAGCGTTGAGTTGGCGGAGAACTGCCTAACAAAAAGACTAGCTTTCCCTAGAGAGCTAAGAAAAGAAGTGTCACTGAAAACAAGAGTAGGAAAGGAGGAAGAATTCCTCATGTCTTTTTTCCAATTGACCCCAAATTTGAACTGCCTCTGGGACATTGCAGTATTTTTTTGTAAAAAAGTGGGTCCGTCGAATATGGGCGTTGTAGGCCTTCCTGGCTTGCTTGATCTTTAGTTTAGAGTATTTTTTGATCGATCTTCCACATCCGACATTTAACTAAGCGAGGATCTCAGCACACACTCCTTGCGGAGTTTTCTGACCCGAATGTTGAAGCCATGAAGAATTGTGTACATTAAAATCGGAATTGGTGCAAAGACCATATTGTGTATAATGAATACGGCGAGGAATTAATATTATAACAAGTTTTATTTTGTATACCCCGCTTTGTGGTATGCTGTCACTTTTGAAGTTATTATCTTTTCACATTGACAATAAAAACTTTTGCCAATACTTAAAAAGAAACAATAAATGCTGCAAAAAACGCATTCAAATTGTTAAAATTCGCAACAAAAATGTCGAAAAACTTATAGTCACACTTCGCAAATCTGAAGCACTCTTAGTTCGTGGTAAAGGAACTTCTCCACAATCGATTCAAGGCCTTAAAGATGAAATTCTTAAAGTTATCAACGAAATACAGCCTCGGATGATCACATTGTTTATGTTAAATTTCATTAAAAAGTTATGGTCCTGCAACAGTAGAAGTGGTGGCTAATTGGCTGATATCAAGCTATTGTATCTTAAGCTTTACAATGAAATAAACTCCCATTAAGTCTTTTTATTTAATAAAAACAAATTACAAAAAAATACCCAACTATTTTCAAACATCAAGTCACTGTCTAACAATCGCAAAATCTCATAAACCAAGCTGAACATGCTCCACTGCAGTTTGTAAAAACAAATGACTATTTACAGCCAAGTCAAAGGAAAAAACAACATCCTTTAACCTTTTGGAAACTATTGAAATAGACACAGATGGAGATTGGCCAACAGAAGACCAATTTGTACATTTATCTGAAATTGTTGGTTATTTATAGACTCCAATTACAGAAAACACTCATTTTTATTTATATCAACATAATCACATATCATCTCAATATTGACATTTTTTGGATTCTAAGGTTAAGGCTAAACTCTTGAATCCACAGCCAGACCCATAGAACACGTGAGCAAACCAAAACCCAACAAAACAGACAAGACACAACACATTTCCTAGGACAATTGGACAGAGGACACAAATTCCTGGAAAATTTATAAGCATCAACAACGATGACGAACGAACTCCCACAATATTTTTGTGTTATTTTCTTATTTTATTACTCCAACCCTTGCAGTTTTTTCATTTCATTTGAATAAAAACCAATCACGTTAACATTTTGATTCACAGGAATTATTTGATTTCTTGAAGGATGTATGAATATGAATATGAACACGAAGGTACAAAATTCTACGAAACATTTTATAGATTTTTCCCCAAAAAACGCACACAACATTTCATGGAGTTTCGATGATGGCAGGAAATTAAAAAAAGAAAATTAATTGCAACAAATGCGCTACTTTATGAAAAACAATATTTATATTTTTACATACATTACGACTCGAATTGTTATTATTATTATTGGAAAAACTATTGAAATTATTCTTCATTGTAAATAAATAAATAATTCTCTTGGCTTTTTGCGGCAGTGTTATTGACATTGAAAAAATAAACAAGAAATATTCTTTTGGGTTCGAGTGTCGTGCGCTCTTTCGCACTCGCACTCGCTCTAATCCAATCTCATTTATCGTTTTCTCACTTTTGCATAAGGAAGAAGTGTAGCATCAGCAGCAGCACTAAAGGAAAACGTAAAGCTGAAGCGCTCCGCTCGCTTCCAGTGTTTTTTTCTTTTTTTGTTTTTCGCTTAGAAAATGCAGTTCACTCACTCTACTTACCGAATTGTTAGCCAGAATAAAACAATAAATTTCTATCCACAAATGTTGTAAATTATTGAATTGTTGAATTAGGTTTTATTTACTTTGGGTTGTTTTAAGTTTTCGGTTGTTGTTAGTATATTTTTGGGAGATTATTGGTGAAGAAAAACAAGGATTGTGGTTTTTGCGCTTTCGCTTCGCACTTTTGCAACAATTTTCCAATTCCAATATCCAATGTCAAAGGCCCAAACAAAATTTTAAATGGCGGCATTTTGGCAAGTAGAATTTATCCACTCTCCAATAAGAAAATATCTCTACAAAAATAATGCAATTCAAACAGGGATGTTATGGAGGAAACAAAAGGTAATTTCTAAAATTATTTATTTATTTTACATCCATTCGAGATAATTGAGATTAAATTTGATTTATTTTTGAAGTGAAAGGACGAAGTAGGAATAATATAAAAACTGTTTAACAGAGTTTTGTTAAATTTTTCATCTTTTTTAAATACATTTATTCAATGGTTTAGTTAAGTCTTCCATGCATTCAAAACTTACCAATGAAAGTACCTAAAAACCTAGATATCTGGGAAAAAACTTACGTAAAATTCTTTTAATCAGTTTATATAAACGTACAAAACATGTCTATGGTGGATTTACGCTGTCATGTATTTTTAAATCTGCATACAAAGAGGATGCAGATTGTAGAAAGTGACAAAATGCGGAAAATCAAGTAATTAAATAAAGCTTGCAAAACGGTATAAGTCGATTTCTGAAATAAACCTTGTATTTGAGGTGGCTCAAAAGAAAAACGTCCAAAGTGTCAGAAGATCCCGTGATATTAGGGTGAAATCTCCTAAGGTGATTTTTGATAAATGACAATCAAAATAAACGAATTTGATATATGTATGCAAGGTGAGAGACAAATTGATAGCTAAAAAAAACTGTCACAACAAAAATGTGGTAGTCATTTTTCAAATGTTCTTTTTTACCTTTTTTCCTTAAAAAAAATATTTGTATGTCCGAAAAAGCTCGCGACATTCAAAAAAAGGAGTGTTGTCACGGGACGTCCGATTTAGTACTTTTATTTACATAGATATTTTATGGGAATCGCTTTAAAATTTCACCATGACAACAAACAATTTTGAGAATTCTAATCGAAAATAGTTCAATTGAGTTGAATTGAGTTGAATCATTCTACAGGGATGGAAGGCTCGGTAATTGCCAATTTGACTATAACAATGTGATACTCACTTATCACCTTAGCCCATTTCACTGCTGGTTTCTATCTGGGTCAATTTTAGAAACCTTAAAAATAGTTTTCTCTATGGCTGGTAGATGGCTATTTTGTGTTTCAAATGCTAAGGAAGTGTGAACTGTAGTTGAAAGAAAATAGACAAAAAGGTATGGATATAGGATAACCTATATGGCTCATTGGAGATAATAAAACGCATCTTAATTTCGATTATTGACCTAGGAGACATGGACTGCTGCTAGTAGCCAGCTTCTTGAGGTCACCTATTCCTTAACGCTACTAGCCCTTCCGTAGGTTCAGCGGAAATATGGAGAAACTTTTTTTTGAATTGATCTTTGTATTTTGTTAAATTCTATAATTTAAGATGTCCTTAGTTTCTTTGACAAAAAAAGCTTTTTGAAGCAAAAAAAAAACAGATGGCGTTTAAAAATTAATTTTAATTTTTTCCGTCAAACCTACAGGACATGTGGAATCACTTTTAAAGGGGATTTAAACGTTTCTGCATCTGAATAATGGAGAAACGTAAAGGGAGGAAATATATATGTGGAGAGAATACACCAGTGGTAGCTCTGTTGACCTAGGAGACATGGACTGCTGCTAGTAGCCAACTTCACGTTGATGTCACCTATTCCTTAACGCTACTAGCCCTTCCGTAGGTTCAACGGAAATATGGAGAAACTTTTTTTTTGAATTGATCTTTGTATTTTGTTAAATTCTATAATTTAAGATGTTCTTAGTTTCTTTGACAAAAAAAGCTTTTTGAAGCAAAAAAACAACAGATGGCGTTTAAAATTTTTAATTTTTCTCGTCAAACCTACAGGACATGTGATATCACTTTTAAAGGGGATTTATACGCTTCTGCATCTGAATAATGCAGAAACGTAGAGGGAGGTAGATATATATGTAGAGAGAATACACCAGTGGTAACTCTTTTTACGTCCTATAAAATACTATAGCTTTTCGACAGTGCAGTGTTGCCGCAAGCCCTATTGAAAGTGTATTGAAGTTAATAAAAAAAAACCCAACAAATATATCTGGACAACCAAAAAAGCAAAAATCGGGCTGTAATTTGGTAAACAGTGTTTTTCCATAGTCTCGAAATGATAGAAGGTATTTATAATTCTTAATATAGTAAAAACACATTGAAATTCGAAGTATTTCACTAACGTAAGAAAAATATTGCAATAAGTTGCACAAACCTCACAGTTGAAAGAAAATTTAACTCAAATTTTTGAAAATAGGTGTAACAAAACATATAAAATGTAACACAGAAACATAATTTAAAAATAAAATACAAATGTAAAGCTTTTGTTACACTTAAAACATTGTGGCAACACTGATGCAGACGAAGATGCCATAATAGAGTTGAACAAGTTCGTCTTCACTATAATCTTGACTTCTGCATTTTGGTCTTTTCTCTCTATCTCACAAAAAATAATTTTATACGTATAAGAAATCAAATACAGATACTGTTAAAAAGTTAGTTTTGTTTTATAGGAAGTATAAACGAGTTGCCACTTTTTTTTCATTCTGCAGAAACAGATACTTTTAAATCCACCAAACATCTATAGTAAATTTCGCCTTCCTAGCCTATTTTGTTTTATAAAACAGGATTTTTAATATTTGACGTCCCTTTTAAAATAAAATTGTGAAAACTTTTTTACATAATTATGTACATAGATACCCTCAATATAATGTAAAATAGATTTGCTCTTGAAAACTCAAAAATATCTTGTGTAAATGGGCATTTGTTATATTATATGTATATACATAAGTAATATAAGTGGGATAGACTTGAACTCGCCCTAAACTATACTTTACTAGTTAGATTGGACCTCCAGAAAATAAAAAATGACAGTTCTTATAAAAAGAAGGTAAATGCATCAAAATCGTCCAAGACCATTAACGAATCGCAATTTTACTAAAATAGACGTTCACAAATTTTAGAATCGATTAGAATTGTTTAATACGTTCGTTTGGCGAGTTTCATGACATGTTCAGTTCATTGTTCAATACAGATGAGATAAGGAGAATAAAGAACTTGTTTTTAGAGTACAAAAATTAGGTACATTTTGGAGATTGCTACTCTACTCTCCTTAAGGACAAACTTGATACTTGCTGGGTATGCAAGGACGGAGAAAATCTTCAAAAGTAATCATACGTGAAGGAAAGAAATCAGTGTGCACATTAGACGCTTTTAAAAATTTCTTAGTGACATCTGTCAAAATTAGACTGTTTTGAAAGTTTTTTAGTGACATCTGCCAACATTTTTCTTTGAGCGCTTTCAAGCTCAAACTTTGAAGAGAATATAAACTCGAAATGTAATCGATACGAGTGTATCGACACAGACAGCTTAAAAAGCTCATTTATCTAATATTTTGAGATAACCATCAAACAATAAAGGTTTTTTGAAAGTTATTACTAGTAGATATATGTACATTTTCCTGGGAATGTCTTGATGTTTTCACCCTTAAACTGTAAAACAAGACGGTGCAAAAGATTTCTGAGAATTTTTTCAGACGGATTGGCACAGCAGGAGAACAAAAATATAAACACAATTCTTTACTTATTCCTTGCTAGCACTTAAATTAGCTATACATACATTTCTTTTCATAGTTTTTGAATTGTAAAATTGAGAATTCTTGAGAATTCGAATCGTACAAAATCTGTTCTTTGATTTCTGACAGCAAAAGTGAGAAATTTGAATAAGAAATTTTGTATTCCTGAGAATACGAAAACCATTGAGATCTTAGATATATAAAGTGGCTAATTAAAAAAGATGATTTTTTTCGGAGTTCAAACTATCTCGTAACATTAAACTGATATTGAAATTACAATAGGAACTTTAATTTTAATTATAAGTTTTGTTTTTGTGACTTCATCTAAGTTTCTGACATTTTAAATATTATAGAACCGTTATAGGATTTATTTTTGAACGAATTGTAGCTGTCACAAATTTAGACTTGTTCAGATGTACAGTTTTTAATAATAGTATTATTATTTTACTAGCAATGGTTACACTTAAAAATGGTTAAATTTCAACAAAAAGTAGTTTGAAATTATGAGCCAATGATTTTGAATTAATTGTCAATGAATTAATAGAATTTTAATAGAAAAAAGTTTTAAGGAAATTTGATATATTAATTGAATTTTTGTTAAAGTGAAATTTAATTTGTGGAATATTCAAAAAAATTATTTATAATGCAACTTTATATCAGCTTAGTTAATAACAATTAACATTTCCATTTATTAACTTAACCAAAGGTAGAAATCGAATTTAACTATTTGAACACGGAGTAAAAACAGATGAAATTTTCTGACTGTACAAAACTATGGGGTGTAAAACGAGTATTTTTAAAGAAGTCAATAGAAGTTTAGTTCATTAAAACGGATTATCCATTTTGCGTTTTCAAAAGTATAGGACTGGAATTCGACATCTGTCAAACTAAATTGTTAAACCAATTTTTTTTGTCAGTTGAAAGTTTGACATTTACGAAAATTGATCGCTTAATCGCTATTGTACAACGCATACAAATTGTTAAAACCTACCACACTAAAAATGGTGATTCGCCACAGCCACATATCGTGCATTCTTGCATTTATTTTTATCCTTTTTGAATTGAGTGATAGAGAATCCTTGAAAAATCAAATCATAAAAACTCTGTACTCAGATTTTTGACAGCGGAAATAAGAAATTTGTATGAGAAATTTTGTTTATATTCCTGAGAATACCAAAATCTGTGAGATCTTGAAGTGAAATATAAACTGGCCAAATAACAATGGAAAAAAATTCTCAGGAAAATGGCTGTCATGAAATTTTGCATAAACAATTACACAAACATAGAAAAGAGAAAAATGCAGAAGAACTTCATATCTGCATTGTAAGATATTCAAGAAATGTAGAATTCAAGATTGTAATGTCATCGATTGTGAGGCGTAAGCATAAACCTTATCTTTCACGTGGCCTAACATTAAATTGTCTAAAGTTTTTAAATCACAAGGCTTCTACAGCTAACTAATTGGGCTTGGACAATTGCTTTTGTTTCATTACTTGTCTAAAATGTAGCACCATATTGAAGTAAATTTCAACATTTTTAATACGTTTTTGAAGCATTTTAAAAAATAGCGTTGTTCTTACTTGTCAAATGTCAAAAGACGACAGCTTCCCAGATAGTGGGTTATTTAAACCTCTTATTGAAAAATCTAATAGTAACATTTTTAGTATTTATTTAAAAATCAAACATAAATAAAACACTCATTTCTGTTGTAATATTATTTATTTTTTCTCATGAAAATAAATTCAGTGTTGGAATTTCAAGTCCTTCGACATTCACTGCTTTTTCCGCATTCTTTCATCTTGGTTCCGGACATGTAATGTGATAAGAACTATCTACTTACCCCGCTCTACCTGAAAAATCTTTTCAAATTTAAAACCTTCAAATTAAACTAAAACTTACAAAACAAATTAAAAGCCTCTTAAATATAGTTTTTTTTTTTTAAAATGAATTGTGCTTCCAAAATATCGTCGAATTCTTAAGTAATGATAATAATAATAATAATTCAAAACTTTAGCATTTTTTTTGATTTGGATTTGTCGTTTATTTTTGTTTATATTTTTACAATTACATTTATATCAATAGTGATAATCTTGTTGATTGGTCAAATTCAATTAAAGATTTAAAAATTATGAATTTGACATAAATCAATTATTCTTTTTTTATTATTGTTTAAAGGAAATTTATATTATTTTTATTTAAAGATTATGCAAACACCTACATTTTGTTACACAAAAGTTTCACAACTATTTTGTTTTTTTTTTTTTGTTTTCATGACTATAAAGATTTATCTTTGTTTTTGTTTGTTAAATTTAAATATTATACTAATTTACAGGGAATCTTAATAATTCTTATTTTTAGCTGAATTAAAAAAAATAAGAAACAGTTCTGCTCAATCCCCAATTCATTTAGTTCTTTTCTTTTGTTTATGTTTCATTGTTTTTCTTAAAATTAAATTTCTTTTCTACATTTTTTATTTAAAAATTATTTACTTTTCTTTCTTATGAGTCTTAGAAATAAAATTATGTAGAAAAATATATTTACATTTTGATATTTTTTGAATTTTTCGTTTTTTGTTGTTGTTGTTTTGTTTAAGTATTGTTCGTTATTAATAAAAGTACAATTATTATTTAAAAAAAAAGACTTACTAATTATTCTGGCCAGTTGTTAAATAGTATATTATCCTTTCTTTTTCATTTATTTACAATTTTAAGTGCATTCAATTTTTAAGATTTTTTTTCTGTAATATATAATTTTTTTTTGTTTTTATTAAAGCTAAGAAAATTTACTTTTTAAGTTTCTTTATTATTTTTATTTTTAAATTTAAATGCCAAATCAATAACAACAAAATAACATTTTAATTTTAACAATTATTTCAACATAGCCAAATAATTTCAAATTCCGAAAATAAATATCACATTAATAAATTTTTTTTTGGATATACACACATTTGTTTATAAAAGTAAAATATAAACATATTATTAAAATAACGAACGACTGATAACAAACTTTTGGGATATCACAAAGCCTTTTGTTTTTAAATTTAATTTCGTTCCTTTGCTGTGTTCCATAAATTAATTATAAATCAGTTTAATGTGTAAAATTAAATTTAATAATTGGGTATTAAACAAAAAGGATAAATAAACAACACAGTCAAGAAAAGTTGGTAAACAAATTAATTAAAAGCAATTTACTTGAAAACGAAAGATCTTGGCACTTTGTTTCTATAATAACAATCCTTATGATTTTTATTTTTGTTGATTAAAAACAAAATAAATTTAAAACCAAGAATTTTGGAACTTTAAACAAAAATCAATTTAATTACTTTTTTTTTTGATTTATTTGAAGTTTTGTTGCATAGTTTTTTGTTTAAACATTTATGTAGTATGAAGAAAAGACGGATATTTTAAATTTAGCTGTCTTAAACATTCACAGTAAAATCATGTAGGCTTTGTTATAAAGTTAATTATTGTTTTTATTAAATTTGATAATATACATAACTTTGTTTTTTTTTTTGTTTAATTTTTGTAGAAAGTAGGTATTGAAAATATATTTTAGATTTTTGTTAGTATTTTGTTGTTGTTTTTGTTGTATATAAATGTAGTAAAAATTTGATATGGATTTTATGTTTTTTTTTTGTGTTTTTTGATTAGAGTCAAGACATTTTATTAAAATGTTTGTTTTAAGATTTTATTTATATTGTTTGCATTACCATAATAAAAAGCGTCAAAATTTGTTTTCTTTTTAAATTTTTATCGTCTTAACCGAATTATGTATTTACACTTAAATTGATATTTAAGGATATTCGTTGATTTTTAATAATGAAGCAGGATTATTTTAGAAAACTTTTCATGTTTTTTTTTCTTTGTTTATTTGTTTGTTTTTGTGAACTCGAAGTTGACAGAAATTTTGTATAATTATTATTAACAAAATACACCACTGATCTCTCCTGCGAGGTTTTTATTTCTTTAAATTATTAGTTTGTAAAGCATTTTGGTATTAGCTTAAGGGACTTACACTTAATTTCAACATCAGGAATATACATTTTGTGTGGAAGTTAAGAGATCATTGAAAATTAAAAAAAAAAATTATAAGTTTTTAAAGGTCTTAATTTTTTGTTTGTTTTAGAAAATAAACACTAAGCTTTTTTTATTACACCAAAACTTTATTAATAAAAACAAAAAAAAACTGTCCACAAGTCAAACTAATATACATTTTTATGAAATTTCTGTCAACTTCATGACCAACCACTTATTTAGAAAATAAAAAAACAATAAATGTTTTGAATGCTTCCATAATTATTTGTTTCCTTTTTTATTATAATTAATTAACTAATTTTAAAGTGCACTGGATTTATTTTTTAAATTTGTTAATTTTCGTAATTGACAACATATATTTTAGAATAGAAAAAAAAACTTAATATTTATAAATAATGTATTTGTTTTTAACAAAAAAAAAAAAAAAAAACATAGCCTATGATTCTCTAGCTTCTTAAGCTTCGAGTAAAGTAAATTAGGAAACAACAAGACAAAGATTTTTTTATTCTTAAAAAACTAAACTTAAAAACATAAAAAAATTACATCATTTTAAATATTACATTTTATTTTATAAAAACTTTAAATAACAATTAAAAAAATGACAGTAATAAAAATTAACATTAAAATAGAAATGCATTTTGAGGTATTTAGATTTTTGTATGTGTTAAAAATTCATTTTTTTTATTTAAAATAAAAAAATTGAAAAACGTAAAAGATATAAATAACATTTAATTTTTGTTTTTTATTTTTTTTATATCCCTTAAGTGGCGCAACTTAAATTTATGCATATTGATATTTATTGTTTAAGCTAATTATAGGAAAAATTATATGACTAACATGATCCCTGAACTTCGCGAGAATTTGCAGGAAATGACTATTTTTTTAACGGTCTTTTTTACGTTTTTTCTTTTTTAAAAACCGATTTTTAGTAAATAAGGAAAACGGAAAACAGTTTAATTAAAAAAAAAATTTAAGAACATTCAAAGACAGAAATAAATTTATATATGTATTTTTGTTGCCAATTTTTTTAAACCATTTTATTTAAAATGTGTAATTATTGTTTTAATTTTCTTTTATTTTAAATATTAAATTTGTATAGTTTATGTTTTTTTGTGTTTATTATATATAAGCTCATAATTTTTTCTTCGCCGAATAAAGGATAAATTGGATAAAAAGATGTTTATTGCATTCTAATTAATTAATTATCTAGATTTTATTGATTGACTGGTGTAAAGAGCATTCTGCAGTCGCTTTGATTCGGCTGAGTTTTGATTTTTCATTTTGTTTCTTTTAGAGTTTATAAAATCTAATAAATGCTATAAAATTTATTTAATATTATTATATTTTATATAAAACTAATAGGAAAATGATTGAGTACAAAAAATCCTTCTTTCTTTTTTTTTATAATAATTATATTAATTACATTTCAAAAGTATTGAAGACAAAAAAAAAAACAAATAATTATTTAACTATTTATTAAACAGTTTTAAATAATTTGTATCTTAATTTTTGTTTAGTTTTAGTTTTATACATTATTTTTTATTTTTATTAATAACATTTTTTACATTGAAGAACTTAATTTGAGTAATCTGTCAGGATGCTTAACTCGCAGGTGAGAGCGCAACGTATCAATTCGACTATATGTGGCTGGACAGTATGGGCACATGGAACGTTGAGCGGTATGTGAATGATAGTGATGCCATCGATTAGTCACTTCCTTGCCGCAAGACCTGCAGCGCCACATTGTACCTGGATCTCTAGATGGGGTGAACATATTGTGATAGGACATCTGATGATGGGAATTATGGCTGCTGCCTCCTCCACCACCACCAGCACCCCCAGATCCAGAAGTTGGTCCAATTCCTTGTGAATGATGATGATGATGGTGGCCACCACCATTACTACCGCCTCCACCACTGCCAATACTTCCGCCAATGCTGCCACTTCCGGTGCGATAAATTCCAACATCATGCCCTCCTAACGCATGATGGTAATCATTTTTAAAATGCATTGCAAATGGCGGGGGTGGTGGGGATGATGATGATGTTGTCGATAAGGGAGTTGAAAGATGATGACGTCCCCCCGGCCCTGTAACCAACAAAAAAAGACACCACAAACGGGGCAAAAATCAGCCCAGAGAAGACAGAAGAATCATAAAATAATAATAAATAAAAGCGACAACAACATAAATAAATTATAAATAAATATTTTGTTTTTGTTTTTAAACACATAATTATTATAAATATTTTGTCTTTTCATTCATTTTTAGTTAAAAAAATCAATAAAAAAAATATATCTCAGCAAAACCAATATTCTTATTTTCAAATAAGATATTTATGTAATTTAATTTATTTGTTTCTAAACACAAGCAAAAGTTTAACTAATCGGAAAAATAATTGGAAAAAATAACACTGTCAATTTGCTTATTTAAAAAAAAAAGCTAAGTTTATTTTTGAAATGTGCAATTTCTATATTTTTTTCATAGCCTTTCATGTTTTCTTAAATAATCTTTTGTTTAGTTTAAATTTAATTTAAAATTTTTGTATGCATTAAAATATTTTAAGATAGAAAAAATATGCTACTGGTAAATAAATATTTTAACTAATATAATAAGTGGTTTTGACATTCCAAGCGTTTTTAACTTATTGTTTTGTTTTGTTTATAAGTTTTACTTTGTGAAATAAGCGTAGGTATAAGTTGTAGTAAATACGAGTATATATAAATATAATAATTAAATATATTTTAAATTGCTTTGCAAATATTACTGTGGCAGAAAAAAAACCTTTAAATATTATAATGTAATATATTTGTTGAGCGTTCATACACAAATTATGGAAACAAAAATATTGTTGTTTTTTTTTTTTTTTAAATTAATTTATTATAATACGTATTCTTTTTTTTTAACTACGTTATTAAAGAATAGTACATTGAGTAGAATTTTTTAATATATATTTTAAAGTGTGAAATTTTATTTTATTTTATCGATATTATAAATCATTACAAAGTAGAAAAAGTGATTAAAATATTTAAGCTATTAATTTATATACTAGCAAAGAGTATAAAAGAAACTATTGTAAATTATTTCTTGTTTTATTTTATAAATATAAGATAATTTATTATATTTATATATGTATTTCATTCCAGCGTGCAATATTTTTACGAATAAATGTGTAAGTTTTTTTTATTTTATAAATATATAGTTTTAAATTTTATATTATTATCTCAGTTGTTCTTATGTTGCTTTTTTTCAAAATATAAAGAATATAATTTAGTTTGAAAATTTTGAAGCTCTGAACTTCAAGATATTCCTTCCATTTCTAATGTTTCATATAAAAACAATGGTTTTACCAGACCCATTGAATTTAATTGAAAGCAGATCAATCTGGGAGCTAAATTAAAATGTGTATTTTTTTTTTAAAACTATTATCTCAAAAATTGTAGTTAAAAGTTGAAAAAAGAAGAACTAAAACGTAGACCTGTTTTTTTGGGAAAAATCATTACGATATTTTACCAAAAAATATGTATTTAAACTTTTTATTTGCAAATATAAATAAGCATTTCTTTAAATCACAAAAATATATAAGACCAATTAAATTAAAAAATTTAAAATTATTAAATGATACGATGGGGCATAAGTGTAGGTATTATTTAATAAATTTTAACATTCGCTAAAATTGATATTGTATATTTTTTTAAAACATTTTAAAAGTTTCTTCACGGTCATAAATCGTTTTTATAACATCACTGTGTAATTGTGTAAAATGTTTTTAATAAAATTATTTAATTTTTAAACGACAAATAGTTGATATGATAAATAATTTGTTCATATTGCTTAAAAAATCCTAATTTGATAAGTAAACACAAAAAATGTGAAACACCTTAAATAAAAATTGTTTTAAATATTATAACAGAACAATAAAATAAAAATAAATATAATAAAAATATTTAAAAAAAAAACAGGAAAAGTGGGCCGAGGGTTGAAAATTTCAATGATGATTATAACTATAGTAAGTTTTATATGAATACAAAATTAAATCACAAATATCGTATATGTAGGTGTATAAAAAGTCGACGATTTGGAAGCACAATTCATAAAGTTTATAAGTTTTTATATTTTTTTTTTTAATTTGAATAAAACCCAAATAAAGTTTTTCTGGTCACTTGTTGTAAAAAATGTTGACGATGAAATAAGAAGATATCTTTATTTTGTTTCAAAATATCAGTTTTATTATAATTGTTTATGTTTTTATATTTTTTTTTGTTTTTAATTAAATTTTTCAATGTTTATTTTTGTTTTTCTATGTTAGTTTTAAATTAAATTATATATATATATATTTATTTATATTTCTTTAAAAATAAGAAATTCTTAATAAGTTATACAGTTATACATATATATGCCATATAATATTTTTTTTGTTTTTAATAAATTGTGTGTGTTTTTTTAATTTTTTTGTTTTTAAATTTTAATCTTAATAAATTTTAACAAATGCTTTGCAAAGTATTATGAATTAAATTTAGGAATTAAAGCTAATTTTATTTTATTTCATTAGAATTCATTGTTTTTTTTTTGTGGTAAGAGATGAAATAAAAAATAATAACTAAAAATATATATAAATTTGTTTTTCTTTTGAGTTCATATGATGTTTAATATAAAATAAAAATAATAAAACAAAACAAAAATACGCAAAATAGGTTTTCTTGAAAATAAAAATCTATATTCTAAATACTAGACATTAATTCTATGGATTTTTTGTTTATATATTTACACATTTTTACTTTTGTTTAATTATTAAATGTTGTTAATTTTTTTTTTAATGAATGATTAGTGTTAAGTTTTTATTTTTTTTATTAGGAAAAAAATGTATCCACATAGGATTTACCAATTTTTACAAGTTTTTATTTGTGATTTTACAGCGTTTTTCTGAATTTAAAATTGTTTAAACCATTTAATAGAGATGTTTGGTTAAGTTATTTATTTCTTTTGTTTTATATTTTCAATCAATGCTAAATATTAAAATGTAAGCTACATATTTTGTAAATATTTGTGTAGTTTTTATTTGTTCAAAATAAATTAAAAATATTATCTTCTTTAGGAATGAGTTTACAAATAAAATCTATTACAACAGATTGATTATTATTATTATGTTTATATAAATAAAAAAATATTTATTTCAAAATAATTATTTTTAAAAACAATATTAAAAAAAAAAACAAAACATAAGCAAAAGTTCATATGTAGTATTGTTGTATACATTATGAAAATAAAAAATCAATTACTTTATTTTATAAAAGTTTTAAAAATAAAATCACTGTAAAAAAATAACTAGTTATATTGCACGTTCGGTTAAAATAATAATAATTATTATGTTGGTTTTGTTGTTGTGTAGTTATTTTTATTTTATTTATTTTGTTTTAATGCAATTTCCTTTATTTTTTATTTTACAAAAAAATTGTTTTCATTCTAAGTAGTTTTTAGTTAGTGTGAGTGTGTGTTTGTGTTGTATCTCTGTGTGTGTTTGAAGAAGTTGTTTTTCATTTGTTTATTTTCTTTTTTAAATAAAATTTTCATCTAATATATATTTGGATTTAGCACCATCAAACCGTACAGTTTTATCACATTCTTTTTACACAAAAAATATATAAAAGTAAATATTTATTCATGTTTTTGTTTTTCTTCTTCTTTTCTTTTCATTTTATGTTTAAGTGTTGTTTTTTGTATTTAAATTCTTCTTTAATTCCATATATATTTTTTAAATATGCTAACAAATAATTTTACTTTTTGTTTTTTTTTTTTTGAAACTTCGAAAGTTTTAAAAGTAATAGTGAATTTTGAATACTTCTAAATCATATTTACAATTATTGTTTTCGATCTATATGGCCAAATATTTTATTTTAATTTAATTTTAATTTTAATTTTAATTTTAATTAATTAACACAACCTTTTTATTCTCATTCTTTGCTCGTTATTCATTACTATTTTAGTGCTCGCATTTAATACAAAATATATTTGATGTATATAAAAATAAATATGAAACATTTTAAAATAAGAAATAAGGGGAAGAAAGTTGTTCGAAAATTTAATAACTACCTATTTTGTTTTTAATTTTAGATAAATTAAAGGGGGGGGGGAGGGTTAGATTTTTAATGTAAAATAAATTCAATATCCATTTTTATCTTACTTAATTTTTAAAAATAGAAAGTAACGTGATGTTATTATGCCCTATTTTTTATATAGTGCGTAATGGCAGTTTATTTAGTTATTTTTTTTAGTTTTTGTTTAAACTTTTCCTCTGAACGAAAACATGATTTAGTTTAAGAAATGTTATTAAATACATTCGGTGGGATTAAATACAAGAATATTATTGGGATTTGCAATATATGGTAAAACAGATATAAATATTTCTATACAAAATAAATATATATGCTATACAGTTAAACGGTTATTAAAATACAATTAAAAGAAGTTGAGATAAAATATTAATACAATAAGAACTCTTTTTGTGTAACAATTATAAAAAAAATATATAAAATTATAAATTCGTGCATAAACATTTATTTATATTACATTCTGAAATGTATCGCTCAGAGAAATCGAGAATACAAAAATATATTTGTTTATTTTTTATTTTGTTTTTTTAATATTTAACAAAAAAAGCATTCACAACATCACAAAATTTATTTAATTAATTAAAAAAAAATAATAAAAATTGAAAGATGAAAAATGATTTTTAATTAAACTTTCTTCATTAGTTTTTAATTAACAATTATTTTTAATTGAATTAAAAATGAAATCTCTCTGTAAATATATTTATAACACAAACAATTCTTATAATAAGTAAATGTATGTTCGATTTATCAAGTTTTTTTTTTCATTTAGTTTGTTTAAGAGTTATGTTTAGTTATTTTTTTTTTTAAATAGATGGCATAGTAAAATAGTTATTATATTGTTAATTTGAAATTAAAATGGAGGTATATTATGAAGAAATTGTTGAAAAGGTACTTTCTTTGTGAATAATAAATAAATAGTTTCAGGTTGTTTTTTTTTAGTTATAGTTTTTGTTGAAATATATTTAAATACTAGTACATAATATATAAATAAATAAAAAAAAGTATACCTATATAAATTCATTGTTGTTTAGTTTTAAGCGTAGCTTGGCAGTAGAGTAGGATTTTAATAGGGGAAGGGAATTTTACTGTTTGTTATTTTTTTCTAAAATTCAAAGATATTTTTAAATTATTGATAAACTATTGGTTTATTAAGATCTGTAAATTAGGACCAAGTTTCAATAATACACATAATAAATGCTAACAAGGACAAGCTGTACAAAGGATAAAATAAGTTGCACAATAGAGCACGATTCGTGATTGATTTATAATTAAAACAATTATTATAAAGCATTGAAATGATGTAAATAAGCTCGCTTTTTTGACAGCTGTCACTTTTAAAGCTGTCATCTGACTTTTGACAAGTAAAATTCGGCATTAATAGTAATGAAAAGATATAATCTTTAACAACGTATTGAAATTGATAAAGTGACAGAGAGGGAGAACATTTCGGGACCATCGTCGTGAAGCACTTTCTTGTTTTTCAAACTTTTTTGTTGGTCAAACCGGGGAATAAACTTGAGCTGTTTCAACAAGTCAGTGGTTCGAAGAAATTTATATTTTGATGCGCCGGATTTTTATTGAAAACTCATTTTCAATTAGGCCCATTGTTACCTTGGGAGCTACCAGAATTGTAACAAGAGGAGTTCGGAAAAAAACAAAAATAATTGTTTAAAAGTCTCTCTATCCTCGACGTTTCAGTGTTTGATGTGGTTTTTTGACTTGTTTGTCACAATTTAGCAAGAAAAGGTGATCACAATTAGGCACCAAGATCTTGTGATTTAACGTCTTTAAACATTTTTCGTAGAGAGTCGTGAAAGATAAGGTCTATGCCAACGCTAAAAATTCGATCCAACCCCAGCAATTGTGTGAATTGGTCATGAAAAATTCTACGAAAAGGATATAATGCTAAAACTGTATCATTGGTGGCCATTTTGCTCATAATGTTTTGAATTACTATTGACATACCTTCTTCCTTACAATTTAATAAACATTAATGAGTTTTTCGTAAAAAATACTTCTTTTTTGAATATTAAATTGAAACCTCTTATTGGAAAACACAATATTATCGTCATATGAAGTTACGCCAGTGAAAAAAGGGCTCAAGACAAAGATTCTATCGTTTTCTATCTAAAGCAGTTTAATAAAGTACTAAGGTTCTAAAATGAATTAAGGATTTATTTCCAAAAAAAGCGAGTCAAATTATTTATGACTTCACCTTGAATACACCTAAGAAAACAAAAAAAAAAGATGTTTTGTATTCTGAAACTGTGAGGAAGAAAAATACAAAATTTTTGTTTGTTCGATAGATTTTTTTGAAAGTAAAGTTTAGTTGTTCAATTCTCTTGATGCTACTTTATCAAACAAAAGAATTAAGATAAAATACTTAGGCTTGACTAAAAAATATCTTGACGGGCTTTGTATTCTATAGCTCAGGGAGCAGTATTAACTTATTTTATTAATCTCAAAAAACAAGAGCTTTTAACAACTAATCAATCTAAAAGCGATTGCTAACCAGTTACAGAGTTCAGATAAAACAAAAAATTATGAATAAAAAAAGTAATAATGATCAATAAAAAATGAATATGTTTTAAAAAACACAAATTTTGTTCAACTCTACTCCATTGCCATGAATACTTAAAAAGTTTATACAAAAATACAAAAGAAAACTAAGGCTCACTTGCAGAGAAGTCATTTGTAATTTTAGGCTTAAAACATTTTAAAATCAATCAAAAAACACGCAAGTGAATCTTAGTTAAATATAAAATATGTAAATTAATAAGCATTTTTTTTAAATTTTAATTCTTCACTTCACATCCATATTTTCATAAATATATATTTAAAAAAAAAATAAAACTATTAATATTTTATGATGGAAAGAAAACTTAACACAACATGAGACATTTAAAAATAAGTTTTGTTTTGTTAATTAATTTATCTAAGAAAATATATTTTTTTTAGGAATTATTTATATATGTAGAATATATATATATATAAATAGATAAATCGATCACTTTGATATTTTTTTATTTGTTATTTTGTTTTTTATTTAAATATAAATATATGTATGTAGCATTTTCGAAATTCTAATTAACTATAGTTTTATGTAAAATGTTTAAAATTTAATTTTATCTAAACTTATTTAAATGTAAATAATCGGATTTCTTTGTTCAAAAAAACTATTTTCTATTTTTAGTTGTTCCATTTGTTGTTGTTTTTTTCTTTCTTGCATATTAACTTGTCCGTAATAAATATATTTTGTTTTAAATATTTTTTTTTTTGTAATAAGTAAATAATTTAATGTTTTTTTTTTAAATATGTAGTACATTCTGTTTGAGAGTTGATTTTTTGTTTATTTATTGTTTAGTTTTGTGTGAGCGTGTTTTGTGTGTGTGGGTATGTTTAACTTTATTTAGAAAAAAAATATTTATTTATTGGAAAAAAATAAATAAATATAATATACATTTATGTAAGATTAGTTTGTACAAGAAATTTTTGTAGTACATAAATTTACATAAGAAACTAGTAGTTTAATAAAGATTTTATATATGTTTGTTTGTTTTAAAATCTATTTGTTTGTTTTTATTTTAATTTTAGTTTTATTTTCCTTTTCAATTTAATTTTTCGTATTTGAAATATGAAAATATTATGTTATTGCAAAAAAACAAGGAGTAAAAAATGTATAAAATGTTTTATACCTTAATTTTAAAATTCACTTACTATTCACTAATTTACATTAATATATATATATCTATACATATATATTTTTTACCAATTTAATTTATTTTGTTTTTATTTTTAATTTTTTACTATGTGTATATAAAAAATTAACAACAACATTGAATATACAATACCAATAATTTTGTTTTCTTCTTTTTTTATGTGTAAAGATGCATGTTTTTTGTTTTTATAAATATGTATAGAGAAAGAAAAATATTTAACACATTACGTAGAGTTTCTTATAATCTGGCATTATTTTTTAAATAATGTACATTATTTTTAACAAATACAACTTAGGTAAGTCTTTTTTTTAAATTAATTGTGATCTATGTTTTTGTTTTTGTTTTTGTTTGTTTATTGTATTTTATCAACAAAACAAGTTTGAGTGCACTATTATTTTGAATGCTTGACTTTTCAAGTTAAAATTCACTATGAACGCAGGATCAAAATTTTGAAGAATAAAAAAAGGTTTTTGTTTTTTAAAATAATACTTTTCCACTCGACAAATTTTACTCTTTTTCTAGTAAAAAAATCTACAAAAAAGGATGGGTTTTTTGTTTAAATTAATACTTTATTAATGTTAATTAAATATTTCTTCAAAAATATGAAGAGTCCATACAAATATCTTGAGGAAGGTAATTTTAAATAAATATTATGATTGGTTAGAAATCTAAGGTATATAAGATGGTAATTTTGTAGAACAACCTAGAATATAGCCTTTCAAAATAAACACTTTCTATGAATTCATTCTTGAGTGGTAATTCATTTAAAATGAAAACGAATTATTAAAAGTTTAAAATTCTACAATATCCGAGCACTTTTTAACTGCTCATATTTCATTCTAGTTTTTATCAAAGTAAACTTCAAAAAACTGTTCAGTTTACTGTTAAATACAGTACAATAGAATATAACAAAAAGGTATGGTACGATGATTCATTTAGTACATGAACTCATTTTGTATAGTAGAGCAGTGAACTCTACCACGCATTACACTGTAAACTGTAAATGAAATCATTTAGTATAGTAAAGTTGTGTAGAGTACATTACACTACAGCAATGAATAACAATACTATGCCTCACTACTACAGTATATTACTGTGTACAGTATGTTACTGCGAACAGTATATTACAATGTACAATTTATTACTGTGTACAGAATATTACTGTATACAATATATTACTGTGTACAGTATATTACTGTGTTCAGTATATTGCTGTGCACAGTACATTACTATGTATAGCATATTACTGTGTACAGTACATTATTGTGTACAGTATATTACTGTGTACAGAACATTACTGTATACAGTATATTTCTGTGTACAGTATATTACTGTGTACAGAATATTACTGTGTACAGTATATTACTGTGTAAAGTATAGTAACAGATTTTTCGCTCCGAAAACAAGAAAACTCAGCTATGAGGACTGGAGATGGTTTGTCGAGTGGATGTTTTGACATGCTCTGGGAGTATTTTTTTTGAAAATAAATGTTATTTAAATTGCACTGGTTGGATGTATTGTTTTTTAAAAAAACAATGTTTGCTATCTATATCGAAGACGTTTAACGTCGATCTAATGCCTTCAGTTGACTGAGAACTCCACTTAAATTACTAAGGGTATTATTAATGGCTATTGGTTCCATTGCAGCTGAGGGTAAAGTGCCGGAAAGATCCATTGGATGCATTTTATCATTACAATAATCATTGTTATTGTTGTTGTTGTTTATGGTATGAGATAGTGAAAATGATGCGTTTGCCACGGGTTCAATGGTTGGTGTTGGTGTTGTTGTTTTTATTATTGGAGTATTTTTCGGCGAAAGATTCAATGATCCGTTGATAGATGATGACAATAGAGGGGAAATACAGTTCATGCCATTATGTGGTTCTGCTGCCAATATATTAGCTTCGTCCGCGCCATCCTCAACACCAATGTTGCGGGTGTTTTCTTGCATGTTGCTGTCATGAATATTTGAAGCCGAATCGTTATGATCTTGATCTGCCTGCAGATGTTGCTGCTCTTCATTCAAATGTTGCTGATGATTATTGTGTTTTTGTTGTTGATGATTGTGAATATTGTGTTGATCCATTGATTGTTGTTGTTGCTTCTCTGATTGCGGAGGATAAGTTGAGTTTAATGATTTTTTGTTGCTATTGTTGCTGATGTTGTCATTGATATTATTATTGTTGCTAGTCAAGCCATGATAGCCACTTTGATAGTTTTGATCGTCGAGGTTCCATAAAAAGGGATTTGTTGATGAGTGTAACATATTTTGGTAGTTCCAGCCGCCAAAATACTGACTATATCATTCGGTTGTTGAATTGCTGTGATGTTGCTGGAGTTGTTGCTGCATAAGATGTTGCTGCTGTTGATGTTGGTGTTGCTGCTGTTGTTGTTGATGTTGCTGGACTGCGGCTGCATTAAAAGCATTTGCAGCTGCTGCTGCCGCTGCTGCAGCCATTGCTGCTTGGGAGGCGGCGGCAATTTGTGTGGCCGTTGGTGACTGGGCAGATAGCATATTATCGAATTTTCTTGTGTCAGGATTGTACATTGGATGTTTGAATTTGCAATGCGTCCGGAGGTTGTCGCTGCGTGTGTATGTTGCACGGCAGAGTGGACATTCAAACCGTCCCGGAAAATGTACATGATAATGGTTCCGTATGTGGGTGACAACCTTGCCGCATAATTTGCAACGATGTAAATTGCAGCCACCAGATAGCCGCTCAAATGTCAGGCGCATATGCCACGCCTTAGAGCCTACAACACAAGTTTTTGGTTTTGGTTTTTTTGTTTTTTGATTTCATTTTATTGTTTTTTTGTTTGTGTATTTTTTTTATTGTCATAAAATTGGATTGTTAATATTGTTTTTATTGGCAATTTATCATTCAATCCAATTCGCGAAAAGAAAATAAAAGAAAAAATATTTGTTTTTGTTGGTGACTTCACATAAAAAATATAACAAAAGAAAATACTTAAGTATATAATATAATTTATAAATAAAATAAAACAAAGATATATCAAATGAATGTTTTGTAGGAAGTAAAAATTATTTTTTTTATTTGTTTAATTAAGAGAAGTTAAGAGAAGAAAAATTGTTATTTTTGTTTATATTGAAAGTGGGTAAAAATTATTAAGTATAGATTTATACGAGTACATAATATTTTATGGATTACTTCTTGTTAAAAAAAAAATATGTGATTGGTTATTTTTGAGAAAGTTTAATTTTTATAATTAATTTTGTATATTTATATTAAAAAAATTTCGGGATAATTATTTATATTTAAATTAAGGTAGGATAGGCTGCAGTTTATATTCTATTGACATAAACATGTATTAACAAAAAGCATTTTTTGACCAAAACAAATTTAGAAAATATGAGTGGAATTTTGTATAACATAATTTACTGACGAAAGTATTTGTATTTTTCTCTTCTTAATTAATTACGAACTTTATGAAGTTTTTAAGAAAATATTAATTTTGATGAGAAGTTCAAAATATAGAAAATCAATTGTGAATGTTGGTGGGCCTAGAAAGGTTTTTTAATTCATATAAACAAACCAAAAACCAACTAAAGTGCCACAAATTAAGGAACCTAAAGATCACATTGTCACCCATGAAACTTGAAATTTAGAAAAAGTCAAAAATTATGAATCAAATTTAAACGTCAACAGCTTGACATGTTTGTTTTTGATTTATTAAAAAATCAACAAAATTGAATTAATTTTGTTTTATTTTTGATTAATTATTTTAATCTTGTATGAATATCTTTTACGAGTTTTCATAATTTGTTTGATTGGATTAGTTTTCTTTAAAAAAAGAGTATTTTTTCAATAAAACTGATGGAAAATATTTTTGAAATAGATATTAAAGTTTGCCAAATAAAAATATAAACAAATTAATGTAATTAATGAAGGAGTTATTTGGTATATGCTGACCCTAATTCATATAAAATATTGCAAAGAAATAATTACTTATAATACACTTAAATTAAATTTTAAAATTATTTGTATTGCTTATAAGATTTGATAAAATAAAATGGTTAAATATTTATGTTTTTTTTTGTTTTAATTTTAATTAATAAAATGATGATTTTATGTATTAGAATTATATAAAACAAATAGAAGTTTTATTTTGAATTGGAATTAAATAAAATTCTATCCCATATATAGTAAATTATTATATAAACAAAAGTTTTGTGATTCAGTTTGTTATAGTAGCCATTCCAAATTAAAAAAAAAACCCGCACCAAAATAGAAATATGGTTCAAAATGTTAAAAATGGTTATAGAGCTTTATAGGTACATTATTGACTGTACAACAATACGAATTTTTTCTTAAAGCACAGCAACAATATTGTATGCTTATTATTTATTATTTTTATTTTGTATTTTTAATGCAATCGTCATTATATAATGGATGTCATGACTTTTAATTATTTAAAAAAAAATATATTGACTTTCAACACCCCTCCTTCCTGTTTTTTTTTCTTTATTCACTAAATGATTTTTTTCCAGAGAAAAACATCTATTTTACAGTAATTATATAATTACATATATTTTTTTAAATAAATAATAATTTATGGAAAAATAATTATATTTATGTAATAAGACAACAAGAACCTGCGTTGACATTTATATAAATTGATGAGACAGATTAAAAACAAAATTACATCGAAAAAATACAATAGCAATAATAAATTATTTTTGTACATTCAGAATTAACATACACCAACAAAATATTTATAAAATTAGTTTAATTTAGAAAAAAGACCTGTTTGATTTATATTTTTTTTTTACCATAAATTAATGAAAGAAATGTTTAAAGTATTTAATTTACCAAAGAAAATACAATTTAATGGTGCAGTTATTATTATTATTTTTTTAATATAGTGGATATTTAATTTTGATTAATAAACAAAATAAATTTATTAAAAAAATGTACAACTAAAGGCCAGGTGTACCTTTTGAGACGATATTTAAGGAAGAAATTTAAAATTTAATGGAGTGTAGATACTAAAACGCCTTAGCTTGGGATTTGTTTTTAAAGAGAGATAAATAATTTACAGAATAATTTATTTGTTATTTGTATATTGTAAATTAACTGAAAATATGGTTCAGGATCAAAGTTTATCCTAGGCTACTTGAATTTTTTACTCTAAGATTTGTATTCGAAAAATCCTTAAATTAAACCTTTTTCTTATTTATAAATTATAATTAAAAATACAAAAAAAATACATTTATTTAACCCAGTTTAATAAAATAAAAGATAAATAGACTGAAATATATAATCTAACATAGAGAAAGAACAAACTTACCATTTGATATCTGTTAATTCATAGAATTTTATCACAAAAATAATTGCATAATCAAACTCGTTAACACATTCAAGATAAATTAATTTAAAAAAAAAAAAGAAAAATAATTCATATTTGAATAAAAAAAGGACACATTTCACTTGAAGATTGATTTTCATATTATTATTTTTTTAATTTTTTTAAACACATGAACGATTTTTATGAAACATTTTGTACAGCGTTATTGAATCAAGCGAACATTATGATGATGCGTATGCGTATTAATTTACCTAAATTTAAATTGAGAAAATTATGTATTGATAAATTAACAAAAAAAAAAAAAAAGAAATGTGATTTTATATCTAATTTTGTCTTACTATAATTTTGAAGCTATAACTACAGCAATGAAATAAAAAGAACTGGTTTGGAATGTAGTTTGAATACTTGGAATAAATGTTGCAACTATAAGTTTTTGTATATAATTATATTTTAAAGAAATATAGCAATATAGCAAATATTTTATCAACAATATAATTATACACTATATTTTTGTAAGAATATTAATATAACACAAAAAAAAATTTTAACAAATTCAAAAAAGACTCGTTTTTAAAGGTTTTTATTTAATATACTTTATTTCACTTTTTGTTTTTTTCTTTAAATTTAATTCCTTTATGTAAATATATATTTTATGTGTATATATATTTTAAATAAAATTAAAACTATTTATTTTCCCTAATTTTTTTTTTGTTTAATTACGTTTTTGTTTTTGATTTTCTTTTTTTTATTTAATAATAATTTTGATAAATCACCACTTAAAAATTAAAGTAATACTTTAATTTTATTTTTTTTCAACTATCGTTTTTTTATAAACATCCTCTACAAAAATTATAGTTTATGCTTTTATTTTTAATTTTTAATTATTATTTTTAATGTAATATTTTACTTAAGGTGGGCTTTTTGAGAACAAAAAATAATAATTTTTTGAATATTCTGAAAATGCAGTGATTTTTTTAAATTGTTTTTGATTAGAGATATTATTTTATTTTAGTCATAATTTTATTTATAAGTTAAAATAATCTTATTTATTGTATCATGACTAGAGTGTTTTTATTTTTATTAAGATATTAAAGTATGTTTGATTTTGTTTTTTTGCTTTTTGAGAGTAAACTTTTTCATTGACTAGAATGAAGTACTTATTTATTTGGTTATTATTTGTATGGTATTTCGGTGGGATTTAAGGTTATTTTTGTTTTTTTTTTGTTTTTGCACAAACATATTAACAAGAAATAATTAATTGATATTAAACAAAATAATGAGGGACTTAAATGTATATTGAAGAAATAATTTTTAAAAAAGCTTATCAGAATCAATTTACGTTCATCATTTGAACATGTATCTGCAACTTATCTGTAGACGAATACATTTCTCTCTAAACTGACATTTAGTAAATGACATATGAGTTTTTCAGACAAATAAAATGTTAAAATGACATAAAATAAAAATGTAAAGAATGTTGTTCTAACGAAGGCTCTCATGGTTAACAGCAAGATACAATCTGTCAGTTATCAAATTTACTGTTACAAGAAACAGTGTTTTAACAAAAGCATTTAAGCTTAACAGTAATAAACAATCTGTCAGCTGTCAAATTGACTTTTACTAAAAAAATAGCGTTGCCAGCAAGACAAAACATTTAGAAAAAATAAATATGAAAAAAAGTTCAGTTAATGAAATTTGTTAGAAAGCACAATTCAATGACAGCTATTTTCAAACATTTTAATTGACAATTATTTTTATTTATTAACGAAAAACTTTCTGTTTAATTGATTCCTTAAAAAATTGTAACAATTGATACAAAAAATTGAATTTAAAAGTGTTAATGAAAAATTGTGAAGTTATGATTCGAAAAAGTTTACTCTCTCAAATATTTGTCCTTTAATTTTTTATTAGCTACATTGTTATGAGCTACATTGGATAAATTTATAATTTGGAATATTTTAATAATGGCATTAATCTACAAAAATGTTTGTACTAATTTTTCGTTTCGTTTTTTTTTTTTTAATCTGGTTGTTATTTTATAATGTTTAAATTACTTTATTTCTTTGTTTTTGTTTAAGATCAAGGGATTATTATATAATTATGTTGTACATAAATAATTGCTTTTCTGTTTTACTTTTTAATATATTTTCAAATTTAAATTTGAATTTAAATTTTTATTATTTGTATGCTATTTTTTTGTTGTTTGGTTTAATAATTGTTTTCTTTTTTTTTTTAATGAAGACGGTATATGCTTGGTTTTATACATGCTTTATTTAAGTATTTGATATAAAGTATATATATATATTTAGATATATATTAGATTTATTACATTACTAAGCACCTATTAAGTCAGATGGATATTAGTTTATATATGAAAATCGATTATTCCTGTATTTATTGTATTGTTTATAAATTACCTATTTATGTAATGTAGTTTTTTAAAGAATTAATAATTTAAGAGGAGACGAAGAAGAGAGAAAGAGATTATAAGCAATATTTTATGTACGGGTACTATTTTTATGCGTTTCCGGTTAAAGTTTTTTGTATGTACTATGTTTTTTTTGTTTCTTTACTAATTTGAAAATTTTAATTAACAAAAAAGAAAATTTATTTGAAAAACTATATAGAATTTTATATTTACAAGTTTTTTTTTTTAAATTAATTATTATATTGTGATATTTTTCACTCACGCTAAACAACCTTCTTTATTTGTTTTGTTTTCTTTTGTTTGTTAATTTTTATTTAAATTTTTAAATTTAATAGGCTCTCTTAGGTGTCTTTAATGTTTTAACATTACCATTTTTAATGTACAAGTTTTTTTTTCTTTCTTTAATTTTTTTTCTTTGTAAGGTCCCGTTTCATTACGTAGTATATTAATTTATTTTATTTAAAAAAAAAAACCGAAAATGAATATGATATTTGTAAATGGCCATTTTTATATTCAATAATAAATTATTAAAACAAATTAAAGTAAGTAACATAAATAATAACGAAAAAACAAACAATAAAAAAGTATTATTTTGAGATCCCTGTATTTTTTTTAAATATTTTTATTTTCTACAAAGGCCACACATTATCATATTCAATTTAAATTTAAAGTCTCAACACTGCAACAATTTATAATTAAATATGTATATTTTTTATTTTAAAATCACATTTTCAGAATATTTTGAAATTTTGTTTTTTTAATAATTCAAAGTATAATAACTCTTTAGTGCGATTATTAATGAGTTATTGAATTTATTTAAATTGAAAGTAATTGATAAAAATAAAAGAAATTAGAAAAATAAGTCTTATCCACAAAAATCGACTTACTTAAATCATAAAACACAGTATTGTTCAAATTTTAAGGTCACTTACAAATATTTCAAGAAATAATGTTCACAATCAAACATTTACCGTAAAATAATAATGAGAGAGGTAAGTTAATGTTCGGAAACGACCTGAAATGTCAAACACCTTACAAAATTCAACACAATCCGGATATTGAATATTTGACAGCTATGACTAGAGGTGAAAAATACTCGTTCATTGGCACAATTGAAGAACATGAAGAAGTGCATTTGTCAAACTTACTTGAAGCATAATTTGTATGTAAAAAAAAAACAAATATTGCTTCAATAACTTCTGATTGATTTTAAAAAGCCAAAAGAAATAAGAAACCACTGGAAAACATAATTAATAACAGTTGTGAAAACTGAAATTTTTCGTAAAAAGTGGACGCCATTTTTTGTTTTGACAGAACAAACAAGTTATTTTATAACGCTATTTTCATAGTTTACAAAGTTACAGTTCACTTGATTAACCATCGATTTAAAATCTGAGAGCAATTTAAAGAATTGTTTTCAATTTTTGATCCGTATATAAAACCATGTGTATAGCTAATTGGTCAGTTTATAATTTCGAAGAAATCCGAATATGTCATCCGCCATCTTGCATATGATACGCTATTTTTGTTTACAGTTGACACTGGCTGTCATTGTTTAATTCGTCTAACGCCCTAGTTAAATTAATTAGGTTCAGACAACATAAGAGACTTGAAGGTAAAGCAAGTTTCTAATAACTTATTGGCCAGCTGCCAAAGAATTTCCCTTTAATTAAGGCAACTTCATTGAAAAGTTGACTGGAAAGTTAGTCCAGAAAAATCTCCCTCACTATCAAGCCAAGTTACTTATGTCAAAATGACAGTTGATCATGTATTTTTTTAAACTTAGATCTGAACTTAATTACTCTATGATATATTGATTTTTTGCACAATTGCATTAAATGTTGTGTGTAATCGTAAAATAAATAAGAAAAATAATAAAGTATTCTTTTGCTTGTGGGACAAAAAAAAATCGTAATTTTGTCGACCAGTGTAATCTTTATAAATCATGAATTGAATTCTACTTTTAACATTGCATGAAATTTAGGCTTCAAATATTCTTTTACAAGGCATACTTATCGACTAATTGTTTTCAATTTGTATTTTAAATGTCGAAAGTTTTAAACTCTTTGCGATTGTTAGGAAAGTATGGAACGATTAAGGAAGAGTAACTGGTATACAAATGGGAGAAACAATTCAGTTGGATAAAGCATTTCACATTCTTGATGTGCAGCTGAAAAAAGAATTCTCTAGCTAGATCAAGGTTAGACTAATATGAGCATTTCTGGAAGTGGGAGTATTACGGCGGAATAGTTTAAAGGGTGATTACAACTGGCTTTTATTGGTACCAAGAACATTGTCTATGAAAATATCGATAAAACAACGAACCAGACGAAACACTGCTGCATACAAATGGGAGGAATAATTGAGTTGAATAAGGCATTTCACATTCTTAATGTGCGGCTCAAAAAAAGAATTATCAAGGCTAAACTATTATAAGCATTTCTGGAAGTGGGAGTATTACGGCGGAATAGGTTAAGGGGACAATACAACTGACTTTTATTGATAGAACATAAACAACGAAAGGGATGAAACACTGCTGCGCTATTAAAGTGACGTAAGAGTATCGATTCTATAGCCTTTCAATTTAAAGTAATAAATATTTTGAATACAAATTATTTTATACTGAAATTTCGGAAAACTATTTAAAATGTTAAGAACTTTTGCTTTTTTTTAATGACAATTGTTTTCTTCTTTCAGAAAATTTTGAACATACAACAAACAAATATAATTTATTGCTATGAACACTGTCACCAAAGATAAAAAGAAGTTACGTATGTGTAGATCAAATATTAGAACCCCATTATTGAACTATTCTGGAACACATTTGAACTTGTGATACATGCTGAAAGAAATTAGTTTAGTTTTGTCTCACAACTAAAGTCTTTCCTTTTTATAAACCCACTTCATTTAGTTTAAAATTAGAAATAATATATTTCTCTAAGCTTCATCTTCTTATACTAATCCATACATTTAAAGGCAATGATTTTTTGATTTAAACACAAAAATAAATACTCAACTCAATTTAAACAATCGCACTAATTTAACGAAAAAGTATAAATAAATTAAAATAAATACTGCACTTAAGGTTTTGAATAAATAAATAAATAAATATAAATATATTATAAATAATTTTGGAAGTTATAGATTATTATTAATTATATTGTTAAATGTTTAATTGTTTTCCTTATTTTTTTTGTTTCTTATAGCAAATATGATAATCATCACCATCAATACTAACTCCGTCACAAGTTTTTTACTTATCTTATATAAATATATACATACAATTAAAGAATATATACTTAATTAAAAAATAAATTCACCTAAATGTTAAATTAAAACTTTATAAGTTATTTAATTTTTAATATATAATATATGTATATTTTCTACATTTTGTTCATTAAATATATATCTTATCATCTATTATCATTTTTTGTTTTTTGTTAAACTTAAGTATTTTAAATTGCTTCTATTTTTATTGTTTATGTTTTTGTTTAATACTTTTCGTTATATATATATATTTTATTTATATACTTAGTTGAACATTTTTTTTTTGATTTTGATTTTTTTTTGTATTATTAATATTTTTAATTTTTGTTTATTTAATTTACTACATAAAAAATTGATCACATATGTACATAATGACTGAAAAATCTATCTTTAATATCAGCATGTTTTATTTTACAATGGGCTTTCATGTTATCTCGACGGGTAAACTTTTGTCCGCAGACCGGACACTCATGACTCTGAGGCCTATGGATGTTGGCGTGGTGCCACCGATTGGAAACAATTTTGTTGCAGCTAACGCACTTATAGAGGGTCGGCAAAGTGCCAGATAATTGTACAAAAAGTGTAGAATAATCGATGTTATGATCACGCCGATTTGATGCTGCTGCAGCAGCCGCCGACGATGACAACGACGACGATGTAGATGATGTTGACGAAGTCAGAGGATGACTGAGATGTTGCTGTTGATGGTGGAGTTGTTGCTGTTGCTGCTGGTAAGCAGCCACTGCAGCATGTTGATGATGCATAACCAAATTGAAATGTTGCTGTTGCAATGATGTTGACGATACCGAAGATGTTGGGGACATTGCTGTCATTGCACTGCCATCTACTGGTGATGGCTGTGTGCCGGGTGTGATGCCAATGCCATTGTTGATGGTACTATTGCATCCGCTGATGCAATGGTTGCTTGTCAAATTTATGACAGTTGGCGTCGCATCATGTAGCTGACCATTTGAATTCATAAGGTTATGGCCACCGGGGGAAATTGACGGCATTGAGGGTAGGTTTTGCTGATGGCAACGTAACGCCAAGTTCAAGTGCAGTTGTTGTTTGTTTTTCATTAAATGACAATAATCATTGTTTGCGTCTTCGCCATCATCGTCATTCACATCATCATCACCTGTAAACAGTTTGGTTTGGTTTTGCTTGTTATACAGGTAATTTTTTGGTTTGTATGTTTTTCATGAATACAAAATATAGGGAAATTATATTTGTTTCTAGCATTTTTTGAATGAATTGCATTTGCTATTCCTATAAAAATCAAAACAAAACCATAAAAACCATAAAACAAAATAACGCGACGTTTATAAGTTTTTTTTTTTTTTTGCCTATGCGTTTTTATATTATGTATATAATGCATTGGATATATTTATAAATATGTATATAGGTATATAAATGTATATTTGAAAACCAAATTAAAATGAATAAAACAAAAATAGCAAAAAACCAAAATTAACAGGGTAGCAAAAATGTTCAAAACATTGTTTTTTCTTTAATCGTTTTCCAATTTTTTTTTTCAGGCGTTTTGTGTGGGGATATTTTGAATTCGTTTAATTTTTCAATTCATTTTTTTTTATAAACAAACCAAAACTCTATCAACTTTTTCTACAATTTATTTATTTTTAAGAGCTATTCAATAGTGTGAAATTTTTAACTAAATTAGTTTTGAAATATATACTCAAAGATACTTTTTTTAAAGTTACTTTGAGAAATAATTTTAATTTATTGATTTAAATTTTAGTTTTTTGAATAATATTGTATTTTCTTTTGATCGAATACTTTTGAAAATTTGAATAGCTCCATATTAAAATAAATATATTCTCGCACAATACTGGGATGCACTATCACACGTAAAACGAAATTCTGTATATAAATTGCATTTATTTTTGAAATTTTTATTTGTATATAAATCTGTATAAAAAATTGTCAAAATACATCATATAACAATAATCTAAAAATTAATTCGTCCAAATAGCCTTTTTATATATTGGCAACACAAATTTTGAATAAAAAATTATTTGTTTTTTATTTAATTTTCTTATACAAACTTTATACTTTATTATTCTTTTGTTTTAATTATAACGATTTCTATAAATTTCAAAACCTTTTATTTTTTTATGTCCAAAAAAGGTTTATCTTTTTCTAATTAAATTTTTTAAAAATCAAACAAAAAATGTATATATATATATGTATATTTTAATTAACAACAGACATCTACACTTTAATGTATGTATATATAAATTTATAATGAATATACTTTTAATATTTCAACTAGTGGTTTTATCTAAGATATAACAAACTCAAATAATAAAGGTTAAAACTGCTTGTACATACATAATCATAAGATTAAGATTAAAATTTAAATTAAAATTGAAAAAAAAAACATAAAAAACAAAATCATGAAAACAATGTGAAAAACGTTGGGGGATATAACAAAGAAAATTTGCAACAAAAATTAAAATTTCTTTATAATATAAATGTTTAAATCAAAACCATATTAAATAAAACTTAAACAAAAATTTACAATAATAATAATAAAAAAAATCATGTTGGTTCATTGTTCGAGTATTATAAAATTCATGGAAATTTGTATAATTGGAAAAGCTTATTAGCAAGAAATTCGGTAATAAGAAACTTAAAAAGTAAAAATTAAAAAATAAATTAAAAATAAATTCGGGAAAATTAAATAAAATAAAATTAAAAATAAAAATCAATATACAAAATTCTTAAAAATAAAATAAATAGGTATAAATCATAAATACTAAGTTCAACAATATTGTTTTTATTTCAGAGTATTCAAATGATAAATTGTAGATTTTTCCTTTATTTTTAATTTGTTTTATTGAAAATTTATCAATAAAATCATTGCCTTTAAAGTTTTAGATTATTTTTTGTTTAAACAAATCACAGTGTGTTCAGTTTAAGTCTTTCAATGTTGCAACCATAAATTTGTTTTTATTTACTATATTTTTTTTTATTTTTTTGAAACAAAATATTTATAAAGTTGTCAATATTTTGTTATATATTTTAATAATCTCCAGTTCTTTTTATTCCACCTACTTTTTCTTAGAATGAAAAAATTAGACCTTTTGCGATAATTGATAATTTTTTAAGCATATTAAACTATTTGATTTATTCTTACACAAAAAAAAAAATAAGTTAAAATTATTCATTGGTTCTTTTGTAGTAATTTGTTTAGAGTTTGTAATATAATTTAATGTGCGCAGTAACATTATAAGAAAAAAGAATGCAAAAAGAATTACGAAAAGAAGAAGTTTGTTTTTGTTTTAAAATATCTTTTTTTTTTAATAATAATATTAAAAAATCAACAACACAATAAGTATAATTATTTGTAAGTTATAACCTACTAGAAAAGCGAGAGAGATATTATGTACTTTAATATGTTAGTGGTTGAAAAAAGTAATGAAAAGAAGTTACGAAAAAAAGAAATGAAAATATTTCTTGAAAAATAAGATACATAAGTTATGTTAAAGTTTAAATATATATTTGGTATTTTTTTAAGGAAAAAAGAAATAAAGGTGCTTTAATTTTGATAAGAAATTTAAATTAAAACAAAAAATGTTTAGATTGAAAAATAAATAATTAAAGTTTGTGTTTAAAACTTTACTCAAACCGACAATAATTTGAGTGATTTTTTTGTATATAAGTATTTATATTTTTGTTTTTCAATTATTTACTACAATCTTCATCTGTGGCCGAATAAGATTTTTAGATATTAGAAAAAAAAAATAAAAACAATACACCGAGATATACCTTATATTGATAAATCAACATTAAAACACTTATTTTAAAACTTTAACGCCAATTTTTTAAAGAGTTGTTTTTAAATAATTTTGTTTTTAATTATGACAGTACAGACATTTATAAATCCATTGATAAATATCAATACTTTCAAAAAAAAATTAAAAAACAAAAAGTTTATAAACAAAATTAGTTAATTTAGAGAAGTTTATATTATTTATAGAACAGTTATTATAATAATTCCAATTATGAGTTAAAGTTTTGTATACATTATGATTGTGATATATAAGTTGCAACATTAAAGACAAAAGTAGTAAATATTTTTTGTTTTGTATTATTTTTATGTTAATTTTTTAATTTTTTAAATATTAAAATAAAAATTGAAATTATACAATAACCAAAATTAAATTAAAAAAAAATTAAATGATATACATAAATAAATAGCAGGTATTAAGCAGTGATAATAATAAACAAAATTAGGAGATAGAGTATCTGTTCCGTAATGTGGCGTGAAGTTGGGTTAAATTAATTTAATTTTACTTTAAAAGTAAAAGATATAATTTGAAAAAAAAAAGATACCAATGTTTTCACTCAAAAAGTGTAGAAAAATTCAATCAATTTTTTTGTCAATCAAAATCAATCCGAATCAATTTGATATCAAACCAGAAATGTATTTATTTATTTTTTGAGATAAATTCATATAACATTAAATTTCCAAGTACAAGGATAAGAACAACTGAGATAAAGTTTCTTTTTCGAAATCTAATTTCGATTTATGTTTTTGGGAATGTTTATAGTAAAAAGTATAATGTATTAAAATAAAAAAAGACAATTTATAATAAATGTGTAAAAAATAAAATAAAAATCAAAGTCAACAGGAAAATTAAATAAAAATAAATTTATATATCAAGAAAAAAAATATAAATTTAAATAATATTTTTAAATATACTTAAAAATAGGATTTTTAAGCTGACTACAAAAACATACATTTCATGTCTATCTATTAACAAAATTGATTTTTTTAAAATTTCTATATACATGCAGCATGCACATTCTCATAGAAGGAGAGGTGTTGATCTGTTTTATTTTTTGTTCATTTCGAGTTCTATTTTTATATATATATTTTTGTATAATGTATTTAAACATATTTGAAAAAAAAATCTTTAAAAAGCGACGGTTTATATTAATTAAATTCGTAATTTGTTCTATATATTTTCGTATACTTACATTAAGTGTTTATAATTTTTTTTTAATAAATTATAATTACTCTATAAATATGTATATATATATATTTAAAAAATAAAATATTTATGTAAGATTATATTTATATTATGTAAAATATTTATTTATATAAAAAAAACAGTAGAGAAATAGACGATTGTAAAAAATTTTGCATGCAAATTAATTTAAGAAAAAAAAAATTATATTATTTATTAGCAAACAAAAGGGAGAACAAGTCAAAACCACCCCGATATTATATTATTATTATTATTTTATATGTTTTATGTATAAAAATAGTAAATTAAAGCTTCAAAGTTTTTATTTTTCTAATTAAAAAAAAATTACTATATTATTATTCTATCTAAACTAATATGGTTATCATACTCTTTGCTTTGTATTTTCTTTTGTTTAATTTTTTTTGTATATGTACAATTAAATGTATAAAATAATATTAAAAACAAATTAATAAAAAAATGTGTTAAATAAGCTTACCGAAGCTCGTTTGATGCAATCGAACATTGTATTTGTTAAATTATTTTTTAAAATGATTTTAATTATTTTGTATTTATCAACCGATTTTGACGATTAAAGTGAAATGTTAAGTTTAAATACTTTTAGAATTTGAAGTTAAGCATCTTGTTATCTGTCTTACAAAAAAAAAAATTGCAATCCATTTGAAGAAATTAATTTTCGAACATCGTCCAAAGTAATAAAATAAGGATATATATCGATATTTTTGTAATGAAAATTGTTTTTTGAAAAACATCAATTTTGTAAAGCCTATAATTTTTCATCTATGAAAAGAAGAACTCTTGATTGCTTCCAAAAAGTAATTAAAGTATCGTTGAGGAAAACTTTAAATGTAATGGGTTATCCCAGTTCTACAAGTCTTTCCGAAACATGACGAAGTATACACCACGCTGCACAACACATATTGCAAGGACGGATAGGGACATTTCATTACCGATCCTGCAGGCATACTGGTGAGATGGGAAGTGTATACTTGAATTGCTTAACAGTCAGCTCACTGGAGGAGTGGAGGCTCTTTAAGAAAAAGCATATATGGCTCAAAATCACCAAGGTTGCAAATTTCAAATTTTTTTTATGACAAAAAAAATTGCAAGCTATAATGATGAATTTTAGTTTATACTGTTGCAAACATTTTATATTAATAAACTTTGACAGGGCAGCGCACAGAACTCTATACTTTCTTAGTATTATTGTTTAGTACTAAACTTCATACAAAAACCATCAATTCGGGAACGTTTTTCTAAGTTTGATAAAATCAACAAAAACAAAACAAAGTACATAATTTAAGCTTTGTTTAATAACATGGGTATATTATGTATCTATATTAAATAAGCAATAATGAAAACAATACATACAAAATCTTCTACAAGCAAAATACGTAAAAATCATGTCCGGGAACGTTCCCGAAATGACCGTTCCCGAAATGACGATTTCAATTAAGCGCGCGCTTTAATTATACGGCGGTCATCTTAAATGCGATCTGACTTTGTCAATAGGAAAATATTTGAGGTAACTTTGAAATTTCGTGTCGTAAAAAAGTATTTCATCAATAATTAAATGTAATAAATGCGTTCACGGAATGACGGACTATTGATGTACGCTCTACGAATGATGAATAGAAATTTAATTACCATTTAGATATAACTTATTTTACGATAAATACTCTGACAGCCGGCTTTGTTATTGTTTTCTTCCTCGACTGACGTTTGACACAGAATTATAGCGTTCACTTAAAATTATTTGTGATCGATTATCGATATGTTCCCTGAAATGACTTGTGCGGTATCGGACAAACTGTTTTTGCATTTTTTACAGTTAAAAATAAATAATCTGTTAGTACCGTTTCTAAAACTAGATTCTGTATAAAAAATACGGTGTATTAAGTGATGACCGGGGTTGAATACCTTACATCTTTCAATTGTATTTTGGGTTTGAAGTTGAAGATTGTAGATTGGGACGCGTTCCCGAAATGATTTTCTATGCGTGTATATTGATTTCATTTAAAATTTAGTTTATTAATAAATTATATTGTTTGATAGAAACATAAAACAGGTCAGTTTTAGTGTTTTATTAATTTTTTTTTTTTAATTAAGTCAAGGTTTAAGACATAAAATTGCTAGCGAAGCCAATTCTGCACCTTGGTGATTTTGAGCCATATGCTACCGCCACCAAGCATAGAAGTGGTCAAGAAGGCTGTAAAAAGGATCAGACAAAACACAGCCCTGGGAACTGATGGCATATGATCCGAGCTGTTTCAACATGGAGGGCAAGCTTTACATCGAACAGTTTATGAAATTATAGTGCACGTAGGGGAACTCGAAGAAATACCAGAAGACTGGCGAAAAGGTATTATATGACTCATACACAAGAAAGAAGATGTCACAACGTGCAATAACTATAGGAGTATCACGTTGTTGAATACCGCCTATAAGATACTCTCCTTTATCCTACAAGATCGGATAGCCCCGTACGATAAAACTATCATGGGGCAATATCATTGCGGCTTCATCCCTGCAAATGAACAACCTATCCGATTTTTACCCATAGGCAGGCAAATGAAAAATTTCTAGAATTTAATATTCCAACCTACTATCTGTTTATAGACTTTTACGCCACCTACGATAGCAAAGCCAGGCTACACCCCTATGCAGGTTAACCATGATTAAGAAATGATGAGAAAGCAATCCTTGACTCTGGCATGTTAACAAGAGGGATCATAGTCACCTGCAAGTCCAGTCAGATGCTGACTTACGCAGACGACATCGACATCATCGGGAGAACTGAACAAGCTGTACATGATTCCTTTACCAAGATCGAGCAGGTGGCACAAAATCTGCATCTGCACATTAGTAAGCAAAAAGCCAAGAACATGATGGCGTCGTCGTCGACTACGAGAAGAAAAATTGGTCAAACAATCAAGGTAGCGGAGCATGAATTTGGAGTAGTGCAATCCTTGAAATAGCTTGGATCATTAGTAGCAGCCGATAACAACATAGAAGAAGGAATATGCGGGTGGTTGCTCAAAGCCAACAGAGCCTACCTCAGTCTGTCAAAGTCCAAAAATTTCTGGGTTTACGTAAAACGAACTTCAACCTTGGACACAGGTTATTTACGAGCTGTAATATCAGCTAATTTATTTATTTTAGTGTCAAAATATCAACCAATAGAGCTTCATTGAAAATGTTACTTAATTTTTCAAATATTGATATAACGGGTTATCCATTTTGAGGTTTCAAAAGTATAGGGCTGGAATTTGACATCTGTCAAACTAAGTTGGTAAACTAATTTTCTTTTGTGGCAATTGGAAGTCTGACATTTTCGAAAATGGATCGCTTAACTATCGCACAACGCATACAAATTGTTAAAACCTACTACAAAAATGGTGATTCTGCCACAATCATATATCGTGCTTTAACTACGCAAGCAATTGGCAAAATTATGAAGAAATTTGAAGAGACTGGTTTGGTTACAAAATTGTAAGGTCTGTGCGTCACCATTTCGCTCGTACAACTCAAAATATCGCTGCTGTAAGTAAAAGTGTTGACGACGATGCAACGACAGTCACCGTCAATTCGGAGCGTTGTTGTCATATGATAACCGACTTTTTTTATGCCTGTTATTGAAGAATATGACTTGGGGAATATGCGGTTTCAACAAGACGGTGCCACATGGCACACATCTAGAGTGAATATGGCTTTTTTTGCAAGAGATACTTTCTGGCAGCGTAATTTACCGTCGTGGAGGTATCAACTGGCCATCAAGATCATGAGATTTGACACCGTTGGATATTTTTTTTGTGGAGCTACGTGAAAGACCATATTTATGTAGACAGACCCTTAACCAGGCCCGTAGCCAGGATTTCGGTTCGGGGGGGGGGGGGCTTGTTCAATTTCGAAGAAGTAATTCTATATACAAAAATTTAAAAAAAACTACATAATGTAAATGTTGTTTGTATTTTTTTTTTATTTAATTAAATAAATAGTTTGGATTTTACCAGCAATAAACGCCTTGTCTTTTTTTAGACATAATGTCGATCGCTTCATCTGTATCCACATCAATACCTGAGTGAACAGACAGCATTGCAAGTGCACTTAGTCTTAAGGCCCAACTATAATAGACTTAACCGAAAGTAAGCTAATGTCAAAACCGAACGAAAAGTTATCAAAAATTATCGTCAAAACAAAAAGTAACCATAATGGATTCAAGTAACTTAAGCAAATGCGTTTTAAATTTGACATTTGCTTAAGCTCGAGCCATTTAAATGGCTCTTGCGTAATTGCGCGAAAGTTAGCGAAATTTAACGAAACTGAGCAGAACGTCTATTATGGTTAGTGACATATAAGGCTGCGTATTGATTCGTTCCCTTAAGCTGGCTTAAGCTCGGTTAAGTCTATTATAGTTGGGCCTTTAGATGGCCCATAACGCTTCGGGATACTGTTTTGATCCTTTTCATCGTTGAAAAGGTTCTTTCAACGCTAGCTGTTGTAACTGGTAGTGTGGCCAAAATTGTAAGCAAGTAGCTTATGCTCCTGAAGTAGGTTTTGTCACATATATCTAGCAGTTTCAGAACATCAGAAGAGGGATCCATCGATGAAATTTTGTCGCAACAGAGTATGTACTCCGCTTTAACAGCTGACAAGGATATTGCGTTATCAAAGTAGAGTGTTAGATTTTCCATTTCATTTACTCGATTGGCGGCAGCAAAACCTGGAAGCAGAGCTTGAAACGATAGTAAAACGTCCTCGTTGACCATAAATCTGTCAGTAAGATTTTGTATAAGAGAATCTAGACAGGGAATAAGTATAGAAACTCTAAAATAGTCTTCTGGACATGATGTTTCTGGATTAGAGCACGTTGTTTGTTTCAAAGAAAGCCTTGGAATTGTTATGCTGACTTCAAATAAATCCCTGGCAAGTTGTGATGCGGATTGAAAAGCGTCTCTGAAAAAGTCTCTGGCAGTTTCTCTTATGTTCTTAAGAGAACTTAAGACTTGTTTTGTGTGGTTTATTGCAGACACGAAATTTAAAGATTCATTTTGAAGGAAAATTGATAAGGGTAGCGTTAAACTAAAAAGTTTTTCAATTGAAAATTCGGCAAGCAGCGCCTTAAACTGCGAGTATAAAAATTTCATACAAAAACCCCTTAGAATTGTTAAAAAGTTTTTCGCATACCATGAGGCTTACCAGAAAATCACTTCTTTGAATTGCTGCTAACAGAGTTGATGCTTTTGAAGACATTGCCCACGTCTTGGTGGATATTTCTTCAAGACTAATAGCAATACATTTGAAGAGCTCTACAAATGAAAGAAAGCTGTCATGCCTTTCAATAACCCTTGTTTCACAAAGGCGCAAAAGTCGTTTTTTTCTGCTTTCTGGTGCGTATTTTTGGGTGGCGATTTGGAAAGTCTTATTGGCATTTGAATGGTTTCGGAAGAAATTAGCTATTTCGCTTACTACACCAAGACAATTGCGAATCAAGGGTGTTGACATGGCATTAGACAACATGATTTCAGAACAATATACATAAGTAGTGAGGAACTAATAAGAGAATATACAAACTTTTGTTCAAATATTTTTTTTTTAATCATTTCGAGGGGGGCTTGAGCCCCTCTAGCCCCCCCCCCTGGCTACGTGCCTGCCCTTAACTCTTGACCACTTAAAAACTAAAATTCGTCAAGTTATGGCTGAGATACCGCCCAATATGTGTCAAAAAGTGGTCGAAAATTACCTCAAAGGAATCGATACTTGCAACAATTCGCGTGGTGGTCATTTAAATAATATAATGTCAAACTGTTCAAACTTTATAATAAAAAAGAAATATCATGAAAAAAAACATTTAATATGTTTTACGTTTCTTACGTTTACTTTTGAAACCGCAAAATGGATAACCCTTTTTAAAATTATTCTCATAATCTGATCAATTTTGTTAATTAATTAAGGATTATAAATGACTTTTAAGTATCAACTTCAAAAGAAGTTAAGAATTTCATCTACTTTTTTTTTGGATTTTAAAATGAACTATTTTTCAAAAATTCGTTCAACTAACATTTCACTTTAGTTTGTCGCAAAATGATATCGTATTCCATTCGCATTTAAAACAAATTTTTAATCACATTTTAACCAATTCAATGTTGTTTTTTTTAAATTTTACTCGTGGCAATTTACACAAGACAAAAAAAATGAATACGTACGCAAATAAAAATTTTAATTGTATATGAGTTATTTTTTTTTGTTTACTTTTAAGGAAAAATAATAAAAAAAAAAACTAAAAAAAAATTAATTTTTAAATTTTCTACCTTAAAACTAGAAAACAAAATTTTGAAATAATTTTTTTAATATTCTTGCACACTAAATATGCTTTAAGAAAAAAAAAATAATTAAAAATTATAATTTATTATAATCAAGAAAAACTAGTATGAATATTATTGTTTTAAATTTTTTAATAATGTATTATATGTAAAATTATTTTTTTTTTAATTTTTATAGTTATAAGAAGAAAATATGTATATGGAATAAATTGAATAAATGTACTCACCATCAATATTATCAGATTGGTCCAATTGCATTTGTTTGACATCATTTTGGTCCTCTCTGGAGTCTGATTGAAGGCCATGTGATGATAATAAACTAGACATGTCCTCAGGATGTAATTTCATACCTCCAGACTATAAAATTTCCACGCACAGATAATGATAATGGGATTTTGAAAATTGAATTATTATTTTTTTGTTTGTTTGTTATATTTGGAGGTTCATTTGTTATAAAAGCAAAAATATATCATAAATGTAGTTTTTTTTTCAATATGAATAATTTATTTTAAATAAAATATGTTCGATGGTTCCAATTTGGTTCGGGGAAATTGTAGAAAAAACTTAACACACACAAATATAAAAGGCTATTACTGGTTTCCAAAAACCAACTTGAGTGCAATCGAAATATAAATATTTTAAATTAAAGTTGCTAAAATTGACTAACTTAAGAATTTCTTATAATAAGAACTAAATAAATTCATGTTTTGAAAGTAGAGAACAATTGGTTTGTTTATATATATAAAAAAAAAAAAAAATGTCTTCTTTTTTTGTCCGTATTTTAATGTTTTGATTTAGAACATTATTGCTCTAAGCGTTAGTATTTAAGTTCCATAGGATAGGATTTTTCATTGGTAAACAACGACTAAGATGGCTGGGTCACGTAGAGCGCATGGAAACCAATGCTCCGGCCCGGAAAGTCTTCGAATCCGCACCCACAGGACAGCGCAGTAGAGGAAGACCGCGAATCAGGTGGCGCGCACAAGTGGAAGGTGACCTCACCCAACTCGGAGCGCGAAACTGGAGACATCTAGCTAGGGACCGAGCTAGATGGAGAAGTTTGTTGGGTGAGGCCCTAGTTCACACAGGACTGTAGCGCCACCTTAAGTAAGTAAGTAAGTAAGTAAATTTCGATCTCAACATAAAATTGATCTTTTTTGTGGCTAATGAAACATAAATTTGTTTTTTTCTTTATGCACTTCGGAAGGAGAAACATTTTTTCCTAAATTAATATATCTTTCAGAACTTCTTAAAATAATAGAAGAAGATCATTTCAAAAATGTTTTTAACACAATTTTCTCAATCAAACTAATCAAATCTTTAGATATAAAAATAGGTTTGATGGCGATGCAAAGAAAGAAATCGAAACTGAAAATTTGATACCAAATTAAAAAAAAAAAAACTTCATCTTGCCCAATGAAAAATTACATCATTTGACAGCTGTCAAATAAGATAGATAGATAGATAGATACATATTTATTCAACTTTTCATGTAATGATGTAACATGTATAAAATTTTTGACATATATGGCCTGATAGGCTGTCAGCCAGATTAGCTGCCAAATAAAATCATTGTAAAAATATACTAACTATAAAAACACTGGCGCAAAATTCTAAACAATCTATTGTTAAGGGTTTAACAATTTACTATTTGACAATTTGCTAAATATTAAGCAATTCAATAAGGGACTCCAAAATTTTAAACCTTTCTTTTCGTTTTGCTAGCTAGTAAATTATTGCTAATTGCATTTTTTTAAAAAACGGAAATCCGAACATGTCTAAAAAGTGACAGTTCGTGAAAATAAACAAAGTAAATACTCTTAAACGGACCTATTAATTGGAATTCCTAACTGTTGACTGGACCATTCCATCAATTGTTCCTATAAAAATAATTGTACAGATGTCATATCCACTTATTGCTATATTGCTGAAAGTTAAAATAGCCTTTCTGTGAGTTTAACTTAAGCAAATTGTTAAGAGATAGTAAGATGTTATTATCGTTTAAAATCAGTTAAATCATATTTTAGTAATTTCCTAAAAATGATTTCAACATTTTACTAAGTTTAAAATTTTGCGCCACTCTTTTTATGAATAGGAAAAAAAAAATAAGAAACTAAAATAATTTACTTAACAAATATTTTAAGGGATTTTTGTGTTATAAAGGGTTTTTCAACAAGAACTTTAATTTTACAGTGAAAACGAATAAGTTAAAGAAAAATCAACGGATTACATTGTGGAGAGGGCTATCAGCGAAATGGCCGCCTCAACCTTTTTTCTTTTTATTAAATTTTAAATGACCAATACCCAAATTTGCAAATCTATCCTCAAAACTTTTTCAAATTGTATCTTTAAAGTCGTCAATTGTAAAGCATTACCAATGTTTGCCAATTTTGTAGTAAACTTTAACAATTTCAATACTTTGTTGAAGAATGTACTATTCTATTTCTAGTGATGGATAACTTCAGAAGTGACAACTTCTTAAAAAGTGGGTTATTCAACTAATGAATCTTCTGGTTGGGAAACCCTATATCAAACACATTGTCTTGGTTGTTTATTAACTGGAAAAGAAAGTCTGTTGGAACCATTAATTCTAAGTTCCTTAGAGGGGTCGAATCCTCGGACATAAATGCCAGAGTCGAATTGCTTGCTGACTTTTTCCAATCAGTCTACTCTTCTTTTGCATTTAATAGTAGTTCATTACATAACTTAGTAAATAAGATTGATCTTGGTTCAATCCAATTAAGTAGTGAATAAATTCTATCTGCGATGAACTCGCTAAAGTGAAATGCTAATTTCGGTCCAGATGGCATACCTGGCCTTAGTTCTGAAAAACTGTTGTAATTCGCTTTATTGTCCGTTACTCACTATCTTTAATAAATCTCTTTCGGAGTGTAACTTCTTAAATGAGTCGAAATCGTAAATTGTGCCCATTCATAAATCGGGTGGCAAAAATAATTTTGAAAATTATAGAGGTATTTGTAAACTCTCTGCAATTCCCAAGTTTTTTAAAAGCTTAGTGAAAAAGAAACTAAATTTTCTTACGTTTGAATATTTTGCTGCTGAACAGCACGGCTTTGTCACTGATAGGTCTAAGGTGAAAAACTCAACTTATTTCACATCATATGTCATATGTCATTTTAAGAAATATCGTTTATATTAAGGCATTTGATTCAGTGAACCTCCCAACACTAATAAAAAAAGCTTGAAATATTTGGATTTCATTCAAAAATGCTTCGTTGGTTATCTTCATATCTCACTGAATTCAACAAGTTCAGATAAATAACGTATGCCCTAAAGACATTTTATGCACATCAGGTGTTCCCCAAGGAAGCCATCTTGGTCCACTCCTTTTCATTATTTTTACTGATGAAATCTTTTCAGTGATTAATTATTGCGATTGTCTGATGTATGCAGAAGTTTAGAAGATTGTCAGAAAGTTTAATCCGACCTCTATACTTTATTCTATTGGTGTCATGTCAATGGTCTTAAACTATAAATATTAAAAAATGTAATATGATCTCTTTTTCAAGGAAAGCTATTTGCTTATTATTTGACTATACAATTGAATCTAAACCTATTAATCTCAAGGATTAACGATTTAGGTGTAATACTTGACTCTGCCCTGTAATATAAAATCCATTTCGATTACTTGATCCCTTAAGCTAATTCCTTGATAGGCTTCATAAAGCAAAATGCTAAAGATTTAGAGATCCATACGCTCTTTTATAATTATATATATATATCTCTTGTTAGATCGATTCTTGAATATGCAGATGTTATTTAGAGCCCCGCATATAAAGTTCATTCTGACTGGATTGAAAAAGTTCAGAGACGGTTGGAGCTTTTGTCCAGAGTATATGGCTAGGTGCCAATTACTTGGCATAAAATCCCTGGAATCCTGTCAAAAACTTCATTAGTGTAATGCTCATTAGAGATTTACTATATTATAACATAAAATGTCCATCACTTCTTGCACTAGTTCCTATTTATATTCTAGCGAGAACACTGAGAGCTAGATTGTGTATCTTTCAAAGGGCACATAATACTTGATATGGCTTTAATGAGCCTTTATCCAGGTCCATTGTTTATTTCAATGACGTGTCGTTAAGTACTGATTTTTTATATCTTACTCGTCAAAAATTCAATAATTTTATACTTAACTTTTTATGTTTGTAGATGAAACTAAATAAATAAATAAATATATAAATATTGGTATATCCTAGGTTGTCATTTCTGCTGTCATTTAAAACAGTGATGCCGAATTGCGAAAAGGTTTTGTTGAAAATATTTCATTTATTCTAACAATTTAATACCTAATAATACGTTCGAAAAAGTCTTTTATTTTTCTAACATCTATCAATACATCAATGGGTTGGGTAATTAGAAAAACATAGAACTATTAAAAAGAGTCCTGATTAAATTTTCACATCTTCATCATCATCATTTCATTTCATTTCATACGTTTTCTTAAAAAGATCTTATAATTTTGTCTATTAGAATAAAATTCAAATATTTTCCTTCAAAATTTATATTTCAACTTAAGTAAAAATAAAATGAAATAATTCAAATTAATATTTTTCTTCTGTTTTGTACATAAAATTACAAACAAAATTTAAATACAAAAAATGCATTATATTTTGATCTTAATCCAAATTTATAACACAACCAATATTAGGACTTTTCTTTTCTTCTTCGCTTTTAACTTTTTCTTTTGGTAAATTAGTAATAATAGTAGTTTGTTTTTGCACATTGGCTTCTGAACCATCTTTATTAACGTCCTCCTCATCATGACCATCATCAGCAACTTTTGACAATTTCCCCAAATTATCAGCTGTAGTAGATGCTTCTTTTTGTTGACGTTTCTCATCAACATCGAGTAATTCACGTTCGTGGCATAAACGATGTGATTTACATTTATTATGATGGTTGACAATTTCCAACCGGAAATTCGAATTTCCCTCGACGAAAGATGTCCGAATGTCGGGAATATCGTTTGACCATTTTCGACAAAATTTACAAAACATTGTATTGGCGATTTCGTCATATTGCAACCAATCGAATTGATACAACCAATTCGACCGGAATCGACCACTTTTTCGGGAAGTTGAAGTCGTTGGTGCTGGTGGCAATTGTGGCGCTGGAATAGGATGTGGAAGATTATTGCTAGGAATTGACTGCTGATGAGATGATGGCATATTCCCCCCACTCATCATGTACGAGTAGTTTGATGGATTTTTTGGTAGGTTTGTGGTATATAACAGATTTTCCGTGGGACTTGTTGCCGACGACGGACACGATAAATGTTGCTGATGATCTCTGTGTCGGAGGTAACATCTTAACGAGGGATCAGAATCTCGAGATGACATCGGTGGTACATCGGGAATTCTCCATGAGCTAGGATTGTGCTTTTTCTGAATTTCATAATCCTTCAATTGATTCTGGAAATGTTGCATGTCACTTGCAGATACATGCTGCTGATGTTGCTGTGAAGCATAGAAATGTTGTTCTTGCGATGAAGACGATGACGTGGGAGAAGAATGTTGCTGTTGATGAGGATGCAGATGGTACATCGCGGATGGGGAATGATGGGGATATCTAGACTGATGGTAATAATACGGAGACGAAGATGTCTGTTGGGTAGATAATGTCGGATGTGGTACCGGACCTGACGGTTGCATATGCGACTGATGTTGCGTTGCCGATAATGTTGCTGATGTTGTCAACATTGTTATCGATGGTATAATTATATCGAGTCGAGGATTATCGAGAATAACAGTTTTCTGGTTTTTCCGACAATTATTTTTGTATTCATTTATTATTATTAATTAAAGAAAAGAAAAAAAAAGAAAGAAAATAAAAACAAAAAATAACTTTTAAAAGAATAAAATTAATTAAAAAAAAAAAAAATTAAACATAAGAAGGGGAAGGATTTCAATTTGATTTTTTTTCAAAGAATTTAAGTGCTTCTGGCGAATAAAATTGTAGATTTGTTTTCTATTTGTTTAAAACTACAAAAACTAGAGAGTTAGAATAAATCACATTCACAAAAAAGTTAACTAATAGACAAACATTGATTTTGTTTAGATTTTTTCTTTTTCTCGGTCGATTTACATAAGATTTTTATTTTTATGTTTATTTTACATGCATGTCTATCTCAATAATCCTTCGCCTTCTGTTTCATTTAATTTTTTGTTCTCTTTACTCTTTTAAGTTATTTTTTGTTTTTACATTTCCAATTCATAATTTGTATATTATTAATTAAAATTATGTAAGCAAAACATTTGTTTTTAAAAAAAGATAATAATATAAAACAACAACAAAAAAAGGGATACAAAAATTGGAACCATCGAACCGGTCCAAAGAAAAAACCTTAACAAAAAACTAAAAAGGACATTTTTCTTTTACCAATTTTAATTATTCTATTTTTGTTTTTCAATTAAAAAAGAAAGAATAGTTTTAAAATAGCGCAATAAAGATTTTAACAAACACAAAATAAACTTACCGGCAACAATTCGGGGGGTAATGACGCATGGTGTTGCTGTTGTTGTTGCTGAGCATCTATTAGTTCTTGTTTAATACTTAGCGATTGACTGAGACCAACTCCTTTACTGCCTGATAAAGGGGAGTCACGACGACCACCACCACCACCGCCCGTCTCCTCTGATTCTGAATTGTTTCCTGTTTTTGGCGCGGGACTCGATTTGTAATTACTATGGGAGGATGCCTGCAAAAGAGTAATTTTGAATAATTTTCTTAAATTTTCTAATTTTATAGATACATAATTGCAATTGAATGTTTGTTTTAAATTTATTTATTTTTTTGTGTGTGTTGTTCATTTTCAAAAAAATTATGGTTTGGGTATTAATTTCAATTCAACTAAGCCTTTCGATTATAATTGCCATCAAAACTTTATAGGTATGTCGCATTGTCATATTATAAAGATTAAAATCGAGGAGTGGTTGGGGTAGTTTTTATCGCTAATTGTATGGAAATTTGTTTGAAATATAATTAGCAGATACTTTTTGATTTAATTGCAATTCATTAAATTGCTAAGGGTTATATATAATTATAAATATTCCTTCTATATACATAAATGGTGTATGAGCTTGTAGTCGAAAGAGCTGTAATTAACAATCATAAATTAAAAGGTTTTTGATCTCTTCAATTAAATTGTGGGGATCGATATGGAAATTAAAGATATGAAAAAGTAAAGACTTGTGTTAAATTGATTCAAATGAAACTGAATGGGTATTTCTTTCAATTGTTAAGAAAATTTAAACCTAAACCTTATTTTATCAAAAAATGCAATGTTTTTAAAGAAAAACAAAACTAATAAAAATGAGAAAATGTTTCATTCTGAAAACTTTGTTTTTTTTGTTCGTGTTTTTTGAATTCTATTTTGGCTATACAAGATTATTTTCTTCATTTTTAAAAAACTTAATTTATTCAAAAAACAAAATTTTAAATTTCAAAGTATAACATTTAAAAAATTACATTTCGCAAACTATAAAAAAAAATAAATAAATAACAAAAAATAAACAAACAGATCTTTTAAATCCTTATTTTAATTTTCATTTAGAAAAAAAAAAACGTTTAATACTTTTGAGGTAAAACATTTTTATATGTATAGATTACCTTAAGCAATGTTATAAAAAGCCTTGAAGCCTGCTGTAGTTCAGCTGGCACATCATCCGGTTTTGATGACTTAAAAAGGAAGAAAATAATAAAAAAAAGAAGTTGTAGTATTTTGATGATTGATGATAGTAAGAAGTTATAGTATTTTGTTTAAATTAATTAAAAAAAAATGAAAAAAAAAAATATAAAAATCAAATTTGTGTATTTCTATAGAAATGAATATAAATAACTTATGTAGATGCTTAGAATAAAAGTTGAAATTGAATTTCAAGTATATATTTAAGAGAGGAAAATATGGTTTTGTTAAGTCTTTAATTGAACACCAAAATATTTTAGTAACAAAATTATAAAACTTCTTTTTAAAATCCTTTAAGTGCCTTAGTAAAATAAATATTCTAAAATGATTTAACCTGATTAACTTGTTTTTGAAAAAGAATTGTGTTTCTAATACTCGGAACAATGAATTTTGAAATTGTTTTAATTTTTTTGATAGATAAAGTTGAATTTTAAGTAAAAATACCTGACATTTTAAATCATAAATTTGTTTAAAAAATGATGCTGTTTCATATTTTTAGTTTGGTCAGACAACATTTCTATGAATTTAACTACAATTTTTAATTTTGTGTTCGCTGCAAAGTAAGAGTTTACTAGGACAGAAATTTTCTTATTGCTTTTAACTGAATTTTTAATATGTTTTCAAAAGATATTTCTCAACGTATTGGTATATTGAGTTGCACAATAATATTAATTTTGCAGCCAAAGTGGTTACATTTGGTGCTCTTTTAATCACTAGATTTAATTTTTTTTAAGACTTCAGGGAAAAAATAAACTATGTGAAAGAACAGACCCTTGGATGTTTTAAATATCAATTTCGGTATTTTCCTCTGAAATGTTTTTATTACTTTGATGTCTTTTCATTTTTATAAGCAATTCCTCAAGTACTTCAAGCCTAGTTCAATAACTTTTTTTTAAGATACACAAGCGCAGGTTTTTAGTGCTGAGTTAACTCCGAGTTAAACCCAAAGCTAGTTAATCCTGAATTCAGAGTTAACTCATGAACAAGTTTTTCAGTGGGGTTTTAATGTTAACCTCATGAGTTTTATTATAATTTGGTATCACTGACAAGTTATCTGCTTAGTTGTCAATAGATTTTGACATTTAAGTTGACAGTTTTTAACTATTCAAAATTAATAAATGAAATTCAAACTTTTTCTCCAAATAAACGAAAATAAATTGGTCGCGAACTGATAAGTCTTTTTCTGCTCAAAAGTGTTAAACTTAAAATTTTGTACAAATCCCCATCATTGATTCACAAAAAGAAATAGAAATAACTTTTCAATTGAAATTTTAGTATCTGTCAAAAACATCTCTATACTTAAACTAGAGTTAACTCAACAAATTTGAATAAAAGAATTTTCATTAGAAATAAGAGGTAGAATTCAAGGTAAAGTAAAAGTCCCCTTAGTAGTACTTATTATAGATTTTAAAGTACAAGTAGAGACGAATTGTATTGTTGTCCTAGCGGGACTAACTACAATGTGAAATTGAAGTCTTTTTTAACTTGAATGGTACATTTTCACCTTTTCGAATGCCCATTAAGATATTAGTAATTAGTGGAAGTATAGTTTTCCGTCGGCTTTTTTGGTCACTGTAATTTTCGCAATGAAATAATTAAGTTACATTAACTTTCCCGACGGAAAACTATACTTCCACTAATTACAATTATTACACAAATTGGTCAATAAATAAACTCCATTAAGATATTAGTACTAATAATGTTTCGTCATTATAAGAAAGCCTAATGATATACAACGATAATAGGTCTAAAAGCACGAAGGACCTTATGATGCTACTAAAAAGGAATGTATTGAATAACTATTTTTAAATGTTACCGGCAGATCTGTTCGAATGAGATGTGAATGAGATATTTTAACGTGGTAAAATGTAGCTTAAAACACTATCCACCCTCGTAACTACCTCGACACAAGAAATCATATGAAAATATTGGTCCGTTGCGACGTGAAGGACGGACAAACAAACAAACAAACAAACAAACAAACAAACAAGCAAATAAACTGCGTTTATAAGTATAGATTTTTCAAAAAACTCATACACCACGATTTAAATATATACAAAGAAAAACTTTCTAAACATACGATTATGGCCTGGCTATATAACGTCTACTTCCTATTTTAAGTTTTTAATAAAATCAAATAAATTCAAAATGTACGTCTTTTATAAATATCATTCTAAATTCGCTTAAAAATCTGACCATTTTAACTTCACTACAAAAATGCAAAGCTATGTTTTTAAACAAAAAGTTAAATGTCTATTTAATGTGAAAAATAGTTCCTATTAAATTCAAGTGTCCTATTATACTTAAGTCACGTTACTTTATTAAAACAAAATATTTGTTCAAGTGCAAGATATACCAATTGCAAGTATAAAACAAAACATCAACACTCGTCAATCCTCGATTAAATAAGTTCATATTAGATAAGAAATGTTATCATTCAAAAATTCAACAGAATTTATTTAGAACACAGATATTTTCACTCTCACTTTAAAATGATAACAGGTGCATTATTATTTCATAATTAAAAATGAAAGTGAGAGTGAATTGAAAAGTTGTTATATCATAATATTTCTGTATTTATTGATTAATAAAGCTGTTTTATTTACCTATATTAACCCATACAACAAAAATAGCGACTAATTCAAGTACGTACCTAACCTATGCAATTATTGGAAACGATAATCACTTAAAAAAATATTAATACCTAGGTACATGTGTGTATATCACTATGACTATAACCTCATTGGAAATATGTGTACATACATATAATGTACATAGATACATATGTCCAAACTAATTGACTGAATTAAATTGGCTATTTTATTGGTATACCTCTTGCTGCTGTAATGCCGCTCAAAATTGATTTAAGCAATGATCTATTTGATTTAAATATTTTCCATATCAACACCTAAAAGGAAAATATTTGCTTTGGTGTCAGAGTTCAATAAATTGATAGGATAGATACATGCATAAATACATGATGCATCAGTATCGTAACGTATCGTATGTTATATTCATATTATTATTGCTATTGGTTTATTGTTGTTTTAATTGCAGCCGTGTCTGTCGGAGGAGGCATCGCATAGTTATATGTACATACATTAGTACTTGCAACATTATTGAAATCGATTTGACGGCAATTATTTATTTGAATTGAAATATTTGTTTCGATTACAATTAAGATAAACAAAAATAAAACTTGGGTTTAAGATTTCATAACAATCGTTTTTTTTTAATTAGTTCCCCTTTTTCTTGAATGAGAAATTTGACAATATGTGAATTGTAAATATAATTAATGAGTTTTTGTTAACTTACTCATGAACTTATATATGTAATATCTTAATATATAAAAATCCAGTGTCATATGTATGTTCCCAGTGAACTCTTCACCAAGTCAACCGATTTCGGTGAAAGTTGGTATTTTATGTGTAATTTGGTCTAACTTGAGATATAGGATAGTTTATATTTCGATGAATGGTCTAAATTGTATATAATGTTGCATTAATATATAAAAATGCAGTGACATATGTATGTTCCCAGTGAACTCTTCACCAAGTCAACCGATTTCGATGAAAGTTGGCATTTTATGTGTAATTTGGTCTAACTTAAGATATAGGATAGTTTATATTTCGATTAATGGTCTAATGGTCTATATGTTGCAAATGAAAAATCTATAATATAAAAATAAGTCGGGTTTTCCTTTCTGACGTTACAACTCCAGAACGCACGAACCGATTTCCACGGTTTTGCATTCGTTGGAATGGTCTCGGGCTCCGTGAGGTTTATAGCAGACAAAATTCAGGAAAATTTTCAACAGAAAAGAGGTGAACTCCGTTTAGCTTCCCATAGAAAGCTATTGTAAAAATTCCGTTTTGTGGAATTGAAAATTTTTAAATTTTTTGACGTTTCAAGGGCCCTAGGGCTTACTTTTGGGAACCTTTTTTTTAGTCAACCATATCTCTAGAAACGTCAGAGATATCGACTTCAAATAACGTTTGTTTTAAAGATAATAAGAATATTTGCCTAGAGTACGAACGTGCGAACATCGGCCTCCGCACAAGACATGCAAGGCAGCAACAAGTGTATTCACAGAACTTAAGCGAAGAAAGACAAAATATATTAAGAGAAAATTCCAAATTGGCCACAGGTGTTTTCCACTAATGCGCTAGGTCGCATGTACATGTACACTGTTCATCCTAGAAATGTTGAATGTTTTTATTTGCGACTGCTGTTGGTAAATGTACGAGGACCAAAATCATTTGCGCATTTGAAAACTGTGCATGGCCACCAATGCCAAACATATCGAGAAGCTACTGATTGAAGTAGGAATGATTGCGCCAAATCGATCGATGCACGATGCATTGAACCAAAAACTAAATCGAGAGCTGCATTTTTTTTCGTTCGAAATAATGTGCCGTTGCTGAATGAACAGAAAAAAACAAATATACGAAACATTAATGCAAGCGGTGGACAAAAATATTGGTGGTCTATTCTTCCTGGACGCACCTGGAGGAATAGGGAAAAAATTTGTCATTTCATTGATTTTGGCCACTATTCGATCAAGATGTGACATAGCTTTGGCGTTAGCATCATCTGGAATTGCGGCAACTCTTCTAGAAGGCGGTCGTACTACACATTCTGAGCTTAAGTTGCCACTCAATTTAAACACAATTGATACTCCAACATGCAATATTTCCCGATCCAGTGCAATGGGAAAATTGGCAAGCTCATTGTTAGGAATGGGTGCACAATGGCACATAAGAAATCACAAACATCCAACGGAGTTTTTGAACTCTCTGGAGTTACCATGATTTCCACCACATAATTTCCAACTCAAAGTTGGTTCAGTTATTATGATATTGCGTAGTTTGAATCCACCGGGACTTTGCAACTGTACTCGACTTGCGGTGAAAAGACTTATGCCGAATTTGATTGAGGCAACCATTATTAACGGAAAGTACGCAGGTGAAAATGTATTTATTCCTCGAATACTGATTCCGACTGATCTTCCACTTGACTTCAAACGATTGCAATTTCCGGTTCGCCTTGCGTATGCAGTGACAATGTACGCTTCGATTCAGTATTTACTTTGGATTCACTTTCAATTTTTACTTAGAGAAGTTCAACTAAATTACACTTCATTTTTGTAATCGAAATGAATTCATTACTGTTGTTAAATGAAATAAAATTTTTCCTTTTCAAATATAAAACAAAAAAAAATAATTTTTCTTCATCTTTTAATCCCCAAACGAAATGTTACAAAAAACGAAGCCATCTGGTGGCGAAACGAAGTTCGACGGGTTTGCTAGTTTTAATATAAAAAATAACATTCTAATCTTTGTTAACTAAATAAATAAAAACTTTACAAACACAAAATTTCAACTCATACATGAGCAATAAATCTTTCTATTCAGGTTTGCTAAAATGATTAATTTAACGATTAAATATAATGTTGATAACTATTCCAAACATTTTTTTCAAATTGTGTGCTGGGTAGCCAAATGCCAAAACAATGCGTTTTTAAAAAAGATATTTTGGCCGAAATGTAGCACATTTCGAGAGACTTGTATGTTAGTTGACAACACTTATGACCCTTGTCGTCATTCGTTGCACACAGACGAGATTATAGGTCCTGTGGTCAAGAATATGAGATTCAATAACATCGACTCAACATCAATTCCAGCAACTCAACATTTCCAGGAGTGGATTGACGAAAATTCTAAAACAAAGATTTTGAAATACTCACAGGGTCAAATTGAATCAGTAGTTGAAATTATATTACAATCCTTCGCAATTTACGGCTTAGAGCAGCTTAAATTAGACAAAGCTTTTGTATACTTTGATCTAGTCGGTACCGTTAAAAAATAAAAATGCTGAATGTAGAAAAAACTCACAGGGTCAAATTGAATCAGCAGTTGAAAGTACATTACAATCCTTCGCAATTTACGGCTTAGAGCAGCTTAAATTAGACAAAGCTTTTGTATACTTTGATCTAGTCGGTTCCGTTAAAAAATAAAAATGCTGAATGTAGAACCAAAAAAAAACACACAGGTTATTTTCGAAAAGCCAATACAGACAGATCTTGGAAAAAAACCCAGGAACTTAAAATCGATACCAACCACATTATATCGATTTCAAGGCCGCGGAGGACAGCACAAATAATATGCTTTTGATATCAAATTAGAGATGATTGGTATAGTGGTATATGAGGACCATATATGTATTGTATATGCTGTTATTAAAAAAAGGACATTGAACGACGACGCGGTGTATTGGACAAAACGTCACCATAAACAAGCAAGATAAGAACGTCTTAGGATGCTTCGAAAGAAAAATTCTTAGGGTGATTTTTGGTCCCGTCTGCAGTCGGAAGGTCTTCAAATACAATAGTGGAAGAGGACCTCAACCAACTTGGCATGCAAAGTTGAAGGAAGCTAGCTAGGGACCGAGCTCACTGGAGACGCATGTTGGTTGAAGAACTGAATTTGAACTAGCAGTCCATATTACCATCAATCTTTTGCGCTCCAAATTCTTGAACACGTCTTGGGGATATAAAATTTTTACCTTGGATTTGCAATTTGAACACTTTGAATTTCATTTTGTGGAGAACAGTGAAAGACTGATATTATTGCAACAATACATAGAGAGGTGTTAAACACTTAAGGTACATAGTATCCCAGTCAAAACGCCTTAGGTTTATTTTTGTCCTATAACTGTTAAATTTATGCAGATTAAAGACAAAATAGCCAGAAAACAACAATCAATCACAAAAATCGTTAGATAAAGTGCTAATTATTTGACAATGGTATGAGGGATCAATACTAAAAACGACATTCAACATAATTATTGTTCTTTGAATTGAACATCTACTTTCATATTAATCAATTAAGCTAAGATAAGACCCTTGTAATTATGTTCTTTTAAGTTGTTTAGCTCTTATCAAATAACTTAGAGTACTTATGATCATATTCTAAACTCATTTTCAATACTCCGAAATTAACTGTCAAAAACTAAATCTAATCTTATTTGAATACAAAAATATCCACCCGGAGTAATTTAGCGTTTATAAATAACGACTAAAATTTTTGGAATTTCAAATAGAAAACTTAACACCATAAATTCATTTACTAATTACTTTGGTTAAAATGTATACTAAGTTATTAGTTGCAGTGTAATTGAAAATTTTGTTTGTCTGTGGCATGGTATGGTACCCAATTGTTTGATCTAAACATAGTTAGTCTAGAGTTGACAAATTTTAGAAAGGTAATTGCTATGCACCCTAAAATAGCATCAACACTTTAAACCTCATCAAAACTAATCCCCCTTTTCCAAAATCAAATTGAATTCTTTTTTGGGGGAAACGTTTTTACATAACAATTAGCATAATAAATTTCTCATTTTACTATTCTCGACAAATGAACATCATCAAAGCTATCCTAAATATTGTTGGAGTAGAAATTTTGAAAGTACTATTATGTATATTGGTAATAATGAAGTGTATTTGGCAGCCATTAGTTGCACTGTAGTATGGTATGAAATGTTGACAGCCAAATGACCTCTTCATTTGATAAGTTGTTAAATTTAGTGTTTTAGGAAGCAGAATTCAGCGTTTAGCTTTTACTAAAACTAAGTTGTATGTAAAATTCACTTTTGTACCTATATTATATTTAAATTGATGTATTAAATTCATTAAAAATACTTTTAAAATTGTCAATATAACACTTCAATTTTATGTAGGATGTAATTTACTTAGGGAAACTTTTTGGTTTCGAAATAAATAAAAATATAGCTATGGTAACATAATTCTTGTCTTAATTGGTCTACAATATTGCTCTAAAAATTGAAGTCATAAATTAAAAGCCTTGTATTGCTGCTGGGTTTCTCAATGAGAGCTTTTATTTTAATATTAAAAATAACAGTATTTAAAAAAAGTCAATGGATGTTTATTATATTTCAAAGAATAATGTATGTTCATTGAAAACAAATGTCGTAAACATCAATAGTTTCCAATTAATCATTGCTCGGTAGGACAATTCATGCAACATAAATGTTGAACTAGCTTTGACTTCGAATAAGTTAGGTTAAGTGTAGGTTGGAGACGGTTATTCGGCTTATTAACGAAGCCTCTGAATTAAAAATGGGCCTTATCACAAAAGCTGATGTTTTGATGAAAATCGTAATCATTTTGATGCATTTGAAAGACTTAATATTCTCAGCTGTTCTTGACTGATCACAAAGCATTTTAAATTTTTTCACTAGTTTTACAATTGTTGGTGTTTCATTAAGAAATTAAAAGTACTCTATTTTTACGAACTTTTTTGTAATTTTTTTTTACTAATTTTTCATGCAATTTAACAATTAAACGCATTGTTGAAAGATGCATGATACATTGTACGTATAAAAAATGTCAGAATATGACATCTTCAAAAGTGACAGCTACCCAAATAGCAGGCCATTCAAAATTCTGTCATTGACAAACCCTTAACAGTGTTGCGAGCTATTTTAAGTTTTAAAAAAGTAATCAGACCTTCAATTCCAACTATTGAAGGAAACTATTATTTGCTGGCAAAATGTATCTTTATTTGATTTTAAGAGTTAAAAGTTATAGAAATAAAAAAAATACGTATCTTTTAAAGCGCATTGCCTAAAACTAAATTAGTTGAGAACTAAGGCAAAGTGATTTACAACTTTCAACCATTCCTGTTTGCGAGTACTGTTGTCAGGAATGGGACCTAAAGTTTCAAGCCATATCCGAATGGCTAATTTGAGAAAGCACTTTCCGCATTACATTGCCTCCTAATGATTAAATTTACATTAATTTACCAAAAAATAAAACCAAAAGCAAAAGTGAATTAAGTTTTTTGATCAACAAAATTTTGAAAGCACTTTAGTTGAAGTTATCATAATTCTTAAAAGTCCCATTTTTTCAAATATTTTTGAAAATTTTAAAAACTCAATGCATATAATACCAGTTAAACAAATTTAAAACCTATATTTGTCTCGAATTAAAAAAACATTACATTCTCTGAAATATTCTTTTTTTAAGTAAATTCTATCAAATATTGATTGTAAATGTAAATTTATACGACTTTGATGAAAGCTTTAATTAAACGAAAATATTGTTTCTGTTCAATTTACGCGAACATTTTATTGGATTGTTGAATATTGAATGAATCTATAGATCTGTATCAATAATAATTGAAGTTGAAAATGCGTACATATGTGCAAAAAAAATCAAGATGGGAAGAAGCCTACCAGCCTTTAGAGTATATTATGTAGATATATTTTATGTTTGTTTTTTGTAATAAACGAAAAATCACAATCGATTTGAAATGAAAAATGCAATCAGAATACCCAAACCAATTTTTTTTTAAATTTTACATTTTTATGAAATTATTGGTTTCGTCAACGTCATATTTATTGTTTATTTATTTTTTGTTTTAATTTACATCATGAAATTACAGAGATATGATGATTTAATGTACATATATCAAATATAAATATATTATAGGAAATTTAAACTCAAAAGAATTGATTGTTGGTTTCTTTTTTTGTTTAAAATATTCATTGCCTTTCATTTTCAGAGCATAAACAATGGAATTAAAATTGAAAGTCCTTTTTGTGTTTACAAACAGAAATAAATTGATTGCAATTAATATTTCAAAACTTGATGGCATCAAATCAATTTTAAAAGAAAATTACTATTCATGAGAAATTGTTTAAAAATTTACTCTGTTCTTTTCTGCTAAGAACTCTGAACAACAAAGAATTTTTGTTTCATAGAAACTTAAAGAATTTTCCAATAAAATGTTTCATTTTGAAAAATTCGTCATTTGAAACGCTGTCACCCTAGAATCTGTCATATTTTTACATTTGACAAGTAACGACTACGTCATTACTGCAAATGGAACGATACATGCCCCGAAAGCGCATACAATGGTCAAAAATTCACTAAAAAAACTTAAACTCTTGGGACAAGTTAGTGATGTAAAAAATCAAAGCTGTGGCTGTCGCTCAAAAACATTTGTCTGAAACAAATTTCCTTTTTTTTTGATACTCACTGCTCTTTAAAATGAAATAAACATTTATTGATTCATTTTCTGATATCAAAATCAAGTTTCCTATTCCTATTCCTATAGGGCTTATCGACAAATATTTTATAATTAGGTTAATTTTTTGTCCTTAAATATGTTTATTTTCTAAAAGAATTTAAATCGAAGCTGTTCACAATCTTGGTTCTTTCCCCAAAGTTGTAGTGTTTGTAAAGATAATAATTACTAGGAGATTCTGAAAAAAACCCCAAAAATATTAGTCTTAAACGGTTTCTGACATAAAAATATTTTTCCTCATTTTCACTTTTCTTCTTCTTAATAAAATATTTAATGTTTAATTTTTTGAATTTTTCAATAATAGGAATATTAAATTATTTTTTGAATAATTGTATTTTAACAACTTAAGGTTTCTGAATTGAAGAAACTAATCTCTTTGCTTAACGGATTTTTAAAGTTACAGCTACAGCTTGTAGGAAACAAGTCTTCTTCTTCTTCTAGGAATGGCAGAGATGAAGGGACCCTACAATTTTATGGCAAAGTATTTTCTTAAAAAGAACTGCTCACGACACTGGAAATTAAAATGCATACTTTTAAGAAATCTATTTTCTTGTTTTGTTACAGTGAGCAATAAATACAAATATTGAAAAAAATTCTTTACAAATCTTCCACTGTGATAAAAAGTTAATCAATTTGATCCACGAACTAACAGTTTAAGCTTTACAAATTTAAGGTTTTAAAAATCGAAAAACTATTAAAATATTTTAATCAGATGACATTCGAAATGTTTTCAAAATGGAAATAAACCATGAACGGAAGTTGATAAAGTTTTTGAAGGATTTTATAAGAAAATTAATTACATTGCCCTTTTATCAATAATTCAATTTCTGCTTCAATTTCATATAAAGCTTGCATCTACTTTGCAGAAACCTAAAGTAATATTTATAAAAGTTCTGCCTTAAAAATTGTGACCTAGAAAATTCTGGTAGCCTAACAGACAATCTAATAAAATGTATGAATTTTGTTGTTTTTATGAATAACTCATATAAAATTTAACTTACCTGAGAATCCTGAGTGTAATGCCTGTCCTGTACATTTGCGTTATGCGTCGAGGTTAACGAATTATCACAGTTGGATGAGTTCTTACGTCTTCTCTTATTACTACTAATATTATGATCTACTGGAGTCGTAGACATTTCTCTATCACGATCTCTATCTTTACTATAGTCTAGCTGCATTATTTCATCACGACTGTCAGCCCTTTCGCGCTCCCTTTCATTGATGATTACACCACCTGCACTATTGCTGCCACTTCCTGGTATTATGGGTGTTATACTGCCACTTTCACCACCACCTCCTCCTACTCCTCCCACTCCTCCTCCTCCTCCACCAATAACAGGTCCAACGCTAGGAGATCGTTCGCTCAAACATAAAGCCGAAGCTGTGGCCGATTGTAGGCTTGCATTTACAACATTATTATTTCCAACAATTGTTGTAGCACTGCTACCGCTACTTCCTTCACGATTGTTACCACTGCCACCGCCTCCACAACTTAAACTACTGCTACTGCGATGGTGTAATTCTCGTTCTCGATCTCGATCACGTTCACGCTCTCGTTCACGTTCACGTTCACGATCACATTCACGTTCTCGATCACGTTCTCGTAGTTCACGCTCACGTTCTCGTTCGCGTTCTCTTTCTCGTGATTCTCGATTATTAGAGGGCGATGTCGTGTCCGAATCTCTCATTCTGTCACAACTGGTTCGATAATTTAGATTTGTGTTATCTGTTAATCCTCGAACCTATAAAATTAATATTAAAAAAAGTTCTTTATTTTTCTAAAGTCGGTATATATATATATGCGTCTTACCTGTAAGCTCTCAGCTGTTTTTAAAAAGGCAGGCAACGAACTTTGACCAACGTTCACCTCGCCTTTGTACATAAAATCGAGAAGTGATCTGATTTCTGAGTATCTGACATCTTTTAGAAAAATTATGGGATGTGGGTGGTGATTTTGCAGGAAAATTGTTTCGAAATATGGGCTGCATGCTGATAGAATTGTCTGATGCGCCTAAAATTATAAAACAAAACATTTTATATTCTAATCTTGTTAGTTCCTACTAACACTCTTTTCAAGGATAAAATATGAAAACCCGTCCGTGTGGATAAAATATTATAATATTCAACTCAATGCAGGTGAAGAATAATGTACAAACACAAAATAAGTAAAATAAACAATAGTGTAAGATTATGAGATGACAAATTTCTCTCACGTATTTAATTTTTACTGCAGCCTTTTAGGCGAGAAAAAAAAGGAGACCGTTTCTTCTACACTATAAGACTACAAATATAGGAATGCTACGCAAAGTGAAAAGGTAGGATTTGTAATATGAAAACATAAAAAATGAATTGTCACACAATTCCATCTGTTTCCTTGCAAATTGTGTTTTTTAGTTACGTGAGGCATTTAACTGCAATATTTTTTATAGTATAGTTTAAGGATGGAAGAGGAATTTTTGGATTTTTATTAAAATGAATTCATACCTTAACTGTTTCACCGTCACAAGCTAATGTGACATCACATAACGCCTCCCTCTGCAGCAGGGAGGTCAGCACACCAGTTAGATTAGACGGATGATTGTTCCAGCGTAGACAGAATTGCTGGTCCATAATAGCTCCTTGGTCAGTGTTGTACCTGTAAATGAGACAAAAACAACAAATAATTTAATAAAATGTCGATTTAAAAGTTAAATTAAGTGTTATGAATTACTATATACGTGCGAAATTTCACATGACAAATTGTTAAAATCGATATATCATATCATCCATCTACGAGTACTTCGTAAGGTTCGCTTTCAAAATGTGTCCTTTAATGTTTGCATTATGTAACTTAACCCTCAATCAATGATATTATGTTTACTTTACATCTATAATCACTTTGATATTAAACACTATGATCGGAATTATTAAAATGTACATATCGTACGTTATATGTATGTATGTATGTTTGTCATCGTTATATTGCTTTGATATGAATGCTGTCCTGACTAGACATCAAGCAAACAGTTTAACATATAATGTATAAACATATAAATGAAACATACATACATATGTGATATGTATATTCATTGGAAGATATTCATATAACTAATTAACTATGGATATATGATGAAGATATGAAGATGGTTGTGATGAAGATGATGTTGACAAATGTTAACTTTAATAAATAATTTTGATGAATAACTAATTTATATTCAATGTCAAATATTATGTTTAAAATATTTGTGTGTAAACAGGAAATGGATAATGCATAAAATCAGTTAAATTTTAGTGTACGAGTAACATTATTATTTGTAAAATATTTTGAACCATTTTGATTGAAGACTGTTAGAAATCATTTAACTTTTCTTTTTCAATTTTATATTTTCAATTTAACGTGAATTTGTTCACATGAAAAGCAGTTAAAACATTTAAACAATGCAACTCAATCAAACCTTTACTCTCAAATCCTATTCTTGCAAACGTGTCATTAGCATTGAATACGTATAGGGTGTTTTTGTCTGCATGAAATGGTTGATTCCTATGCGTGTTTCACATTTGAGAATGCCAAACTATGTTGACATTTCTAATCAGTTTGAATACACTGGTGGACAAAATTACGTTTTTTTCGGCAGCACAAATAAAATAAATCTTTTTTTTTTAAAGGATTAAGATGTGTTTAATTCGAATCATGCCGTTACATTTTTCTATTACATCAGGCTTTTAAAATATTTCAATTTAAAAATGCTAAAAACAATCAAAAACGGCATTTTTAAGGCTAAGGTAAAACTCAAAATATCTCTTCACAATAAATTGTATGACGATTGTTCAAATCTTTCTGTTCTAGATACAGACACTTTAGTATCTGGAAAATACGCTTTGGAGTTAACTTTTAGTGTTGATTTGGAATCCAAAATTTAATTTTGACTAATTTTTAATTATTTTTATATTTTTTTTTAAATACATATCTCCAAAACTAGTACAATCATTTAGCTAACACAATAGTTACAAAAACAAAACTTTTCTTGAAAGCGTTTTGCTTTTTTCTGTTGAAAACCCCTTTTTCTTTTAAAATAGGTGAAGGCTAACAACTTTTAAAGATTTTTCGAATGTAATAGGAAATAATATAGATATTTCAAGTGAATATTAAAGAAAGGGACTAAACATTTGGAAAACCATCACGGATTTTAATGAAAAAAGAGGCTGGGATGCGACCCACACTGATAACTTCCCATCCCGTCTGTCGATTTGTCTTATTCAAAAGGTTCGTTGGTTTTCGTGTTTTGTTAAAAAAGTTGTCAGTTGAATTATTCTTAAAAATTATTAACAATATTTTGCATATAATGCAATAGTTTTATTTCGAAATGTATTTTTTTTAACGAGATTTTTAGTCGAAACCAATTTTTACCAATTTTAGTACCATTTCTAAAAAGTTTTTATTTCTTACATAAACAAATATAAATTGGATGAATTAAATTAATTTGAGAGATATCGAGAACCGAACATCAATTTCTACCAAATTTGCGTATTATTTTTTGTAGATTTTATTTTTTTATGAAAAAACGGACTGTTGGATTTTTATAAAAAAAAAAAACAATATTTTCTGTGAGATAAAATTAGCTTGAAGCCACTATTTAATTTTTGAAAAGATATTTGAGTCGAAGGTAAATGTTTACCAAGTTTAAGTAGCTATTGTTTTTTTAGGTTTTTAATTTTTTGGAAGAAAACTGTCAATTCCATTTTTCTCAAAATTCTACTGAATGTTGAAAACAATTTTTCTTATAAAATAAAATTAGTTTGAAGCCAATATCTCAAATTTTTGAAAATACATTAGAGTCGAAAATCAATTTTTATCAACTTCTAGTAATTTTTGTTTTGCTTTTCTATTTTTTGTAAAAATACTGTCAATTCGATTTTTCTCAAAATTTTACAGAATTTTGAAAACAATATTTTTTATAATATAAATTTAGTTTGAAGCCAATATTTCAAATTTTTGAAAAGATATTTTAGTCGAAAGTCAATTTTTACCAACTTTTAGTAATGTTTTTTTTGGTACAATGTACACATACGTGTTTTTTTCAAATTTTAAAAATTAATGTTTCAAAAATCGGACGTGAAACATTAAGTTTGAAGTAGGATTTGCAGTGCAACTTTATTGCTACTAAGAAAACCTCGTCGACCAGTAAAATTTATCATGGATCCCTTATCACCAGAACAACGCTTTCAAACTCTGAAAATTTGCTTTGAAAAAAGTAATTTTCGCGAAGTTTAAATAGAACGTCATACATGTTTGATTATTTAGCTTCTTAAATAAGCAAAATTGGTGTTTATGGAGCAAAGACAATCCTTAAGCCATTGATGAATCACCTTAATCTTACCTTAACAAATCATCATTCAAAATTGGTTGTTTGGTGTGGCTTACAGGCTGCCGGCATTATTGGTCCTTATTATTTTTTAACTGAGGAATGTCGGGCAGTATCGACCCATGCTGACTTAAAGTTTGCTTTTAAGAATGAGTTAGCTAAAATTCGACTACATTTTGTTCTCAAAAGATGAAAAAACTTATCATACAGAGGGGTTAACCATTAATTTATTGCATTATTAATTTGTTGGCGACTTTATTTCCAGAAGTGGTCAAGACTCAAATTTAAAGGGGTTGGGTACCCTAGCTCCAAAGCAAAAATCCCCAAAACAAAATCCCCAAATCTAAAATCTCAAAAGCAAAAATCCCCAAAACCAATATCCTCAAATTCAGAATCTACAAAACCAAAATCCTTAAGTACAGATCCACCATATTTCGAGCATATGTACATATCTAAGAAATTATGTTTGGCGCCAAACATAATTTCTTAGATATACTCGAAATATGGTGAATCCATGCTTAAAGACTTGTGATGAGTAGAATGATGACCAGGGTTCGGACTTCTGATTAAATATCTCGAAAAAAAACGAAGCAGATCCAAAATTTGCGAAGTATATATTTATAAATTAAAGAAACGGTAATTTTATAAGAAAATGTTTCTTAGCAAAAATTAGTTTTTCAAAAAATAGCCAATCATTACTCAATTAATTAATTGAAAATAAAATTTAATCCCAATCATAAACTCGAAAACACACACACTATCACATTAATACTAAATAAACGAAGAAAGTAAATTCCTTCAGATCGTAATTACTGACACTTAAAGTTTGTAAGAAACAATAGTGATGTCTTTTTCACATACGCTGTAGTTTACCTGTCGATTTGCATATATTGACTATTTTTTTTCAATACAAAAGAGAAATAGAACTTGAAAAGCGAAGAAGATTCTATACCGAAGTAAATCTACTTCTTTAAAATTAAAATTATTTTAAAGTAAATGCACCACATAGTATCAAGACCTACACATAAATTATGAAAACCAACAGTCATTTACGGCGATTTAGATTTGGAGATTTCGTTTGTGGATTATGTGCATGGGGATTTAGATCCTGGGGATTTTGTTTTTGGAGATTTTTTGGAGATAACGAATTTGTGGATTTTTTAAAGTGTGGGGATTTTGTTTTTGGAAATTTTGAACTTGGGTATTATGTCGGTATCCCAGTTAAAGACCATCAACATATCTAGAAGAAAAATGCGTTTATATTTTTGCACTTAATTATTAATTTAAAAAAGATCTGCTATTTTTAATGGAAACCTTGCGCAGTCTTCTTTTAACTATTATTCTATTAAAATAAATCTTGATCAATAATTTTTAAAACTTTCAACTTTTTTAAATTAAAAAATCTTCACTGCAAATTTGGGTTGTACTAGTATACAAAATATTGTTCTCTGTTTTTCTTGTTAGCACTTCTTCATTATACGGAATGTCCCACAAAATTAAACATGACAGATCTATGTTGAAAAATCTTTAAAAGGTACAATAGTTGACATCTTTTCCTACACCTCAAAAAAATAGGTGGCACATTAGTTTACAATAAAACTCAATTTAAAGAAAATCAAATTTTTCTTTAGCTGCACATCAAGAATGTGTATTTCACTACAAAACCGTATTTTCCCTCAATCCACCAGTATCTACCCTATTAAGGGTAGTCAAAACCTTTTAAGTGTATGCGAAATATGTAAACAAAATGTATGTGTTTGTCAAATAAATCGTTCTGAACGTAAAAATTCCGCATTGTTCAGTAAAATCTTTTAAAGAAAACGTATTCAAAATTTCTGAACTGGTATCAAGTTTAAAAAAGAATTGTAATAAGCAGTCAACCAGTTTCTAGAATCATTGTTTTTTAAGTTTATTTTAAAAACTTTTCTTTAAGGTACTGCTGGTTTGTGAATAAATATAAAATGAATTACCAAACTAAAGATCTACTCATGTTTACATATTTACGTATCATAATACTTTAAAACTTTGAAAGATACACACCAAAACTATCAACTGGCAAAATAGAAGAATAAGAGTTATCCTGAATCCGTCTACTCAAGAATTTATAAGAATTGACTTCTGAAGTTGTAAGGGCTGAAAACTATTGATATATTCTAAAATGCACTTTCATCTGTGTTTTGCTAAGGCAGTAACTTTTACGACAATAGAAAAGAATATTAAAATTGAAAAACTGATTTTTCTATTTTTGTAAATTTTGTCTTCCATTTTCATTTAACATAAAAGCTCTTCAAAACTAGGATCATTCCTAGAAAATAAAATTGTTTATAATTTAGATATGTCTAAGTACATGTGAGTGTATCTTTGAAAAGTTACATCTGAAATAGAAATTCTTTTTCAGTTCTTACGATACCTTTTGCTTAAATAAGGAATATTATTTGCATATTCTTGAACATAAGAACAAAGGTATAAGAAGTTCAAAAGTTACAAAAAAGTTAAAAGTAGAAAACTGATTTAATTCAGATTTATTCGAAAAATGTGCTGCATTTTTTTCGAAGTACATTTAGTTATAGTTTTGACCCATGCATAGGGTGTTTCTTTTTTTTTATGTTGGAAAAATACTGGAGGTTTGTTTTCCTTAATGGATTTTCACTGGGAACAAAATGTGGTTTAATGAGAATTTCTTTGAAATATTATTTTCGACAGCAAATTAACTTTCAAAATTTGAGTACACAACTCCCTTCAATATCTTGCCACATAGAAGTTTAAAGCAAGCTATTAAATAAGTTCGTAGCTTAGAAGGCTATAACTTTTAAGAAGTTTGATACATTTTTTAACTTATTGGTTCTTTAACAACCACAAACAAATCAATTCTCTTAAAGGACTCCCATCCACGAAACGTGTTATTATTATCCTTTACATGTTTAAAAAAAGTTCGAACAGTTAATATTAAAAGTGAATGAAAAACACAGCTCATCACATAAACTAATGGACATTCCTAGAAGCTTGAGTGTTACAGCAGAACTTTTTGAAGGGTGGACAGAGAGCTTATGTTTTCCAACTAATATCTAATTATTTTGATAGAAATTTAAAAATTTAGATAAAAATAATAAAAGGTATTTTATTTTTTATATTATGCGCACACTCAAGAGGTTATGAATACCCTCATAATAATTAGACACATTGCGAGTAATAAGGAAGGGAGGACAGAATTAGAAAGACATTAATTTTGAATGTCTGCACATTGTAGTGGAAAATATTAAGCCTGGTAAAAAATGCCACATTCGTGTAGTTCGGCTAAAGAAAGAATCCATGTACTTAACAGTACGTCCGAAATTGGGCTCAAGGGTAAACGTATCCAAAAAATTATTTGAACCTCTAACTAAAGCAATTGTATACACTGCCCTAACTTCAAAATCTAAAATAAGACCACGAACTACCCTTCCCCAACAACAAAAAAACACCCTGTATAAAAGAAATCTCAGAACACCCATACATTCCCCAAAGTCATCTATCTTGAAGTATTAAAATGTAAACTGATCATAATCTTAATCGCACACTAATCAAAAGATAAAAGTATCATTTAAGAAATAATTAAAACTAAACGATGAAAGACGACCCTATATACATATTATTTGTTTGTTGTAGACAAGCAATGATTTCTGATCAACAAGACTCAAAAGTAGATGAAAACATGCTGCCGCACACTGTTGCTGCTGCCGAAGAACCGAAGTGCCGCCACTACCGATATCGTTGCCACTACACCGAAACGCTGCGCCGCCGCCGGCCGCGCTGCTTCCATTGCTGATTTACTCTCTATCTCTATCATCAACTAAGTACGACTATAAATGTATCTATACATTATAAGCTACGACTATGTATATACAACTTAGCAAACTATGTACCTAATCATCCTTAGGAACATTTAAATCGCGTGACTGCAACTCATTGGTTATAAAATAATGTTGGGGAAGAAGACAAAGTTTTTCTTTTTATAAAAAGAATGTGACAGCAAGTGAGGCGTTAAATTGAATTTAATTGTGTGTTTATTTGCTGAATGAATATTGCTGGTTGAATTTCACAAGTTAGAAGTGAGAATGATTTGACCTAGTTGCGATTAAATTTGTTGTTTTTTGTAAAGTACAAGTACTCGTTTATGTACCTACAAGTAGTACAGAAATAAAATGACTTTATAGGAGAGTTATTGGAATGATTTTTCGCTAGGATTTGATTAATTAAGCAAGTTTTATTTTTTGGCAGAAATTTAATTACTAATTGAAAAGTTTTAAGAAAAAAAAAGTCAATGAAACTGACTATAATAGAGGTTCATGATAATAAAACACAAAGGTTGGACCTAGTTAAGAAGGAGTGTTTGAAAGTTCAAAAAAACTTCCTTCTCTATAAAATAGATCAATTCTTATCTTTTACTTCAAATTAAGTAGTTCAAAATGTCTGCATCCGGTGTTAAATGACTTTGAATGTTTTTAAATTACAGTAAAACAAGACTTAGATTTAATAAAATTTAACTATAAATCTGAGCCTTTGGCTACGAAATAAGGAAAACATGTTTTTAGCAGAAAATAAGCTTTCCAGGAAACTGTTTTAACTCAAAAGATCTCCGTCTTGATACAAAAAAAGTTCGTCGAATCTATGAAAAAAGGAAAACTTCCTAAAGATTTTTAATGAAGGCTTCCGTTTTTTTCCTAACCTTTAAGAGAGAGTTATTGATCAATTGAATCAACACAATTTGCATTGTATTAAAAAATGCAAAACAGCACCGTTTTCCTTTACTCTGAACTTGACTTTCTTTTCTTTTAAAAATATAACGCCGAAATTCGTGCTATTTTAAAGTTTTCTTTCGTTAACCCTTTCGGTACGAGAGTGGTACAGAACAAAGAATATTTATATGTAAATGTCCCACTCCCGTCCCGAAAGGATTAAAGGCAAATCCGCTAGAGAAACGTTCCGTGAGATTAATTATGTTTTGGGGGATGGTACTCTAATACTCTATCACTTTGAACCGCGGAGGAATGGTTTCGACGATTTATAGCCGGTGGCATGTCATGACATCGCCCAGGAGATGTGAGTTAGTCATTAAACCATTTTAAACTATCTCCAGAAGGCTGGATACAAAAAAAAGCTTGATGTTTGGGTGCCGCATGACTTAACGCAAAAAAACCTTCTTGACCTTCTGGAAACGGAACGAACTCGACCCATTTTTGAAGCGGATGGTGCCTGGCGACGAAAAATGGATCACTTACGACAATATCCAACGAAAACGGTTGTGGTCGAAGGCCGGTGAATCGCCCTAAACAGTGGCCAAGCCGGGATTGACAGCCAGGAAGGTTTTGCTGGGTGTTTGGTGGAATTCTCCCATCTACTGCGAACAACTGAACCGCTTGAAGCGTTCAGAATTGGACAACAAGAAGGATGTAGTGTTCCACCAGGACAACGCCAGACCACAAACTTCGTTGATGACTCGTCAGAAGCTACGGGAGCTCGGATGGGAGGTTTTATCGCATCCATCATATAGCCCGGACATAACGCCAAGTGGTTACCTACTGTTTCTGTTCATGGCAAACGCCCTTGGTGGTGTAAATTTGAACTCAAAAGAGGCTTGTTAAAAGTGACTGTCCGAGTTCTTCACAAATAAGGAGGGGGGCTTCTACGAGGGGGTATTATGAAGTTGCCGTCCAGAAGGAAACAGATTATGGAACAAAACGGCGCTTTTATAAAGCGTCACTATAAAGCATTGAATAAATAGCAAAAAAGCGGAAGGGAGATATTTTCCAACCTTTATGAAAAGATAACAGCTGCGAAATTCGACAGCTGAATAAAACCTCCAATTGGAAGACCCATAATTTCCAGATTTTGGTTGGGTTGTTTTTTAAAGATGTGTTTATAAAAGTTTATTTTTGTATTCAAGAATTTATCGTCTTACAAACAAACAACGCTTACAAATTGAATTGTTGAATTAGTTATCAAAACTAATGCTCTGTTTGGAAAGTTCATTACGTGGTTTTTCCATTTTATGGTCAGTTTACTAGACCTACAGAGGTGGCTTTTCAGGCTATTGTGACTAAATTTTGCACCCAATTTACTTTAATGGTCATTTAACTACCAACATGCTTACCCGGAGTGCGAACTGAGAAAAATATATTAGATGAATCGGTCAGTGTAAATGATGACCGGATTCAGTGCCGTTCGAAGTAAATAGGCCTCTGTTACTCCACTACGTGGAACATTTTACGGAACAATTTAGGAAGCCTTTCAAAATACCGGTCGTGCAAGAATTGTAGCCGAACGACTTACCTACCATAATATCGAATTTTTAAAAAGTTGGTCGAAGTTTCACTTTTTTATAAAAAAAAAAGTGATCGGCGACGAAGCTCATTTCTGTTTAAATGGATACGTACATATATAAATAAAACAGCAGTATTTCGAGTGAAGAGTATCCAGAAACATTGCAAGACCTATCGATTTGATAGAAAAAATCACTGATTCCAAATGCAATGTTACTATAAATGATTAGCGCTACCGTGGTATGATAACAAACTTTTTTTTTGTCTAAAATAAAAGACCTTGACTTACAAGAATCAATAAAGAAGATAGCACCCGAACTTGTTATCAATGACGTAAGTATCATCATTTCCCTTTCTGATATCTCCATCTATGCTGACGACATCAAAACTTGACCTGAACACCTGATGCAATACAAACAAATACAAAAAAATGCCAATCTATGACCTTCTCCCGTAAACGTTCACCTTAATTTTGTCGAACCTATCATATGCGTTATGTTTCCGTCCCTATTTTATTCTCTATTACTGATCTTGGGTAAATATGTGATAAGAAGCTAAATTTTTGATCTGATTTTAGACCATATAATTGCAAAAGCGAAGTTGGTAAAAGGAATTTAACAATCCATGCATTACAAAGTCCTTATATATAACTTATGTCAGACCTGTCCTTGAATATGCTAGCCAGATTTGAACACCTTTCCACATTAATAACTCTCAAAGAATTCAAGTGGTACAACGGAGATTTCTTCAATTTGCCTTGCTTAACTTGTCTTGGACTGATTCCTTTATCCAATCCCCTTATGAAGACCGCTTACAACTGTTAAGTCAACGCTTTCTCAACATCGTCATATCGCCTATATAATATTCATCCACCAACTTAACATTGGTATCATAGACTCTCCAGGTTTATTAGAATTGAATGTTAAATGTTAAATATGACCGTATCAATGAACTCCAGTCTAGTTTTGAAAGCAGATGCTCTTAATAGTCAATAGTTTTGATTTTTAAAGTCACAAATAAAGACCATATAGACACGCTCTACTTGAAAAAATTGTGGAGGATAAGTAGAAGCCGCAAACTTTTGAACTTATTATGGAAATGTTGTTCCTCCCCTTTTATAAATAAGAAGCTAAAACATTGTACTATTTTAAATTTGTTTAAATACATTAATTCGTTTATTAACTTGTTAATTAATCATTTATAGTCTAGTTGTAAATACAAATCTACGAAACAGAAGCTCTATAAAGCTTAAAGAATATCTCAAGATACTATGTAACCTACCTTACTAATTCTAAACAAGTCTGGTAAAAAAGTTCTCATAATATACATAAATAATGTAAAGTTTCTTATAAATTATGTCACACTGATTAAACAACAAATAAAAACCTAACCTACGCTAACTAAACATGCAGTATCTGCGCTAACAAAGCTTGCATTTTGTTTTCTTTCATACCAAGCTCACTGATAAATTTATACTACAGCTTGTTGGAATTTTTGCAAAAACAGAAAAAAAAAATATTTTATTAACTCATCTAATAAAAATAAAAATACTCGTATCGTATAATTGAGTAAACACACGGCAAGAATGAACAGTTCAATCACATTCCACATTATTCGCATGCATTAATAAACTGCACATTGACTGCAATATTGAAAGTGAAACTGATTGTGATTCTGATTCTCTTGTTGTTGTTGGTGTTCTAATGACCGTGTCACTCACTTCGTGAATAGCCTACGTCATTCTCACTTTAATACTCTAAAATAACAAGTTTCAATTTTTAACAAAAACGCAACGATGACAAATTTTGCCTACATACCCGAGACATGCGCGCGCACATTATGACTCCTATGAAAGCTTTTTGATATAAAAATTAAAAAAAAAAGTAATTGAAAAAAACAAAAAAATAATCGGGTACTCTTAATCAAATAAATAATAATAATAATAATAAAATGAACATTGTATAACATGTGAGTGGTTTTAAATTTAGAATATTCACACCTTTCCTCACACAGTTCTCTCGCTCTCACAGAATGATCGTTCTGTTCGGAGGAGCGACAGCTGCGCCGGACAGTGGGCCGAAATCATGTTTTGAGTGTCCAAATAATTATTTTTTTGGAAGAAAAATGTCAGTCTTTTTAGAACAACAAAAGTTTTAACTGTGAAACGGACTAGTTTGATGAGCTCATAAAAAACCCACACTGAAAACTTCCCATCACTTCTGTCGATTTGTTTAAAACCATTACAAAATGTTAATAACAATATTTTGTGTGAGATGAAGAAATTTGAAATCAATATCTTTCTAATTTTTCATAATACTTGAGTCGAAACCCCTTTCTTTACAGTTTTTTTTCTAGGTTTTCGTATTGTGTACAAAATGTTGTCAATTGAATTTTTCTAAAAAACTAACTAAAAGTTAGCAACAATATTTTCCACTAATAAAGTATCTTTGATTTCAATTTTTGTTTTTGTTACTGATAGTTTTAGTCGAAAATCAATTTTTTACCAATTTTAGTAGCATTTTTTTTTAAAACTTTGTATTGCTTATCTATAAAAATATAAATTAGATTTTTCTTATACCATAATCTTACGTTAACAACATAATTTAGCAAAGAATAAAATCATTTTTAAGTCAATATCTTCTTATTTGTCCTTAAAATATAAATAAATTAGATGGCGCAACAGTCCGTTCAGAACAAGGGTCTAGTGACATACAACTCTAAATCATTCCCGTGTGCGAGTAATGTTGTCAGGGATTGAGGGGACCTACAGTTTTTTAAGCCGAATCTGAACGGTTAATTTGAGAAAGCACTTTTAATGACAAGAATTACTCTTGTAGGATTTGTCAATTCTTAACAAGGAGGCAGTACCCGTGGAAAAAACTTAAGATGGCATAGGCAGGGATTAGACCCAAGACCTCTAGCATTAAAGTCCTACACACTACCCATCACGCCACGGGAATTACTATTATTTGTCCTTACTATTATTAAATTAATGCTCTCATTACTAAAATGTTGTAGCGAAAATTAGACGTGTGGTTTTTTAATCTGGCAGTAGTTTTTGGAGTTAGTCGTTTTGGCAGCTGTCAATTGAATCATGCTCAATTTGATTTGATATTTTATAATGAATAAACTAACTCTTAAAAAAACGTTTATAAATCATGTACATTTATTACCAAAATTATGATTCGGTTAGCTTACTTCAAAAAATCAATTATTTGAAGGAAACTTTTGGTTTGAATATATTTCGCGTAATGGGCCTGTGGTTATGTGAAATCGCTTGTCTAGGCAAATAAGCCCGAGACGATTTAAGACTCGCAAGAGAATACTTAGCGTGTTATTGCTGACATACGGCCCCAAATTGGTGGCATACGGCAAAAAGTATACAAAAATTGGACCTCTCTGCTAGAATTTATTCGAGCCAGTCGTTGCGGCTACTTGCCAGAAATCATTTTTAGAACAAACAATTATCTTTAAAAAAAAAGCTAAATTCTTGGTCAAAACTTTTAATTACACTAGACTACAAAATGAAGTTTATTTTCTGTCCCACAAACAAAACTATACTTAATTAAACGATTAAGATGTCTTATCTTTGAATCTGGCGCTGACATTTTTCTATCATATCAGGTATCTAAAATATTCGCCTTTATAAATGTTAAAAAAAAACAATCAAAAACGTGGGTTTTAAGGCTAAGTTAAAACTCAAAATATCTCTTAACAAAACATTTTATGATGATTTTGCTTAGTTTTTAGTGCTGATTTCAAATCCAAACATTAATTTTAACATTATTTTTATTTTGTTTAATATATTTCAACAACTTGAAATAAAAGAAACAGATTCGTTCCAAGAAAAAAACTTACTTTTAAACCCTTTTTTTTTTTTTTGAAAACTGTTTTAGAATAAATGGCTTAGCGTTTCTTTCAGATTTTTTAAAACAGTTAAATCTAACAATTTATAAAGATTTTTCGAACAGTATATGAAATAATATAAATATTTTAACTGAATATTGAAGAATTGAAGAAATTTCAAAAAGTTATATGTCGAAAACCTGACATGATACATTCATTTTGAAATTGGATTTGAATTAAAACCACCAAAAACCATTGGAAAAGTGCAATATAATTTTCAGTATTAAAACCTTTCTTCTTGAAAACTTTATATCAGCCTCATTTCGGGCCACTGTACGCGAGCTACAGCGTACGAAACAACACATTGTCGTTGGTGGCAGCAGCGGCGAGCGAAAGTTTCTGTCGCCCCCGTGCGTCGTAGCGTTTTAGAAGTATTTGTGACCGGCAATGGCGGCAAATACTACAAAATTAACAATGTATCTGTGCTTATTTATTATCTCATATGAAACTGAGCTTTTTTTTGCTTACATATCGCGGATGGTAGAAGTTAGTTTTTTTTTTTGTTTCATTTAGCGAGAAACGCCAGACGCGCTTCGCTCCACTGTGCCTGTACGTCAACGTCGTCGTCGTTCTTCAACGCCGTCTTTCTGTTATCGGACAAATTTTAAGCGAAAGTGAACAGAGATTATTATAAAATTTTTGTTTGTATACCTAACCTATCTGATTCTGATGTAATTTTTAAAAGCTTATAGCACAGATAACACACCAACAAAATAATAATAAAATTTATGACATGCAAAATCAGTTTGAGTTTAGTTAGGTACCTACATACATATATGTATATTTTTTAAGCCTCAATCACGTCATGTGGTAAATGTGGTATAACAGATTTTTGAAACCAGCGAAACGGCGGCGAGCGACAAGACGCGACTCGACGGTTTTCAAACCATCAACTCTTCTTTTTAATCAAACATTTTTGTTGATAAAACGATTCTTTTTTTGTTTTATAAGTATTTTAAGATAATGTGTGGTTAACAACACTTTTTTTTTTTTGAAATTTTGTAATTCTGTTATCAACGAAAGGTATAATTTATTTAAAGGAAATAGGTTTTTTTTTTAGTTTCTTGTTCTCAAGATAAATTTGTATAAAATTATAAAAATTGGTCTTTAGTTTTTTTTCATTGTTTTAAAGCCAAGCTTAATTTGAGCCAAAGTATTTCTTAGAAAACTATAATTTTTTGAAGTTTTCAAAGGGAAGTCAAAATTTCGAATGATGTATTGTGTAAGTAAAAAATAACAAATGTTTAAAATGACGTATTCTCAAGAGAGAAAAAAAAGAAACTACGACAATCGATACAAAAATTTAGTCTCAAGAAATTAGAAAAGAACTACACCTATCAGCGTTTTAACTGTTTGCCTTTATTATTTTTGGAATGCATTGATTCTTATGGTCCTTAGAATGTTAAGTAAATACGACATTAATATTTTGGAAGATTTTTATAGAAGACATAATGACGTTTTGTTGATTTCAATCTACATAAGTATACAAATTCAACGCTCATCTTAAAATGCTTGCTTGACACACAAATTAAATAATTATATGTGAAGTTATCCCTCAATTTTAAGCTTTACAGAATGGAAACCTAGGTTATTTGACACTGACAGATACAACATAGTTAAATATCTTGATTTAAAGTCAGGATCATTTCTCTGCGAAACAAAATGAATGCGTTACAATTGAATAACTTTTGGTAAATATTGAACATTTATTTTCAAAGGTAAATTATGTGTACCTACCATGTTGCACAAACAGTGGGTTTTTGAAAAGAAGTTTTGGCAGAAAGAAAGCTTTCACCTGGATAAGTGGACGAAATTAATGGTACCGGTCGTCATATGGTGTGCACGGAGGATAATTTGTGGCGCTCAATTCAAGATCCCAACAACTCAACATTTCACGCACGCAGGCTAGGAAGAATTTTGCGTAAAGATTTTGGATTATTCGCTAACAATTATAGTCCGGGAGCTAGCAACGTTTGGAAAACAAGAATTTTAGGTCGGCCAATTTTTTGATATGTTGTCTTACTTGCTTTTACGGTTAGAGTCTGGGCAGTCTGGCTGGCGGTAGTGGTTGCGTTTAGGGGGGAGGGGCAATTTAAAAAAATTATTACTTAAAATGGGGAAAAAATAGTTAAAAAATAACGGTAATACTTACAATTAAGTATTATACCTTTTTTTAAAGCCAACACTTTTGTCTATTAGCCTGTTTTTAAATCAAGTCAAAACTATGCATAGTTTTTGAAAAAAATTGTTTTAAACTCAAAATTTGGTAAAAAAAAAGTTAAAAATATGGTTTAAAGTGTAATTTTTCAAAACCTTAAGATTATTTATTATTTTTTTTTCTAGAATTCATTGATCTTATTTGTTTGTGATCAAAAACTGAAAACTAGATGATTTTATTTCTACTAGTTCTCGAGAAAATTGAAGATTACTAAAAATCGAATATGGATTAGGATATACCTAGGCTAAATTAATTTTTCAATTTTCTCAAAAACTAAAAGACATAAAATCATCTAGTTTTCAGTTTTTGATTAATAATTAATAAGAGCAACAAATTATTTAAAAAAAAACATATTTATAAACAAATGGTTTTGAAATACCTATTGAAGTTGAAATTTTTTTTACTTAAATTTTGAGTTTAAAATTATGTTTTTCAAAAACTGTGCATAGATTTGACTTGATTTAAAAAGTGGCTAATAGAACAGAATGTTGGCTTTAAAACAACGTATAAAACTTAACTGTAAGTATTGCCGTTATTTTGTAACTATTTTTTTCCATTTTAAGTAATAATTTTCTTAAATTGCCCCTCCCGCCTAAACGCATAGTAAAAAATGCTGATTTTTAACTGTTCTATACAAATCCGTCATTAAACTTTGTCGCCTAAGTTATCGTACTCTCCCCAAACTTTTTTTACTCAATTAATTTTTTGTTCAAAAAATTAAAAAAATCGCCTATGACACATAATAAACAATCATAAAAATGTCTGGCAATAATAAATGCATATATAGGAGACCTATTTAAAGGTGGAAAATTGGAAATTAAGCTTTAAAAAAATCTTTTAAAATTCAAAATTATCACCTGTACAGGTAGGTTGTGCACTAACAAACGGAACCGCTACCGCCAGCCAGACTCTAACCGAAAAAGCAAGTAAGACAACATATCAAAAATTTCAACTTCAATATTTCAAAACCATTTGTTTAGGTTAGGTTAGGTAATAAGGGGTGTGCACAGCATGAAGCTGTTGCGTACACGCCTGCTGGTCCATTGTGATCCCCTGTAAAAGTAAAAGTAAGCATCGATGCTCCTCAATCATTGCCGATTAGCGTAGACTGGCTCGTTAACGAACCAGCCTGTGCTATCTATAAATTTCCTCATGTTTGCCATAGAGACCTGTGCTAGATCATCCAGTTCTTCAACAAACCTGTTTCCGAAATGACGGAGTCGGCTGGTTTGGAGGTTCGGACAGTCACAGAGCAGGTGTTTAATGGTTTCTATTTCCTCCTCATCCTGACAGCTCCTACAGAAATCGGGTGCAAATGCCCCTATCCTATTAGCCATTACGCCAATGGCGCAATGATCTGTTAGTACACCTATCAAGATTTTAATGTTCTTTTTACTCAGCGATAGAATGTACCGAGTTTCCTTTTCATTTATGTTAGGCCATAAACTTCTAGAGATTACGCAATCGTCTCTGGATTTCCAGGAGTTATTGATTTTCTCTTTTAGTTTAAGGTCTATCTTCCTTTTGAGTACCCCAATCGGGACGAGTGGTCCCCTACCCGAATGGTCGCTACTAATTATATCTGCTTCTGACCCTTTCCTGGCTAGTTCATCTGCTTTATCATTACCTTCTATATCGCTATGTCCAGGAACCCAACACAGCTTTACCTGGTTAGTGTGGCAACCATTTGTTTATAAATATGTTTTTTTTTAAATAATTTGTTACTCTTATTAATTATTAATCAAAAACTGAAAACTAGATGATTTTATGTCTTTTAGTTTTTGAGAAAATTGAAAAATTAATTTAGCCTAGGTATATCCTAATCCATATTCGATTTTTAGTAATCTTCAATTTTCTCGAGAACTAGTAGACATAAAATCATCTAGTTTTCAGTTTTTGATCACAAACAAATAAGAGCAATGAATTCTAGAAAAAAAAATAATAAATAATCTTAAGGTTTTGAAAAATTACACTTTAAACCATATTTTTAACTTTTTTTTTACCAAATTTTGAGTTTAAAACAATTTTTTTCAAAAACTATGCATAGTTTTGACTTGATTTAAAAACAGGCTAATAGACAAAAGTATTGGCTTTATAATACTTAATTATAAGTATTACCGTTATTTTTTAACTATTTTTTCCCCATTTTAAGTAATAATTTTTTTAAATTGCCCCTCCCCCCTAAACGCAACCACTACCGCCAGCCAGACTGCCCAGACTCTAACCGTAAAAGCAAGTAAGACAACATATCAAAAAATTGGCCGACCTAAAATTCTCGCTCGAAAACGTTGCGAGCTCCTATACTATTATATTTAACTCAGAAATTGAAGGCTTACGATCATCTGGTGGTTCGTTATAGCAGGTTTGGTCTTACATCAAATTAAAATGGAGAAAATCATCTATTTGTGAAGAAACGCATTTTCATTTTGGCGACAGATTGCGCTACTGCGAAATTTGATACATTGCTTCGTCTTTAATAGAAATAAGGTCCTATAGTTCGTTTCTCAGTGATTCTAAATCATCAATCCATAGCGACAACGGAAAGTTATATTCTGATGCTAAATCATACCAGTCTTTAAAAGGAGGGTACCTTCCCCATAGAGTTGTCAAAATAATGTTTTTCTCAATATCGTTGTTAGGTATCTGATTAACTTTAACAATATTATCTGCTTTAACCTTAAGGTTTTTTAAGTTCAATGTAGATACGGTAGTTTGGTGTATTAGAGGGAAGTTTGAAAATACGTTTGGAAAAGTACCGTTGGACTAATTCTATAACTATAAAGAAGACTTTTGATAGTTCACTAAATAACTTTAAATTTAATCGAAGCATCTATAGATTTGATTTTGAGAAAGTTTGAAAACATACAATTATGATAGCTGCTTTTGCTATCCTTGGTTTTGCCTTTAAAATGAGCACCAATTGAAGCACCTTGATAAGCAGATTTCCAAACATAAAATCCCTTGAAATTTGGTCTTCAATGTCATTGATGCAGAGGCATAAAATTAAGGGACTTAAAATAAAACCTTCTGGCACTCCTGTTGACAATCTTATACCAATTTTAACTACTGAACTTGTATTTGTATTATATTGTATATGTATTCTAATGAACTTTGTAGACAAATCAATATCTGTAAGTTTGAAAAGCAGTAACCTTCTGTTTATATGAAAGGCAATTTAAATTAAATTAATTTTCTTTATCAAGAAAACGTCGTTATAGTACAAATTTGATCTACTGCAGAAATATTCGCTCGGCACCCAGCTTGGAAGCAACTTATTTTATTATCCCTTTTAACCTAGGTAACAAGCTTAAGGTATATTGATTGTATAAAAATTTTCCGCAGAGAACTGAGAACAGAGATTAAAAAAATGTAACTAAAAAATGTATTTAAAAATAGGACGTACATATATGCTAGAGTGTATAAATAAATGCTTTTATAGAGCTACCTTCCATCCTAGTTTTAACAGAAAAATTGATGAATAACAAAAATATTTAATAAATGCTTCTACTACAATAAACTAAAATTTTCAAGGTACTGATGTTAAGCTTTTTTTAGATTTTTTAAGAAAAACTGTAAAGTGAAAGTGTTTTATATGAGAAAAAGTAAATGAAATGTCTCACTCGGAGTAATGAGACTTTAATCTTAATACATGTATAAAAACCCAGTGTCATATGTATGTTCCCATTTTATGTGTAATTTGGTCTAACTTGAGATATAGGATAGTTTATATTTCGATTAATGGTCTTAATAATTTATAATCTACACTAATATTATAAAGAGGAAAGATTTGTATTTTTGTATGTAACGAATAAACTCAAAAAGTATTGGACCGATTTTAATAATTCTTTTTTCATTAGAAAGCTACATTATCACTGAGTAACATAGGCTATATTTAGTACTAGATTACTACAGAAATCTTTAGAAATTCCTATTAAAACCAACCGAAGGTGTAAAAAAATTAGCCATAAAATGTCTTTCATCGCATACGCTGCGAAGAGTATTAATGATAGGACAAAAAAATGTTTTCTAATTTATTGATTCATGATCGTTTTAATTAGCATGCCTATAACTTAAATATCTGTACCTATTTATGTCTTCCCGTGCGAAGCCGGGACGGGCCGCTTGTATCATATATTTTTTCTATAATTTCCATTGTTCTGCCTTATAGATTGTGAAATAAAGTCAGTCCTTGGTTTCATTAAAACAAGGAAATATTTCAACATTAAATACGTTACCAGGAAGATTGAACTTTATCAGAAACTTTCCGGCTATGAATTTCGACAAAGATAAGTAAACTTCTAAAAAAAGCTATTTGCAAAATGTTTTTTTTAGGTCTAGGTACATTTTGGCTCTTTTCTTATCAAACCACGTATTTAAAAAATACCTATTAGTTTTTTGAATACTTGCAAAAAATTAAAGATTTTTCGCAAATTACCATATACATAACTATTTCGAAACTCTTTTAAATTTTACATAACGAACGAATGATCTATCATTATAGAAATTAAAGTAAGTTTGATTGTTGTTTCTATGGAGCTATGGGTTTCTTTAAATACTCATAGTTAATTTTTTTTAAAACAGTATCTAGTTATAATTCACACTCAATTTAATACCTACATTCCAAAAAATAGGCATTTTTAAGTCAATATGTATATTCTGTAACTTTGTGAAATATTTTAAAGAAAGTTTTTTTTTTTTCAGATCTCAATTCTGAAAAAAATTTTAACCCCGTAGCCTTTTATTAGTAAAATATCATTTCAGTAAAGTGACATCTAGTACCATTTGTACATAGGGACGCCTCTTTACTTGACATTCTTGACAACCACACTCATGTTAAGGTATTTCAAAAGCTAATACTTCATATCATCACACCTCTTCTCTCGTATTTTCATATACATATAAAAAGAAATTGAGTTAGAAAAATATAAAACTTAAATTCAGCAAAAACCATCAACATCATTCATCTCACATAATATTTTAACTTAAAATATCAATTTCACACTACATGCCGCTGGCAGATGCAGTGTCCTACAAAAAGGAAGTATTTGCGCATCATACAAATTGCATATAAAATACAACAACAGTCACTCAAATATCATTTGATTGTCACATCAAGTGTGGAAATTGATATATTTATGTACATATGTTTGTTGTTTATTCATTGTAAAATGTGTAGTAAATGTCAATATAATAGAAGATTTAACTTTCGTATCTATGTATGTAGTTATATACATATATAAATTTGTAGATTTAGAGTTGAAATTCAATATAATATTGTGTTTTTACAATCGAATTATGAAGAACAATCAATACAATTCATCGTGTTGCAGATGTGATTGAAAGCTTAGCTGTTTTTGTTGTTGTTGTTTTGAATTAAACAAATCAATTGAAACTTATTTTGGAAATAAATCTAATCCTATTTGTAAAGTACACACGCGAAGATAATAAAACATATTCAAATATAGACGATTATTTATTTCATATATTTTACATCGGATTGAATTGAGAATTCAATAAATAAAGAATAAATTTTATGCTTTAAAAATAAATTATGTTAAGACTCTTTTATGCTCCAATGATTAATTAAATCAATCAATTCTTACAGCGAATTTTGTAATAATCCTGTTTTAGCTGTTGATTATTGATTATTGATAGGAAAACCTTTTATTTAAAAAAAAGTAAGTATACGCCATGTTGTACCGTTTTGTACCAGACTATTATTAATTTCCCATGGGAAGTTATTGTAATCGGTCCGATTTCTCGAATTGAAAATTTTGACATTTCTCGACGTTTCAAGGTCCCTAGAGTCGAAATTAAAGATTTTTAGAAAGATGTCGGTGCGTGCGTGTGTACGTACGTTCGCGACGTTTTTTCCGTCGTCCATAGCAGAAAAACCAGTAGAGATAGCGACTTCAAATAAATTTTGTTATACAGATAATAATGCAGAAAGATGCAGAATGATGCAGAAAGGGCTCTCAAGAAAATTGAGTTTGGTTGGTGGTTTTTTTAGCAATTTGAAAAAAAGGTGAACATTTTTGGTTAACCCTAAATATCTCAGAGACTTGAATTAAATTTTATATTATATTTTGTACGGTGATACAAAACAAAAACATTTTTGGAAAAAAATCCAATTAACGGTTTTTTTTATAAATCCAAAAAACTGAATCAAAAATTGTCACCTCGAAAATTTTACGAATAAAAAATGATTTTATCTCCAAAATAATTTTGTGCGAAGAACAACGTTTTTAACATCTGGTTAAATTTTGAAAAAAAAAATCAAATTGGCAGTTATTTTTATAAAAAATAAAAACCTAAAAAAACATTACTCAAAGTTGGTAAAAATGTTTTCAACATTCGGTAAAGTTTTGAGAAAAATCGAATTGACAGTTTTTTTACAAAAAATAAAAACTTAAAAAAAAAACTAATGAAAGTTAGTAAAAAATGATTTTCGACTCAAATAACTTTTCAAAACTTTGAGAAATTGGCTTGAAACTAATTTTGTCTTTTAAAAAATATTGTTGTCAACATTCAGTAAAATTTTGAGAAAAATCGAACTAACAGTTTTTTTCTGAACCTAAACAAAAATTAACAAAAGTTTGTAAAAATTTACTTTCGACTCAAATAGCTTTTCAAAAATTTAAAATATTGGCTTCAAACTTATTTATCTCACAGAAAATATTTTTTTTCGATATTCAATAATTTTTTTATAAGAATCCAGCAGTCGTTTTTTTTCATAAAAAAAAATAAAATCTACAAAAAATAGTATACACATTTGGTAAAAATTGATGGTCGATTCTCGACATCTTTTAAATTAATTTAATGCATCCAATTTGTATTTATATAAGAAATAAAAACTTTTAAGAAATGCTACCAAAATTAGTAAACATTGGTTTCGACTAAAAATCTCGTTAACGAAAATAGATTTTTAAATAAAACTATTTCATTATATGCAAAATATTGTTGGTAATTATGAAATTTTTAAGAATAATTCAACTGACAATTTTTTTAAACACAACACGAAAACCTTTAAGCTTTTAAGCAAGACAAATCGACAGACGGGATGGAAAAATATCAGTGTGGGTCGCATCCCAGCCTCTTTTTATTATTACGTTGAATGAAAATTCAAATTCAAAGACTAAATTTTTTTTAATAAAACCTATTTTAAGGTGAAAACATGCATCAACAAAAGGATTTCAGAAGGGTTCTCAGTTGTAAACGAAGCTCGTACATATAAAAAAATGATGTATTTATAAAAATCACTATTTACAAAATTGACATACTGAAATTACTTGAATTTAAAAAGGTTTCGAGTATTTTTCTGGGGCTGAAATTGGTAACATTTTGTTTGAAATAAAATTGATCCATTTGTTATTCACATCCTCATTTCAACTAATAATTATAATATATACAAGAATGTCAGCTAATAAAGATTAAAAAACTTAAAAAAAGGTAACAAATACGCCCGAGTGAACCATCGCTTAAGTTATTTTTTAATCAGGTATAGTAACACCTATTTATAGTATATAGATGATGTTTTTACAAGGTGTTTTAATCACTAAATGTCCGCCCACAAACACGTGTCGTATTAAACAAAAAAATATATATATATTTCAAATTAACAAAAATGTGGGTCAATCCTAATATTCCTACGCAATATGTTAAATATACTTATTTTTGAGATATTTTTTCTACTGAAATGTAATTATTTTAACAAAAGTTTTCATAAATTAATATGAAGAAACTTGAAACCTATTCACACGTTGCTATGATACAAATATTTTAAAAATGTCTACTGTAAATGTAGAAGATAATCATTTCAATTACGAATAGTTTTGTTTTATGCAAACGTTCCGAAAGTAATGGTGTTATACCAATATTATAGAATTTTTTTTTAATTTTTGATAAAATAATAACTTTTTTGCTGCGCGCTCTACAGACGGTATTTTTTAAATAATTATCCGTAACCGTCTGTACATTTTTCTAAACGTTTAAAAAAATATTAATAATAATTATTATGTGTGGGATACAAAATTTGAAGTCAGTATTTTTCTTTGTTCTCTTAATACTCGACTCGAAAAATAGTTTCTTATCAGTTTTCGGTTATTTTGTAGGTTTTCTTGTTTTGAAAATAAATTGTTTATTGAATTTTTAAATACCCGTAGTGTGATGGTTTTTGCATAGGGCCAGAGGTCTTGGGTTCAAGCCATGTGCCATCTAAAGTTTTTTTTTCAGGGGTACTACCTCTTGCAAGGAGTTGACAAAACCTATAAGAGCAATTCTTGTCATGAAAAGTGCTTTCTCAAATTAGCGCCGTTCGGATCAAATCAAATCAAATCATTTTTTTTTTCGTAAAATATTCGAAATAATTTTGTTGCTCAGTCTTTTTGATTTATAAAAAAATGTATTTTGTTTTTTTAGTACAGTAAAACCCTCTTGTTTCACTTAAGTGGATGTAAAAAATCAATGAAGCGGATATTTAATGCTAGAAACAATATTGTTTTTATCTTTTGGACTTTTCTTGAAAGAAGTGAAAGAAAACAACAACAACAATAAAATAACATTTTAAAGCGTAAATACATACATAGATGTCTGTGAAATAATGAGAGATTCAAATGTCATTTTTGTGGTGAAAACGAGGCGAAGATGAAAAATGAAAGCGTTCAGCAATTTTCAGTTCTGTTAAATTTTAATTTTTTTTTTTTCAGTTAAAACAGTCAAAAATACTTGACAAAAGTGTTTCAGGTAAGCGGGTTTTTATCTTAAGCGTGTTTTCCTTAAGCGGTTTTTTTATATTTATTTGGTATCATGTCATATTATATAATTTTAAATTTCATTGAAGTCGCCAGCTAGTTATTGGTTTGTGAGATATTTTCGGTCAACTAAAATTTTTATTTTTTTTAAAATTGCTATAGTAAAAAATTAATTTTTTTGAAACTCCTTTTTGCACCTTTCTGTGTTATTTTTAACTTCCCATAGAAAGTTGTTGTGATGGGTCCGATTTTTCGAATTGAAAATTTTGACATTTCTCGACGTTTCAAGGTCCCTAGAGTTGAAATAAAAGATTTTTAGAAAGATGTCTGTTCGTGCATGTGTACGTACGTTCGCTACGTTTTTTTCGTCGTCCATAGCTCAAGAACCAGAAGAGATATCGACTTCAAATAAAATTTTGTTATACAGATAATAATGCAGAAAGATGCAGAAAGGGCTCTCAAGAAAATTGAGAACATTTTGGTTAACCCTAAATATCTCACGAACTAATGACGCTAGAGACTTGAATTGAATTTATATTATATAATTTAACGTGATACCAAATAATAATATTTTTGGAATAAAATCCAATTAACGGTTTTTTTTTATAAATCAAAAAAACTGAAAAAAAACATTTGTCACCTCGTAAATTTTACGAATAAAAAATGACTTCATCTCTAAACCAATTTTGTGCAATGAAGAATAACGTTTTTAACATCTGGTAAAATTTTGAAAAAAAAATCAAATACACAACTTTTTTTATAAAAAATAAAAACCTAAAAAAAACATTACTCAAAGTTGGTAAAAATTGATTTTCGACTCAAATATTTTTTCAAAAATTTTAAATTATGGCTTCCATCTTATTTTATCTTATAAAAAATATTGTTTTCATCATTCGGTAAAATTTTCAGAAAAATCGAATTGACAGTTTTTTTTACAAAAAATAAAAACCTAAAAAAAAAATTAATAAAAGTTAGTAAAAATTGATTTTCGACTCTAATATATTTTCAAGACTTTGAGATATTGGCTTGAAACTACTTTTAGTTTTTAAAAAATATTGTTTTCAACATTCAGTGAGATTTTGAGAAAAATTGAATTCACAGTTTTTTTTACAAAAAATGAAAACCTAAAAAAAAATTAATAAAAGTTAGTAAAAATTGATTTTTTACTCTAATATATTTTCAAGACTTTGAGATATTGGCTTTTAACTACTTTTATCTTTTAAAAAATATTATTGTCAACATTCAGTGAGATTTTCAGAAAAATCGAATTGACCGTTTTTTGACAAAAAATTAAAAACCTACAAAAAAATTAACAAAAGTTGGTAAAAATTTATTTTCGACTCCAATATCTTTTCAAGACTTTGAGATATTGGCTTTAAACTACTTTTATCTTTTAAAAAATATTGTTGTTAACATTCAGTGAGATTTTGAGAAAAATCTAGACAGTTTTTTTACAAAAAATTAAAAACCTAAAAACAAATTAACAAAAATTGGTAAAAATTGATTTTCGACTCAAATATCTTTTTAAATCTTTGATATTGGCTTTAAATTAATTTTTTCTTTTTAAAAATATTGTTGTCAACATTTGGCAAAATTTTGAGAAAAATCAAATTGACAGTTTTTTTACAAAAAATATAAACCTAAAAAAAACAATACTAAAACATAGTAAAAATTTACTTTTGATTCAAATAGCTTTTCAAAAATTAAAAATGTTGGCTTCAAACTAATTTTATTTTACAGAAAATATTGTTTTCAATATTCAGTAATTTCTTTATAAGAATCCGTTTTTTTCATAAAAAAATAAAAACTAAAAAAAAATAGTACACAAATTTGGTAAAAATTGATGTTCGTTTCTCGATATCTCTCAAATTAATTTCATACATCCAATTTGTATTTGTTTATAAAAGAAATACAAAATTTTAAGAAATGCTATTGGACAGACAGGATGAAAATTATCAGTGTGGGTCGCATCCCAGCCTCTTTTTGTATAATTAAATTAATTTGCAACCAATATCTCTAGTGGTTATTGAGATATGAATGAAGAAAAATGGTATCCCGAATATATGGGTACAAGGACGGACGAACGTACATACATACGTCTAAACCTTTGATTGAGATTCTAGGGATCTTGAAACCTCGAAAAATGTAAACATTGTCAATTCGACAAATGTAAAAAAACAAAAATATGGACAGGGATACATTAAATTGCTTTTATTAATAACTCTTTCATAAGTTTTTTGAATCTTTTCTTCAAATAACGAATTTGTTGCTAAAACAATAAAAATTTTATTAATTAAAAATGTGATACATTTATAAATTTAATTTTGTTTTCGGTTAAAAAAAAACAAAGCATCCTCACCTAGTTATTATATACAATATACATATGTATGTACCTGAGTGTAAATAAACCCAAAAAATCCAAATTCATTTATATTTTGTTTCTCATCGTTTTTATTATTTTTAAAATTACTTAATTCACGAGTTTGTTTATTTGTTTTTTATCAATACAATACCTTAACCCAATAAAAATATTATACATAGAAGCATTCTCTTATCACAATTAAGAAAATACTAACAAAAGAAAAGAGAACCTACCGCACGCACAATTTTGATATCTCTTTAATTTGTGCTGTTTTGTTAATAAAGCTTTGTATATAAAGTGCGTAAGGTGTGTAGATGTAGATGTACACATTTTTACTTATAGGCCTTTTTTAAATACCAATACTCTATATTTTATACTCTATCCACTGTTAAATAGGTACAACGAAAACCCACACGCACAATTGATGCCCCTTCATATTTTTAGATAAAGAATATTGTTGTGCGTAGTCGTGTGTTATTGTTGTTCTATACGCTATACGCTATACGCACATCACCTACCTATACACTTGGCAGCCTATATTTATGCGTGAGTCTGAATACGAAATTATACCTATACTATTTTATATATACAAAACCGCTGCCTACCTCAACTAGGCCATTAGATATATTTCACAAAGCGTGAGTTCAATGACCGCAGACTTCTCACACCGTGTACCGCTCCACACCGCACCAAACCGCGTCGCACTTTGGAATAATATTATTAAATTACTGTTTAATATTTTCATTTTTTTATTTTTTGAATGTTTTGAATCTCATTTTGGTTGCCCCTTTTTACTTTTACTTTTCATTTAATTTTTTGATATTTTTTATTTTCTTTTCTTTCGTTTTTGATGTTTTTGGTTGTCTTTTATTTTTGTATTATTTTTGATTATGTCAATTGTGCGTGTTTGCACCTGGGGATCTCGTTTTCGCATCTCTTAGCTCTTAGCTTACAAAAAAAATAAATTCCCCGGATTCTTTTAAGCGAGGAATAAAATTTTAATAATTTGTTTATTTGTTTGTTTAAATAATGTTCTTTTATCGGTCGATATTGTACACGTGTTTTTCTGTTTTGATTTTGACTTATAGGTAGGTTTGTTATGTAGTTAAAAATTCATCTTTTCTCCACTTCTTCTATGCATAATATTTAGAAATTGGAATAGTTACGTCCTATAGCTAAGTATAAATAATGCGCATGAAAAAGGAACAATACGAGAATTGTATAACCTCATTGGGCATAGTTTTTGTAGTAATTGTTTATTTTAATCTGATTCTAGGCTAAGCAAACACAAGAAACGATTGAATTGTATGTTCTAGAAATTAATTTTTATTGCAGTACATAAACACTTTAAGGGGCATTTTAGATACGCATTGGGTTATTAGGAATTTTGATGTGGTGGCCAGCTGCTCACTTTTTGAATTTCTTACTTTCAATTGCAAGTTCTTGTAATCGATTTGATTTGTCAAAATTTGTCTCAAGGTTTTAAGGTATCAAGAATTTAGAACTAAAAAATATTCTGAGATGAGAACAAAGAAATTTGTAAATGATATTCTTGAAATAAGCCCAATTGGCATTTGAGAAAATTCGAAAAGTATGCAATCCAAATCTAAATGCTTAAGCTTTTCGAGACATTAACCCTAAGCGGCCACACCTCATACTGGCCTCATACGAGTGGCCTGATAACTGATAACTTTCCTTAACGTCTGTCGATTTGTCTTGCTTAAAAGGTTTGTAGGTTTTCGTGTTTTGTTTAAAAAGTTGTCAGTTGAATAATTATACAAAATTTAAAAATTACCAACAATACTTTGCATTTGATAAAATAGTTTGATTTCAAAATCTATTTTTGCTAACGAGATTTTTAGTCGAAACCCAATTTTTAACAGTCTTAGTAGCATTTCTTAAAAGTTTTTATTTCTTATATAAACAAATACAAATTGGATAAATGAAATTAATCTGAAGTCAATATCTTTTATTGTATACGAGATATTGAGAACCGAACATCAATTCTTACCAAATTTGCGTACTATTTTTTGTAGATTTTATTTGTTATGAAAAAACAGACTGTTCGATTTTTATAAAAAAAAAGAGGCTGGGATGCGACCCACACTGATAACTTCCCATCCCGTCTGTCGATTTGTCTTGCTTAAAAGTTTGTCTACATGTATCAATTCTTACTAAATTTGCGTTCTATTTTTTGGAAGTTTTATTTTTTTATGAAAAAACGGACTGTTGTATTTTTATAAAAAAATTACTGAATATTAAAAACAATATTTTCTGTGAAATAAAATAAGTTTGAAGCCAATGTTTTTAATTTTTGAAAAGCTATTTGAGTCGAAAGTAAATTTTTACCAAGTTTTAGTATTGTTTTTTTTTAGGTTTTTATTTTTTTTTTTTAAAACTGTCAATCCAACATTTATCAAAATTTTACCGAATGTTGAAAACAATATTATTTATAAGATAAAATTAGTTTGAAGCCAATATCTCAAAGTTTTGAAAATATATTTGAGCCGAAAATCAATTTTTACCAATTTTTATTAATTTTTTTGTTTAGGTTTTTATTTTTTGTAAAAAAACTGTCAATTCGATTTTTTTCAAAATTTTTCTTAATGTTGAAAACAATATTTCTTATGAGTTAAAATTAGTTGGAAGCCATAATCTCAAATTTTTGAAAAGATATTTGAGTCGAAAATCAATTTTTACCAACTTTTGTTAAATTTTTTTTTCGGTTTTTAATTTTTTGTAAGAAAACTGTCAATTCGATTTTTCTCAAAATTTTACTGAATGTTGAAAACAATATTTTTTGAAAGATAAAAGTAGTTTAAAGCCAATATCTCAAAGTTTTGAAAAGATATTTGAGTCAAAATTCAATTTTTACCAACTTTTATTAAGTTTTTTTTTAGGTTTTTATTTTTTGTAAAAAAACTGTCAATTCGATTTTTCTCAAAATTTTATCAGATGTCAAAAACATTATTCTTCGTTGCACAAAATTGTTTTTGAGATGAAATCATATTTTAGTCGTAAAATTTTCGAAGTGACAAATTTTTTTTTTCAGTTTTTTTGATTTATAAAAAAAACCGTTAGTTGGATTTTTTTCCAAAAATATATTTGTTTTGAATCGCGTTGCAATATATAATATAAAATTTAATTCAAGTCTCTAGCGTCATTGGTTCATGAGATATTTAGGGTTAACCAAAATGTTCACCTTTTTTTTAAACTGCTATGGTAAAAAAACCACCCACACAATTTTCTTGAGAGCCCTTTCTGCATCTTTCTGCCTTATTATCTGTATAACAAAATTTATTTGAAGTCGATATCTCTCCTGGTTCTTGAGCTATGGACGACGAAAAAAACGTCGCGAACGTACGGACGTACGGACGTACGGACGTACGGACGTACGAACGTACGTACACACGCACGCACAGACATCTTTCTTTAAATCTTTTATGTCGACTCTAGGGACCTTGAAACGTCGAGAAATATCAAAATTTTCAATTCGACAAATCGGACCCATTACAATAACTTCCTATGGGAAGTTTAAAAAATAAAAAAAAAACATTACATTAAAAATTATGGGAATATATTTCCAATATTCATTGAAGTGTTGTCCTTATAGGATTTCTGAGACTCCCTGTTTGATGCGGTCTACATACATATGTACATGGATACATTTTATATTCCTCATCAATTATATGATAGTTTTCTATCGAAAATTGGCATATACTTTTCTCTTTAAAATGAAATAAATATCAATTGATTTTTATAAGAAAATACTATTTTTTTTTTAACATAAGAACAAAACCCCTCATTGGAAAAACCCTATATAAGGACATAAAAAAAAGTTGATACACAAACCCTCATTCCAAAATGAGAATAAAAAGATAAGTACAAGCGTCTTCCGCAAACCTTATTTTTTGGCCTACCAACAATTTAAACTACTGGTAAGGTAAATATGTATATTTTTGGCTTCTTAAGCATATCTTATAAATCTGAAAACCAAAAATTATGTTTGGAAAAAAAGAAAAGGCAATCTTTGTTATTCTAAAAGGGATACCTAACCTTAAGTGTATAGAGAAATGATAACGTATACAATTTTATACTGTTTCTAACGAGTTATAAATTTCATTATCTACGCACACGCAATTTTACTACTTTTTTATTTGTCAAAGCAACAACAAAAAACAACTATTTTATACAAGCTGATGTCATTTTATGCGTGTAAATTCTGACATACTTGTAATACACATGTAGGTACCTCTTTTCCTATATTCCTATACACAATTCATTGAGCTTTTATGATAGATACTGTATCTCTACGCTTGTATAATGTACATAGAGGTACAGTATTGTTGGTATCACTTCAACGTTACTACAAAATTTATTAGTATATTTTTATTTTTAAATTAAATTTGTATGTAAAACGTTACATGTTACATTACTGTATTTGTATCTATGACAAATAATCAATTTGTCACCCGTCAGCGACAGTTGAATAACATACTACAAAAATTTAATAGTTTGATCAATTTAGCCCTATTTCGCTATTAGAAACAGAGAAAAGGCCAATGAAATAGTTTTAAAACGAAAATGAAAAAAAGAAATGTTAATTATTGTTGTTGGTCAACTGGGTTTTGTAACTGATAAACAAATTTTACCACTTCGAAGATTTTCGAGTGCCTACTTTCGAATTTGACTTTAAAATGACTTTAAAACATCAGGGTTTTGAGATATCACTATTGAAAAATTGAAAAAAAAAACTTCAATTAGGTTTTTTTTTAAATAAATGTAAATTCATGAACAATTTTTTTTTTTGAAAAACGTGTGATGGTTTTCCAAATCTCCATAAAATCCCATTTTCAATATTCAATTTAAATACTTATAATACATCATAAAATGCTAGTCTTTCCATATCCAACATAGTCCTGAATCATTTATGCTTTAGATGGTTTTTGGCTAACAAAATTTGAAACGTTTTCGGAAACTAGTGAAATTACCAATATGTTTACGTTGCAAAAAGCATTATACAATGTGTTGTTAAGAACTATGTCATATTTTGTCTTAGCCTTAAAAACATTTTAGTATAGATTTTTAAGATTTTTTAAAAGGCCTATTTCAAAAAATCTAGACCTGATGGCGATGGTTCAGGACACACAAAATTCTTCGAAAAAGCAGATTACACTGGTCGACAAGGTTCTCTTTCGGTAAATAAAATTTCAATCTTGCAATGGGTTTTTATGGCCTTAATTCAAATTCGACTTCAAAATTAAGTTATCACGTAAGGTTTTTGAGATATATCTTTTTAAAATTCGATAAAAAACACATATAAAATATTACGGCTTTTTGAAGTTTTTAAACTTATGTAGTAGCTTTTTACAATGGTAGTGGTTTAATTGATGCGGAACAATTAAACTTTTCTTTAATATTCAATTAAAATATTTATAGTACTTCATAAGATTTTCGAAAAATCATTTGTCATCATCTGTACAAAAATCTGAAAGAAACGCTAAACTATTTGTGCGAAAACGATTTTCAGCAGAAAATTCCAAAACTGTGTGGAAGTAATTTTTGTTTTTGTAACGAATTCACTAACACAAGTTTTTTTAAAAATACATGTATTAGAACATTTTTAAAAATAATGTTGAAAACGGTTTTTTTTTTAATTTTGAGCAGATTGTTAAAAATCGAAGGTTGGTTTTTCAATCAGCGCTAAAAATTAACTCTAAAACGTATTTTCCATTTTTAAACTTGCATATTTAAAAAAAACTGATGTAGTAGACAAATTTTATGGCGAGATTCGAACTCAGGTCAACTTAATCTTTAAAAAAAAAGTTCTTTTGTTTATCCTACAGTAGAAAATATTAATTTTAAAGACGAATGTTATTCGAAGTTTTAACCAGACAACAAATTTCATTTTTTGAATAGTGTTAATTGTTTGTAAAATGATTAATTTTTTGAGGTCAAAAACCCACATATCAACAAATTGACATTAGTAATTTTTGTTACAATATAAATTTTGTTTTTACAGTAGATTCCATTCCTATACAGAACTGATGTATATGTTCAGCTGTTTTATTGTGTCCACAAGTCGGTAAGATCAAAAATATTATTTGTGTTAGTCAAACAAACTAAAACAGTTTATTTAATCCACGAGTTTCTGCAGTTTTTTTTTGGGAAAATTTCATGTGCGTAAACGTGCGAAAACTCAGATTGAGGAAGTAGACAATTAACAATTGTTCAAACTTTGCAAAACCGCTATTGGTTAAATTTTTAAAAATAAAAATGATGATGAATTTTTGCCACAAAAGCATGAATTTAGTACAAAGTTAGAATTTAATAATTATTTCTGATAAAGATAGAAAATAGTTGATAATTTTTTTTATATTTATATTCAAATATAATTATTCAAAGGAGTGTATTACTTTTCATAATTAATTAGAAAGAAATTATTTTTTTTTATGAAGAAATAAAAGAATTTAAGTAAATTAGTGCATTATGACAAATTGACATTGAAATTTTCCATTGTTTAGTTTAAAATTATTTATGTTTATTAAAATTGTCAATAAACTAGAACATTCCACTTAAACTTAATCAACCTCATCACACTTGCCAATTAAAAATATGAATATTATGATATTTTGTTTGTTTTCGAAATTTTCATTTTCATTTTCTATAAAATTTATTTTTATTTTGTTTTTTTTTTTTTGTATTTATTTTAAAACAATTAAAAGCATGTGTTGTACATTCAAAAATTAATGCACTCATCAAAGTTAAATATATATTCATTCATAAAGCGTAAATAATATTATATTTAAGCAACACATGAGAATTTGAAAAACAAAAACGAAGAATTGCAAGTGCCAATATTTTAGGTGTAGTCGAAATCGTATATGAATTTAGTAAAATCATCATCAATATGAAACATACTATATGCTTTTCGAAACAAACAACATTTTAAAGACATCATAACTTTATTTATTGTTAAATTTATTATCAAAATAATACAGCATATATGTAATATTTAATATATGAATATTACACTTGCAATTGTTTATAAATTGTGTGTATGATGACATCATCATCGTTAGCGACGGTTTGGCGGGCGGCGGCGGGTGACAGCAGGCGCCCATGCCAATTAATTGTGTTTTTAATAAAATGTGAATTGGAAAGTATATAATAATTATATTTTTGTGTACCTGAATTAGTCAGTTAGTTGAAATATTTTTTTAAAATTTAATTTAAAACACTTGGGGAATTAGTCAACATAAATATGTGGGAAATTATTAGTTCCGTTCGCGTACTTTCTGCACTAAAATTCGTAAAAAGAAATATTTTAAAGAGTGGGGGTAAAATTCTCTGACCAAAAAAAAACTACAAAAAAGTAAGCGAACGGGAAAACAACACATTTTTCACACTAGTAATACTGTCTTGTTGCTGTTCTTTGAAAATTTTTTTAAAATTTTATAACTGATAGCAAAAGCGACCAATTTATATAATTTATTTGAATTTCTAACAAATTTGAAATTTTCACAAATCAGCCCAAAGAAATTTCTTGGGCTAAAATTCGTAGGTTGGGGTTTGGGGAAATATTTTACTCTCTCAGGAGCGCTCTCTTTTACGAAAAACTACGAAATTTTTGAGTACGCGAACAGGATTTGGTAGTAAAATTGGACTGTTTTAGGAGGGTACGCGAACGGACCTACTATATTGCTAAGTTTTCATATTTTTGTATTTATTTTAAATTTTACAGTGAAAACAAATATCGACGCACATTTAAATGTGTTTGATATTATGACGTCTTTTGAAAAATAATATACTCGTAAATGACATATAAGAAGTTAGCTATTATTTTATGAAATAATATCTCCGTTGAAATTTGGTAACTATATAAATAATTCAATAATTCAAATGGGATCATACTTTGAATACTTTAATGGACTGCCCATTGAATATTTTCAATATCACTCGTTGACAAAGTTTTCTTACTGTCAATACCATTGCACTATTCCAATGGGTTTTAATGGCTTCAATAAAAAATCGGACTTCAAAATTAATGTATCACGTCAGGTTTTTGAGATATGTATTACATTTTTCAAATTTAAAAAAAACACGTACATACTCTTTAAGGCGATATAAATTTCTAAAGTAGATTTTCTTCAATACAATCCGTGATAGTTTCCAAATCTATAATTTTTTTTTTTTCATATTTAGTTAAAATATTTATATTATTTATGTAACATTCTAAAAATCTTCATATGCTGTTAGATTTATGCTAAAACGTTAACAGAAAAAGACAAAACGGTTTGAACGTATGTTTTGCTTTTGTAACAAATCTGTTTTCTAAACTATTCTTTAATATCAAGTATTTGAAATATATACAAAATTATCAGAATAATATTTAATTCGGATATTTTTAAAATTTGAACAATAGTTAAAATTAAAGTTTAGTTTCGAATTCAGCACTAAAAATCTACCCTATATTGTATTTTTTCAAAACTATGAATGTATTAAATTCAAGGTTTGCTCAAAACTTCATATAAAGACCTAACGAATGAGTATTTCAAAAACTATGATAATAAAACGATTTGATAAGAGAAAGATTAGTACTTACCAAAATCATCAAACAATTTTGTTGTTAAAAAATATTTTGAGTTTTAACTTAGCCTTAAAAACACCGTTTTTGGTTGTCCTTAGCACTTCTAAACCTGATGTGTTAGACAAATTTAAAGACGTGAGTCATTTAAAAAAGTATTGTTTTGATTTTAGGACAGAAAAGGACGTATTTTTGTCGACCAGTGTTATATTTAATAAAGGCTGCTGTAATTCACAAAAATAATTGAAAGTACCATTTAATGACAAATTGAAAAAAAAAAATACGCGCAAATGAAATTGGGTATCAATCATTCAAAAAGTGAATACAAATCTGACTAAAAGAAGGAGTTTTTCAAACTCACAGCCATTAGGTTGTTGTGCAGGGAAGCTGCTAAATTATGATACGACATGAGCTGGCCTAAGCACTTCTGGACTTTTAATTATAGGACACCCTGTAAAAAGGATCATGAGTACAAATTTGATTTATAAAGACTTAACTTTCTTAAAAAATTAATTAGGTCTTAGCCCACAACATTTTCCCTTAAAATGTTTTCAGCTTTTTAAAATAAATTTGACTTCAAATTCCAAAGTTGAAATTTTAAGGGGACCTTAGAAAACAAAAATTACATTGTAAACATTTTTAAAACTCCGTAAATTTGTTTAAGCGAAATTGGATTAAAATAGATGTTTTTAAAACAAAAATTTGCATTTAAAGTTATTTATTATGACAGCTATGTCTAGGATTGTTAGGTATTTTTTGACGAAAAAATCAATTTTTCTTTTATTTTGAGGTGAAAAACAACATATTGAATTTTCAGGCACACATTTAAGACCAATTATTATTTTGAATTCCTTATCAAAATTTTGCATCGAAATTTCAAAATATAATTGAAGCACAGAAATTTGTTATTGGATACATGTTTTTGAAAGAATTTGATGATCTGCAAAAACTGTACCATTGAAAAGTTTTGCCTGTCAAAATTTTGACGATTCCACTTATTAGCTATGTAATTTAGTAAACAACGAATAAGTCAACACAAAAAAAGCAAATAATAAAAGAGGCTGGCAAGCGACCCACACTGATAACTTCTCATTTTTGCCTGTCTGTCGATTTTTCTAAAACTATTACAATATTCTGTGTGAGTTAAACAAATTTGAATTAATATCTTTCTTTGTTCTCTTGATACTTGAGTCGAAAACCATTTCTTATATGTTTTGTGTTGTTTTTGTAGGTTTTTTATTTTGTAAAAATAGTTGTCAATTCAATTTTTCTTAAAAATGAACTACAAGTTAGTAACAATATTTTGCATATGATAAATTAAGTTTGATTTTAATAACTGTTTTTGTTGCTCATAGTTTTAGTCGAAAACCAGTTTTTATCAATTTTGGAAGAATTTTTGAAAGGTTTTATTTCTTATAAAAAAATATATACCTATATATAAAAGGACAATACTAAGGGTTTTCTGCGAAAACATTGTTTTTTTATATTTAAAACCTTACAAATTCTAACCAGCTTTGACCATTAGAGAAAGTGTTTTTATTTTTATTTTTATTTTCGGTATTGGATTGGCTTGTCTTGTTGCTAATCTGTTCCCTTCAATAACTAAAGCGGTTCACATCCGTCTAGGCTACGTTGACATTGATTTGTTACACAGATAGAGGGACCCAAAGTATAAGTTGCGTTGTTTTGACAAGACAGGACAGCATACTTTTCCTCAGAGCATTCGACAGATTTGGCCAGTTTATATTTCTATTTTCTAAGACCTCAGAGTTTTTTGTACTCTCAGAAATATTAACAAAATTTCTCATACTGATTTTTCACTTCTGCTGTCAGAAATCTGCCAATAGAATTTTGATGTTTCGATTTCTCAAGAATTCTCTATCGGACAGTTCAAAAAGGAAGACAAGAAATGGAAAGCTCATTTTAATGCTATAGGTAAGAAAGAGAAAATTCTCTCAGAAATCTTAGAAACATAAACTGACTAATACTATGGGTCTAATACATGTACTAATAACATACAAATAGTCGCAAAAAGCTGTCAAATTAACTGCCATTAGAAACAATGTTGCCAAAATAAAAAAGAAAAAAGAGGTTGGGATGCGACCCACACTAATAACTTCCCATCCCGTCTGTCGATTTGTCTTGCTTAAAAGTTTGTAGGTTTTCGTGTTTTGTTAAAAAAGTTGTCAGTTGAATTATTCTTAAAAAATTTAAAATTACCAACAATATTTTGCATACAATGAAATAGTTTGATTTCAAAATCTATTTTTGTTTACGAGATTTTTAGTGGAAAACCAATGTCTACCAATTTTAGTAGCATTTCCTAAAAGTTTTTATTTCTTTTAAAACACATATCAATTGGATGAATGAAATTAATTTGAAGTCAATATCTTCTATTGTTCACGAGATATCTAGAACCGAAAATCAATTTCCAAACCAAACCAAAAAGCCGACGGAAAACTATAATTCCAATAACGAAAATCAATTTCTACCAAATTTGCATACAATTTTTTCTAGATTTTATTTTTATGAAAAAACGGACTTTTGGATTTTTGTAAAAAAATTACTGAATGTCGAAAACAATATTTTTTGTGAGTTTTATCTCAATTAAAGCCAATATTTTTAATTTTTGAAAAGATATTTGAGTCGGAAGTAAATTTTTACGAAGTTTTAGTATTGTTTTTTATTTCTTGGAAGAAAACTATCAATTCGATAACAATATTTCTTATAAGACAAAATTAGTTTGAAGTCAATATTTCAAAGTAAAAAAAAATATTTGAGTCGAAAATCAATCTTTACGAACTTTTAGTAATTTTGTTAAAAAACTGTCAATTCGATTTTACTCAAAATTTTATCGAATGTTGAAAACAATAATTCTTATAAGACAAACTTAGTTTGAGGCCAAATTCTTAAATTTTTGAAAAGATATTTGAGTCGAAAATCAATTTTTACCAACTTTGAGTAATGTTTTTGTTTAGGTTTTTATTTTTTATAAAAAAAACTGTAAATTAGATTTTTCTCAAAATTTTACCGGATTTCAAAAAGTTTTTCTTCATTGTACAATATTATTTTGGAGACAAAATAATTTTTTCTTAATAAAAACCGTTAATTGGATTCTTTTTCAAAAATATACGAGTTTGGTATCACGTTACAATATATAATTTAAAATTAAATTCAAATCTCTAGCGTTATTGGTTCATGAGATATTTTGGGTTAACCAAAATTTTCACCTTTTTTTTAAATTGATGTGGTAATTTCACTTTTTTTGAGAGTCTTTTCTGCTTCTTTCTGCATTATTATCTGTAGAACAACATTTATTTGAAGTCGATATCTCTTCTGGTTCTTGAGCTATGGACGACGAAAAAAACGTCGCGAACGTACGGACGTACGGACGTACGAACTTACGTACACACGCACGCACAGACATCTCTCGAAAAATCTTTCATTTCGACTCTAGGGACCTTGAATCGTTGAGAAATGTCAAAATTTTCAATTCGACAAATCAGACCGATTATAATAACTATGTAAAGTTAATGATGTGCATGTGTATTTCATATTCTTTAATAAATACAAATATGATGCACAATGTAAGATTTTGATTTTTCCATTCAAACACAAACAAGGGTTGTTAAATCTCCTGAAAAAATTTCCTTCATAAAAAAGTGTCTTATTTGAAAGAAACTTAATTTTACAGAGGTATAAGAGTATGCAAAACAACTTTTTCGCTTAAAAATATTTTAAAACTATTTAAGGCATTTCCGTTTTTCATTGCAAAAAAAAAATCAACCTAAACTCAGAAAAAAAAGTTTACAAGATTTCAAAATCTTTACAAAACTAACAATTCCCTTCCCCTAAGTTTCTCGACTACCCATATACAACATGAGATTAAAACACATACCTAAGTTTTCTACCTACCTAAGCCCAAGCCCAATATAAACTAACCCTACAAAGTAAATTTGAAAAAAAAAACATATTCGCTTAAACAATCCTACTCACAAGTGTTGTTCAACATACATTGACTTAAATATTTGAATGTATGCGTAACAAATAAATTTGTATCCAACACATAGACAGAACGACCGAATAAAACAAAATAGTTGTATCTAACAAATCGCTAGTAGTACCAACCTACATCCTATCCCATAGATACAATATACACAAATATATAATATACAATATGGGCACGCGGTAATAAAAACAAATAAACGACAAACATATAGCATTGAGCAAAAAAGTACAATGGCCCTAATTGTGTGTTGTGTTGTGTTGCGAAAGCTTTTTGCAAAAAGTTTTTTTTTAAATTTTTTTTTTAAATTCTATTTTATTTTTAAAATTAAATAGGAACTCAAAAATAAAAAGAACTAAAGAGAGAAACAGAATATAGAACACGCCGCTGCTGGCGCTGGCTGTGATCGTCATTCAGGCAAATTTATAAAGCACCACGCAAAACCGATTTTGATGAAAATTAGAAAAAAAAGCTCTTAAATTACACGCGCGCACCCTTTTTTTCCAATTGATTGATTCGCAAATGACAATCATGACGACGAATACGACTACGACTACGATGATGATGATTTACAAGCTCGGGATAGGAGCAATTAGCAAATGCGCGAATCTAGCTAAATTCAATTCCACACCCTATTTTTTTAAATTATTTTTTCAAAGCTTACCTACAAATCTCACAACAATCAATTTTGAATATATTCAAATTCCGTTGTGCAAAAGTTAGATACCTTTTTTGTTGTTGTTGTTGTTGTTGATGTAATATTTGAAATATCCAAGCTGATTGCAGGCAGGTAGTAGATTTTACATTATTCAATATCCAAATGTGAAAAGGTACTTCCTATGGTTTTGGGTTTTGGGTTTTGAGTTTTGAATTTGGTTTTGATTTTGATTTTGATTTTATTTTTTTGATTGTTGGTTACATAAATGAAGATCTTTTTTTGGCAAGTAAATCAGACATCACAAATATTTTTATAAAGATTTTTTTAACTGAAATTTTCTTTTTATTGGAAAAACAAAATGGAAAATACTATTTTTAGCACTTGGGACTTTTTTAATGTAAGAAAACAGAAAAAGAGGAGTTTTTTTTTTTAAATCTATTTTCTTGTCTGGCTTTATTTTTGTTGGGGGATGTTTTTTTTGAAATTCTGAAATTGTTGGATGATCACTTGTATATCACAGCTGGCACTTTGGTTTGCTTCCACGGAAGGATATTTCCAAAAACAATTACTTCTGCGCGGAAATGATCGACAACGCACGTTAAAAAAAGAGTTCTCAAGGCGGAGGGACACGAAGAAAAAGAAGAAGAGAATTTTGAGGAATTATGTATTTTTAATTTTTCAGCAAAAATTTAGTGTCTTTGCGAAAAAAAAAATTTGGAACTACGCGAACGCGAAATAGCGCAAAAAAAAACACCGAACCTTGATACTGATCATAATCAACTACGGCACACATTTCACAGCAGATCCCATAGCCCAGCAGCAGCAGTGGTGGTATGGTTTGGTATAGTAAAGTATAGTATAGTAGCGAGCCGAGCGGTGCGGTCGGGACGGTGCGGTGCGGTAGCGGCGTTGGCGGTTGGCAGTTGGTGGTTGGCGGGCGGAGGAGGTTAGATACGATAGGTCTTTAGGTTTCTATGTATGTATTTGAAACTAAGCGAAAAGATGAAGAAGAAGCGAAATCAAAAGCAAAATAGATACAACGAGCGCGAATTTAGTTTTGTTTTGCGGTGTTGTTGTTGTTGTTGATTTTATTTGGTCTTCGTTGTTTAAACATATAAAAGTTGAACAAAAAAAATTCGCACAAGCAACAAAACTCTGCGAATTTTTGTTTTTTATTTCTTTTTCTTCTTCTTTTTCTCTCTATTTAATTATTTTTTGAAGGTCAACTCTCCGCACCCGAATAAACGACGGCGACTATACGTTGAACATATCGACAGCGACGACGATGGAGACGAAAACGACCCACCAAATAAGCAAAAGTGTATATATGTACATATACATACATATGTATCTATGTGAATTTCTGAGTATCTTTGAGTACCTACATACCTACATACATACATACATATACCTAAGCTATAACTTAATATGTTTTGTTTTTGCAAAAATTAAAAAAAAAATATAATAAAATTACAATAAAAAGTAATAATAGCAAATATCAAAAAAAGCTTATGTTAGCGAACCTCGTCGGTCGTCGTCGTCACGTTTGCATAGTGTAGTGTAGCCCGTCAGATGGCCCTGCCTATATACCTACGATACAACTAAATAGATGTGTGCTCATTTTTTTGGCGAATAAAAAAAAATATATATCGCAACAAAAAAATGAGAAATTACAAATGAATTAAAACTAACATTTCTCTCATACCTTGGTTGGCTATGTACATAAGTTCATGATTATGTTGACTATTCATTCGTTAAATAGTAGGTAGGTAACTACATTATGTACTTTCGAAAGGGCTTGTAATTGATTTGAAAAAAAAATATTTTACATCAAATGGTTCTATCTTTTTTAAGAGCAAATGCTTTTTTTTTTTTGAAGTAAGTGCTCCTTTTTTTTGAGCAAATGCTTCTTCTTTTTTTTTTAAGCAAATGCTAATTTTTTGTGTATGTTGTATATTGATAATGCCTAAGCGGTTGTTATAGGCATTGAGAAGTGGAACATTTTTTTTCAGTCTTAATTCATGTATCTCGTCTTTAAGTGTTGCCATACCAAATGTTGTAAATTTAGCTAAATCTTGAAAATTGATAACTTAAGCTTCTTTTCAATATGTAATGTTCAGTTTATTTGTTAAAAAGTAGGATGTTACTGTGACGACATCCAATAACTTACAAAAAAAAAGTCAACAACTTATTTATTTTAGAGCAAATACTTTTTTTCATTACAGCAAATGCTATTTTAATTATAAGTTTATGTAATTCTTTGATGATGTCTAGTATGAGAACATTCAGGAAGAAGTGGACCATATGACTTTTCATTCTAGAGTAGCTTTATTTGACTAGAACATCTTCAAGAGTTCATCGAATACCATTAAAAAAATGACAGATTAACCTTAGTTCTGCTAGTATAGACTTTAGGTTATAATAGACATTTTATCAAATCAAAAAAGATGTCCATCCAATTAAAGGTTTCATTTCGAATAGCCAGTTATTTGGACAGTTGTCGCCTTTAAAACTGGAATATTTTGACATTTGACAAGTAAAAACTACCAAATAACTTTAAAAAAAAACAATTGCACTTTTGGGTCGTCGTAAGTAACCTCTTAGGGCGTGCTTTTGTTTCTGTGTACGTTGTGTTGAGGAATTGTAGATTTCCCATCAATCTTTAAAAATAGACACTCGAAAAACATTGCACCGGATTTTGCATAAAAACTAAGTTCTTAAGAATTGAAAAATTTATTAAGCCGGTTGAGCACTAACGGGTGATTTTTTAAGAGCTTGAGAACTTTTTAAAAAAAAAAACGCATACAATTTGAAAAATCTCATCGATTCTTTATTTGAAACGTTAGATTGGTCCATGACATTTACTTTTTGAAGATAATTTCATTTAAATGTTGACCGCGGCTGCGTCTTAGATGGTCCATTCGGAAAGTCCAATTTTGGGTAACTTTTTCGAGCATTTCGGCCGGAATAGCCCGAATTTCTTCGGAAATGTTGTCTTCCAAAGCTGGAATAGTTGCTGGCTTATTTGTGTAGACTTTAGACTTGACGTAGCCCTACAAAAAATAGTCTAAAGGCGTCAAATCGCATGATCTTGGTGGCCAACTTACCGGTCCATTCCTTGAGATGAATTGTTCTCCGAAGTTTTCCCTCAAAATGGCCATAGAATCGCGAGCTGTGTGGCATGTAGCGCCATCTTGTTGAAACCACATGTCAACCAAGTTCAGTTCTTCCATTTTTGGCAACAAAAAGTTTGTTAGCATTAAACGATAGCGATCGCCATTCACAGTAACGTTGCGTCCAACAGCATCTTTGAAAAAATACGGTCCAATGATTCCACCAGCGTACAAACCACACCAAACAGTGCATTTTTCGGGATGCATGGGCAGTTCTTGAACGGCTTCTGGTTGCTCTTCACTCCAAATGCGGCAATTTTGCTTATTTACGTAGCCATTCAACCAGAAATGAGCCTCATCGCTGAACAAAATTTGTCGATAAAAAAGCGGATTTTCTGCCAACTTTTCTAGGTAATAAAATTCAATGATTTGCAAGCGTTGCTCGTTAGTAAGTCTATTCATGATGAAATGTCAAAGCATACTGAGCATCTTTCTCTTTGACACCATGTCTGAAATCCCGCGTGATCTGTCAAATACTAATGCATGAAAATCCTAACCTCAATAAAATCACCCATTAGAAACGACGTATCTGTGCTTTTTGAATTCTTGAAATGTCTAATCAAAATAATCCAGCTTTCGTTTAAAAATCATCTGCAGCGCTGGGACCCATTTTCACTTTGGAGGCATATGTGGTTCTAAAACTCCAAAAATGATCAGAAAAATGTCTCCGGGCTGGCAGGTGGTCTAATGCACTTAACTTATCTTTTGGCCGAAATTGGAAGAAATTGATTTGAACGACGTTTATTTTTAACAATAAGGTTGTTAGGTCCCAAAAAAAAATTTGTAAACAAGGTCTTGTAACTTAACACTTTTGGACCTTTGGGGCCAGGTGCAAAATAAAAACAGAACACCAATATAACATCTTAAAAAGGAATTCGTTAAATTATCGAAATCATTTAGTCGCAAATGTCAGAATTGGTTATATAAAAGTTGATTAAAAAGAATATGGATATTTGGCAGATACCGTTCTCCTTTATTTATGGTACGCTTTTTTCTTTACAATACAATGAACATCCGTTGATGTGGCATTGAAATATACTAGGTCTTTTTAAAAATCAATGTGAAACCTCTTATTGGAATACGGTTTTCCATATTGAACGATTTTGGAGTCCTTTAACTTCCATTGTTTAACGATCAATTTAAAACTGTTTTATTTAAGTTATTGTTGGTTGCGGGGAAAATATTTAAGAATCCAAAAAAATAATCACCAAAAAATGACGACATTTTTAGTAAGTGTAAAAATGTTTTATAAACGCCTCGTGTCCGCAAAAAAACAACAAAAGCTTTTTAAAAAAAAATTCCATATATTTAATCTGGTCCAGAAACAAATTAACAAAGCATTATGGCCTTTTTAGTCTATATTAATTTATTAGTTATTATTATTAACTACCCATGAGGATTTATTGTAATCGGTCCGATTTGTCGAAGTGAAAAATGTTGGAGTTTCTCAACGTTTCAAGGTCCAGAGAATTTAAATCAAAAATTTTTAGAGAGATTTCTGTCGTTCGAGATACCATTTTTTGCCGCCCATATTTCAAGAATCAGTAAAAATATTGTTTTTAAAATCTATAAGAAATACTACACAAAATTGGTAAAAATTAATGCTCCATTCTCGATATCTCACTAATAAATGAATATATTGACTTCAAAATGATTTCATTCTGTGCTTAATTTTATTTTTAACTTAAAACAGTGGTCATAGAAAAATTAAAACTGCATTTTTTTATAAAAGAAATAAAAACTTTCAAAAAATTCTACTAAAATTCGTACAAATTGGTTTTCGACTAAAAATCTCGTAAACAAAACCGGGCTTGGAATCGGCTAAGCTGATTGTTGACAATTGACAATCAAAGTAAACGAATTTGATCTTTGTAAGGTGATAGTCCAATTGATATCTGTCATAACAAAAATGTGATAGTCGTTTTCAAACAAATATGTTTATTCCGAAAAGAGCTACCAGACTCTTACACAAACAACTGGAACATTTTCTTTGTTATCTATTTTTCGTTCAAAAAACACATTCCTGTGACCGACAAAGTCTACGAGATTCAAAAAAATCAAGAAAAGTAAGAATATTAGATAAACACAGCCAATTTGGTACTTTTTTTTTTAGATGTTTTATAGGAATCAATTTAAAATTTCACTATGTCAACAATGAATTTGGCAAGAGTACGATAACTTAGGCGACAAGATATAATAACGGTTTTTGGTAGAGGGGCTTAATACAAGCATTTTTTACTATGGGAGGGGGGGGTCTATCTCCCCCCGTTTAGGCGGTAGGGGCAATTTAAAAAAATTGTTATTTAAAATGAAAAAAATTAATTAAAAAATAACGGTAATACTTACAATTAAGTATCATACCTTTTTTTAAAGCCAACATTCTGTTTTATTAGTCAGTTTTTAATTCAAGTCAAAACTATGCGTAGTTTTTGAAAAATTTAATTTTAAACTCAAAATTTGAGTAAAAAAAGTTAAAAAAAGGTTTAAAGTGTAACTTTTTCAATACTTCAAGATTATCTACCACTGTTTTTATTTCAAAATTTATTGCTCTTATTTGTTTTTGATCAAAAACTGAAAACTAGATGATTTTATGTCTTTTAGTTTTTGAGAAAATTGAAAATAAAAATTTAATTTTAAACTCAAAATTTGAGTAAAAAAAGTTAAAAAAAGGTTTAAAGTGTAACTTTTTCAATACTTCAAGATTATCTACCATTGTTTTTATTTCAGAATTTATTGCTCTTATTTGTTTTTGATCAAAAACTGAAAACTAGATGATTTTATGTCTTCTAGTTTTTGAGAAAATTGAAAATAAAAATTTAATTTTAAACTCAAAATTTGAGTAAGAAAAGTTAAAAAAAGGTTTAAAGTGTAACTTTTTCAATACTTCAAGATTATCTACCATTGTTTTTATTTCAGAATTTATTGCTCTTATTTGTTTTTGATCAAAAACTGAAAACTAGATGATTTTATGTCTTTTAGTTTTTGAGAAAATTGAAAATAACCACAACTACTATTTTAATTTAATTCTTTTTTTTTGCTTGAGTGGTCTTATTTTGATAGTAACAATGGTAGGTGCGAGTTTGGGTGTATGAAACAGTAAAGTGTGTGCGAGTTTGGGTGTATGCAACAGTGGGATCTGTAAGGGGGGGCATGCTGCCCCCCTGCAACCCCCCTGCTTGGGCACACTATAGGCTTTGGAGTGGGTGCGAGGTGGAGTGGGTGCAAGGTTAGGTGGGTGAAAGGTGCGGTGGGTGCAAGATGGGGTGCATGCAAAGTTTCTTTTGCATTTAAATAAGCTGGATTTAAGAAAAATTAATTTATTCTTGGTATATCTTAATCCATATTCGATTATTACTATCAAAATAAGACTACGTAAATACTCAAGCAAGGAAAAAATAATTTAATTAAAAGATTTTTTTTTTTGCTAATTTTCAATTTTCTCAAGAACTAGAAGACATAAAATCATCTAGTTTTCAGTTTTAATTCAAAAACAAATAAGAGCAATGAATTAAAAAAAAAACAGTAGTAGATAATCTTAAGGTTTTGAAAAATTACACTTTAAACCTTATTTTTAACTTTTTTTTGTGCAAATTTTGAGTTTAAAACTATTTTTTTCAAAAACTATGCATAGTTTTGACTTGATTTAAAAACAGGCTAATAGACAACAGTGTTGGCTTTAAAAAAAGGTATAATACTTAATTGTAAGTATTACCGTTATTTTTTAATTTTTTTTTTCCATTTAATGTATATATTTTTTAAATTGCCCCTACCGCCTAAACGGGGGGAGATAGACCCCCCTCCCATAGTAAAAAATGCTTGTTTTTAACTGTTCTATACAAATCCGTCATTAAACTTTGTCGCCTAAGTTATCGTACTCTCCCCATGAATTTTGACAATTTGAATCTGAAAATGTTCAATCGAATTGAATTAAGTTGAATCATTTTACACAGAAGGAATGAAAATGATAGTCAATTTGACTATCAAAAATATGATAGTCAATTATCACCTTAGCTGATTCCACCCCAGATTTTGAAACCAAACTTATTTTATAATATGCAAAATATTGTTGCTAACTTTAAGTTAATGTTTTAGAAAAACATTCAACATGACAACTTTTCTTACAAAACACGAAAACTTACAAAAAAGTTTAAACGAAATGGTCTTCGACTCAAGTTTTAGAAGATCAAAGAAAGATATTGACTTCGAATTTTATCTCACAAAAAATCTTGCTTTTAACATTTTTTTGAAGTTTTATACGAATTGACAGACGAGATGGGAAGTCATCAATGTGGGTCGCATCCCAGCCTCTTTTTCTTATTTATTATCGCAATACAAAAATTTGTGTTGCGTCTGTTAATTCTATTCTTCAAATATTTTATCCATATTATATTATTAAAATAGCATGCGAATTTTTATTTCACCACATTTCTAAAAAAATAAATTTCACCACATTTAAAAAAAACTAAATTATAGAAAAATCTATTTTGCCCTCTTACACCCTATAAATAGATTTGTTTTGTCAAAAATTGAGCAAACGAAATAGATTTCTTAAATTACTTGGGTTTCAAGTTCGTATATACATATATTTACCTGTTGTCCTTAGATTTAAAAGAAAAAAAATCACAAGTCAACAGATCTCTGCGAAATTTGAAGTTAAAAGAATAAATTAAACATCAAGTTAATGTTTAGAAAACAAATCGTTTACGTTTGTGATAGGAATAGGTCAAATATTTGTAACAAAAAAACTGTTTCAGAAAGCAAGTTCTTACGACAAATTGTTTGCATTTACTTCTATTCCTATCTTTAAGTATGTGTAAGTGTATAGTAATGAAAAATTAGGACGAACAATTAGAAAAAAAAGGCATAAGTACCTACAGAACAAAATAAATATGATTGTATTTCATTTACATACTCGTACATAATTATATTCATTTTGTGAGCACAAAAAGAGTACCTATCAGTACCTACAAACACACAGTACACAAGCCTTTAGCTTATTAGGCTGAAAAGCTAACAAAATCTAGTCGCGTATTTTGCACACTATCCGGAGACGGAGAGTCAGCCCGACCAACAAAAGAGATTCAAATCCGTTCCCGAAAAAGAGCGTCGACGACGACGCTACGAGACTACGACGAAGTGCGACGAGACGAAGTGCCTCAGTTTATTTATTTTATTTTTATTATTTTTGCGTGATTTGTTTGTGTTAAGGTTTTGTACTTTGCATTTTTGTTTTCTCACTGATTTTTATTTGGTGAAGATAATAATAGTATAGTACAACAACAACAAAAAAAAAAGCTTAAATAAACAATTTGCAGGTACTTAGGAGAAACGACGTTTGAGGGAGCTTATAAGGTTCCTACATTGCAAAAGGTAGGTAGGTAGAACAGTCAAGCCAGACAGGCTATACGCATTCCTTATAGTCGTGCGTGTAATATGCGTGGTTAAAAAACAACAACACAAAAAGCGATAAGTTATGATAACTATGGTTATACGACTTTTAACTATAGGTATAGGGTAGGAGTAGAGAAACAGTTTTCCAAAAAGGGCCGAACCAACTTCTTACAATGCAAGCGATAATAATTTGATTATAGGTTCTATTTATTCATTACATAATCTGTATCTAGGAAGTCTTTGCTGTGTCATTTAAATATTATTACTAGCTATTTTATATCTTCCATCAAAGTTTGTTTGCATTCCATTTTGAAGATCTATGTAATCTATACCCACTTAAGCCCTTAACAAAAAAAAAAAAAAAAAAAACAAATGTAACCAAAGACCAAACCAAAATTATGTGATAAGGATCGTATTTTTGTGTGTGACTTATTTTTTAATGATGTTTATCTCCATTTTATTGACATAAAGAGCGTGTGTGGATTATCTTATTTAGGCACTGATATACGATCATTTTTAAGATACGAATAAATTCCCCAACATTTTGTCAACACTGATTGTAATGTAGCTTAGTCATGGTTTAAAGAGTCTTTAATTAGGTAAATACGCTATCAAACACCGAGGTTTTACCAAAATGTGTAATAGGTATATAAAAACAATCAATGCCAAAAAATCGAAAGGATTTCCTTTGAGATTGAAGTTGAAATAAATTTAATTTGCTTTTTCCCATTTTTGAACCAATTTTTCCAACTTATTTGAAAAAATTGACACTCTGCTTATTCAGTAATTATTATTTCAGTAATATATGTAGACATTAGAAATATCCGTATAAATGACAAGGAGAAGACATTTTTTTTTTCTGAAATAACAAACTATACGAATTTCACAGAACTGTAACTTAGCGATTCTGCGACATTCATGATATATGGCTCATTTTAAAAGTAACTCAGAAAATTATAAAAAAGATTGTGAAAATCAAAATTTGAGACCTTAGAACTCTATAACTTGGGAACAAATTGACGTACAGAAGTGAAAGACACATAAATTGAATGTCTAATTTTCTCGGACTTTGTATTTTTACTTTGACATATTACAGGAACTATGTTTATGGCATGTATTACATTCGAAAAAATTTCGAACTCGAGATTTGAATCGTATATGACATAAAGATGGTAGAGAAGTCAAACAAAGTGGGTCCCATGATTCTGTCCGTCTGTCTGTTTGTCCTCGCCCCTACAGCCCAAACAATTGGGTCGATTGAGTTAACACTTGGAAATTAAGGTTTTAGGCCGATTCGCGTAAGGGGTTTTCTCATTTTTGTTTTCAGCCGAAAAAATACACTAACCATAACAATTTTTTTACCATACAAATTTTTTGGGCAAAAATCGAAAGCTCAAATTTTCTCAAAAACGAAATGATAGATTTGATTAAATTTTCTCTAAAATTTCTTTCTTGACTTGGTTTCTTTCAACAAAAATAAACATAATAAATCAACGTTTATTTAATTAATTAAAGGGCTTTTAAGTTTTTGAAGAAAAACTTATGTTGCATGTACATTTTTAAATCTTAAGATAGAGGAAAATATTTTTAAACAGACTCTTTGAATCATAAGCAAGATCGTGCGACCCAGTCGTGTACACAAGGAATTAGACACAGTGTGAGCAATCAGAAAGAAGGATATGATTAGAAAGGAGATACCGATTGACATTGGTTTTGAGCGTCTGCACATTTTAATGAGTAGGAAATATTGAGCCTTGTAAAGCATTCCACATTCGTGTAGTTCGGTTAAAGAAAGAATCCCTATGATTAATGGTATGTCCAAAATTGGGCCAAGGGTAAACTGATGAGTATTCCTAGAAGTAATGCAACTGGCTTTTTCACTTGAATGCAACTAGCTATTTCAATAGGCCATTGTTTATAAAAATATCGATCGAACAATGATAAGCATGAGACCTTGCTGCGGTGTTCAAGAGTAGCAGATGTCTCACTAAGAAAACGATCACTTATTTTTTTAAGAGCTCTTTTTTCAATTATATCCAAAAGACTCAAACACGTTATTGGGGCACCAGCCCAAATATGAGAAATATACTCAAGTTTTGGAAGGATAAAAGCCTTGTAAATTATAGCCAAATAAGAAGAGGTAAACAACTTCTTTCATTGGCAAAAGACACCTAAACATTTAGCAGCGTTTATGGCGGCTTTAAATATGTGTTCACTCTACAAGAAATGGTTTGTGATGCACATACCAAGAACAGAAATCTGTTCAGTCTAACAGTACCACACATGAATAGTGGCACTTGAGTTTTCGAACCACGGTTTTTGGTTCCCTATTGAACAATGCTGTTAAGATCAGAATTAAATGAGCTTATTATACGCTGCCGTTGCAAGTCCATATCCGAAGGACAAAGATGGAAATCTAAAAACGAATATGAAAAGATCAGCAAACATTTAAATGGGTTAAAAGTTTCAGACAAAAGATCATTTATAAAAACAAGGAATAGTATTAGAGACAAAACGGAGCCCTGGGGCACACCAGTGTTTATTTTGTGGATATCAGATCAAAACATTTCCAATACTGCTTGAATTTAACGGTGCGAAAGGTTATTACTAACCCAACAAAGAAGATATTTTTTAATACCAAATGTCCGCATTTTCGATAAGAGAGTTTGATGTTTAACTCTATCAAGTGCATTTGAAATATTAAGTTGAAAATCTTACATCTCTTATATAGCCAAATATATGCTCGATTTTCCAAAACAAAAATTATTGTGTACTTTTTTCCGAAAATCCCAGAAAATCACCTAAAATTTCCAATTATATTAAATAAATAAAAAGTTTATTAAAAAACGTTTTAGAAAACAAAAATAAGGTCAGCTTAAGTAAAACTAAAAACCCTTTAAGAAATCAAATGCCTATACATAATTGTTATGTTTCAAACTTACTATAAAAGAGGAAGTGTCAGTTTTGTTAAAATTTCTTACAAGAAACTTTACTGATTAGAGTTCTTATTGTACGTCAAAAATCAAAAAATTTATAAGTTTAGGATTTTCGACCTTCGAGTTCTGAGCCTATCACTAAAATGAGCCTGATTTCTAAGCAGCTTGTAAGCACTTTTTTGTGAGTAAAATAATTCTAAAAATACAAGTGTTTTTTTTGCAATTGAACTATTATATTTTTCCTTTACATATTACACTGAAAAAGTTCTTACAATTTTTCAATATTAAGCTTGCAATTGCCATTTTAAAACTTTATTAATACACCATAAAGTATACAAAATAATCCTGAAAACAAATCCCTTCTCGTTTAAATATTTTTTCTCCCACAGATATTAATAACAATATCTCAGGAAATATAAATAAACAAAAAAAAACTGTTAACAAAACCACTTAACAGAGATACTGAATAAGGTTCAACCCACATACCCATACACTGAATATACTCATACTCGTAATAACAGAACAACAACAACAAAAAAAAAAAACAAAAACACAGTTTTTCAAAACCCCTGAGGCAAGCTCATGTATATTCTCCAGCGTACAGCAATACTTGTACAAAACAAGCATCAACGATATAATTAGTCACACCCAGCTAAAAGACTGAGGATTCAAGAATGCTGTTCCCTTTTTTGCCTTCATTTTTTTCAAAGTAAGTAAGTATTAGCACGACGAGCGACGACGGTGTCGGCGATGACGGTTTTTTTTTCTTCGTTTTGTAAATAAATTGGGTTTGACACAATCCAGACTATAAGGAGGGTAAGAGACGAAAAGGGAAACCTTTTACACCCCCGCATACTTTGTTATATGTATGTACGAACCTTATACCTACTTTGAAAAACTCTGATGCGAGCCGAAGTTGAAGTTGAAGCTGAAGCCGGAGCCGGAGTCAGTCAATCGGTCATTTGTTGGAACGTTGTTTTGCGGATCGTGATATTTCAGCCCTGCTTCTATAAGCCAATTTAAATGATAACCACAACAGTACATATAGGGTATGGTTATTTGCCATACCAATTGCGGACTTCTTTAAGTCTATGAGCTCTAAAGTATCTAATCACGAAGCTATGACGACGACTATGAAGACTAAGAACGATTGGCAGAAATAGGGTGTTGTAATATTAGCTTGGCGCATTGTTAGTTTATTTGCGTAGTTCTCGAAAAAGCAAGGTCTCTCTCTAACTCTCAGTTTAAACATCAGCGACAATATACCGTCAATATAGTCGAAGTCTTGAAGTCTAAGTCCCTACACTCTTTTTATTTTTGTCGGTTTACGTTTGGCATGCTATTTAAGGTGTGCACTCTATAAGTTGGTGCTGAATTCACAGCCAAATAGAATAGAACTCAATGAATGAAAAGTTCATGGGTAAAGCACAGCACAGCAGTGCAGTGGTGCACTCCTCAGGTGGGATGTAAGGTACTTAGATAAAACAAAAAATGTGAAAATGAATTCAAAACTTTGGAACAGATGCTCATGTTCAGGCATTACCTCAATGCTTATGCCTATATGTAGGTAGGGAAGTGTTGCGAAATAAATAAAAGATACAGCTATACGGGTAACTGCAACCATGAGTACCTTACCTATAACTTGCATATTATGTGCTGCTCAACTCGAACCTCCTAAAGAGTGGCGGCGGCGGTGGTGCGAAATCGCATATTGATGTCAGGGAGTTTGACTTAACTTTTTTAAGTTTTTTTTTTTGTGTGAAATGAAAAAAACAGAACAGTCCGCACGCCCTGAGTCCCATGTTGCACTTGAAATGAAATTCAAAAGTTACACAATATACAGTGATATAGGTAAAGGTATAAGGTAGCCATCATAGCAGTTATAGGAAGCAGTAGTCCTTCAATTTTAGTTGTTGTTTATTTTGCATGTTAAACACCCTCAACTTTATGGATTTTGAAGCTATTATAGTAGTTGCAACTGCAACAGCTACTGCACCGTTGCACGATGGTTGCATATTGTTGTCTTAGCTGAACTGAATAGGGTTCACTTTCAATTCGTGGTGGCGATATGGCAGCAGGCGGTAGATAGTGTTTTGACCATGGTTGATATGGCTTATGGAAGCGTTATGCGTTTTGAATAAGTACTGACAGCCTACATATGTACATCGCAGTATCTGCTGGTTCACTTTCAAGACTGCACTTAGTTATTCAGTTAAAATTGGTAGTATCTTTCTTTAACATTATATTGCTGTGTTTTTCCATTCCCCTTATTTTTTTAACCTTACAATTAACCCATTAACACCCAACGGTATAGAAAAATAGAAATTTTGTATTTTTGTGATATTTTCTGTTTATTGAGTTTAAATTTAAAATAATTGCAAAAAAAAAAGTTTTCAAAAAATAGTGGTCAGCAGTTACGAGGGTGTACTTTTTTTAGTACAATGGTATCATACATACTATTTTAATTTTGATTAATATGAAAATTTTTAAAGCAATCTTTATGTATGCAAAGGGTCACATTGCACATTTCACAACACCATTTCGATCGCTGATGGCACTGGCGACATCTTAACTGATTTGGTAACTTCTTTGCAAAATGGTATCCTGGGCTTTCTGTTATGCTCCTTTTGACTGCGAGTCTCGGTTGTCCTTGATTCAAAGTGTGAAATCTGAGATAATGCAGCGTAACAGCTCTTGTAAACTCCAGTAAATTACCTTTGTAGTTGTTGGTCAATTTGTGAAGCTTCCAGGCATTAGAGACAGTAGATGAAATCATCGATGTGAAAATGTTCCACCACCACTTCTTCGCTCTTATTTCTATAGAATAAGTGTTGATGAACTGATCGTGAAGATCAACACCACCCATATTTTTATTATAGTTTTTGAAGACAAGCGGCTGAGGAATATTAATTTTTTTCTGTTGTTCTTTGTCCCATCTTTTTACATTCTCGCAAGGTTCGATTTTGTCGTAGTTAGTGGCTATAGTAACGATGCTGTTGTCTTTCCATTTATCGAAAAGCAACTCATTGGTCTCGTCGAATTGGTGGTCAAAAGTACCCCTTTTTTGCTTTTGAAATTCTTTATTTTGAGGAAGAGGACATTTTTTGAGCCGATTGTCGCGAGCTGTTCCAGTTGCTCTAAATTTCTTTTGTTTTAAAATCTTCATAAGTTCGTAGCTTGTAAAAAAATTGTCAAAATAAATTGCATGGTCAGTTGGACATTCAATATTTTTTAGTAAGTCAAGAACAACTCTTGACCCTAATGGCAATTTCTTTAGAGAAGGCTTAACATTTTTTGCTCCGCAATAAGTATCAAATTGATACATATAACCATCCTTGCTACAAAGCATCCAATTTTTGAAGCCGAACCTTACAGGCTTTCCTCTTATGAATTGCTTTGAAGAATGACGACCGAAGTATTTGACCATGGATTCATCTATAGATAAATGCTCATGCATATATCCCCTTTTTTTGAAATTTTTGCACATAAGCTGGCTTAGCGGACGAAGTTTTGCCATTTTGTCATTCAAGTCAAGGTTGTTGTTATCAGCAAAATGTATGTACCTTTTTATTTCTTGAAACCTGTTCCTTGACATACTGTTGGATACAATAGGAACATGGGTATCTGCCGACAGCTTCCAGTACATATATTCTCTAGCTTCAGAATGATAGCCCGAAAACAACAAGATACCAATGAAAGTTTTTAAGTCATCTTCATTGAATACAAAGCTGTGTTGATTTTTTTGGCCAGCATACAACATGGTTTGGCTCACAATGAGTTGTCTTACCTCGACATCAAACAATTTTTCAAAAACATCAACTTCGCTGAGCCCAATCAAATCTGAAGCACAGTTTTTTATTCTTTCCAAATAGTTTTCAGTTCTTTGAAATTCGTTTGGGGAAATTGTCTTTGTCCAAACAGGAGGGGCAATTAACTTTTTTAGCTCGGACAGCGGAAGGTCGTCATCGCTTTCGTATTCTTCTTCGAAAGTCAATCTATTCAAAACTCCGAAGATCTCAACCTCACCTGGAACATCTTGCGGTAATTCTATCGCTCTTATATTTTCTTCATCTAAATCCTCTTCGTCCGTAACGTAGTCCACTGGTGGAGGAACCATGACGATATCAGCATTGACTATATCGTCATTGCTGTATAGTTCGTCCAGGGCAGATTCCAGATTTTGAAAGCGTTTTCCATAAAAGTTTTTCGATGGGATGCTTTTGAAATTCATTTTAGAAACTAAAAAAAAAGTGCATGCATAAACCCGTTGTACTTTTTAAAGTACATCAAACTTTGACGAAACTTACCTCCTTATATATACAACGAAATATATTTGAAATTACAATTTTCTAAACGTTATCTTTATTTCTTTTGATTATTTGGAAGGAAATCGAAATATTTGGATTTTTACGAGTTTTATGAGCACTTATGTTTTTGCAACTAACAACACGAGTAGAAATATAATATGTCATGCACAAAAAGACAGTTTCAAATAAGCCTACTTCGTTTTTTGTAAGAAAAAACTATGTGGAAAAATTCAAATTTATTGAATAAAGAAGAATAAATGTCAAACGTTTCATTTTTCAGTATTGCCATAATTTTATGGCTCCATCAACTTAGTTCATTTTACTGTACTTAAAAAAGTACAATGGGAGAGAATGGGTTAACTTAAAGTCACTCTTGTTGGTGTTTTCTTTGTTCAAAACATTACATTACAATGTCATATCTTTAAAAACAGGGAAAACCTATATGTATGTAGTGCATTGACTACAAAGTTAAAATTATATTTTATTTATTTGGTTTAGTCGAAGAAGTTAATAACCTTTTATTATACTACACAGACTAAGATTAAAATTTTAGCACATTTGAAAATAGTACGACTTTACATTAAAATAGAAGAAAACTTGAAGAATGTCTAAAAAATATTAATAATTAAATTACTCTCTGAGATTATAGAAATCAAAGTTTTCTAAAATAAGTGTATTGTTTGTTCAGCTTTCCAGACAACACTTTCAGCACTTTTAAGAATTATTTTAAATTTTTGAGCCCGACATTATAGTCAAAAATTGACATTTCTATGATTCCCAAAATTTGTCTTACAGCTTTTTTTGTTTTATTAGTAAACGCATGTGAGGTCGTTGTTTTACAGGGATATCCAATAAGATGTTTTGTTTTCAGTAGAGCGCTATTTCGGTAGCTGTCACTTTTTAACACTTTTTCCGACCATAAGTAAAAAATAAGCAAAATTATCGACTTCAAAAAAATATTGTCCTACAGGAAGTAACATCAAAATGTGTGGAAAGGACTATAACAAAATATTTCAAATATGACCAATAACATAATGCTATCAACTTTAAATCATTTTTCTTCTATGTTAACGTTAAAGTTAAAAAAAAAAATAATGTAAGCTGAGTTGATTTCACATCTTACATAATATAGGTATGTATGTATATCGATTGCTAACAACTTAACTTTTCATTTGATAGTTTTTGAGGGTACTATAGTTTAATCAACTTACGTAACGACTTCTCAGAAGGAAAAAGGAGTGAACATTAGAAGCGTACGGTAGAAGACGTTAAGAAGTTGAGTAGCAGAAATGAAGTAAAGACTGCCATATATACGTTGAAGTTTATCAAAGACACTAGAACAGATGGTTTTAATGCCGAGTAATCTCGAGCAACTAAAACGTCGCTATATAAGGCCTTAATGATTTCCCTCCTGGTTTACCGTGCATAAGCTTGAACTATGACAAAAGCGGATGAAAGTACCTTGGGTCGCACTAAGGAACATTTAGCCTCAAAAACCGGAAAAAATAAAAAAAAACTTATTTTTTTAATAGTTGAATAACCGTACTATCATATTTAAGTCTTAAAACGTCGTTTCGAGAGAAAAATTCTTCGCCTGATCTATGGGGTCCCGTATGCATAGAAGGTGAGTGGAGGAGAAGTTGAAACTACGAGCTCTACGGGCTGTGCAAACCAATGCTCCGGCCTGGAAAGTCTTCGAATACACGCCTATAGGACAGCACAGTAGAGGAAGACCACCGATCAGGTGGCATGGCGCGCACAAGTGGAAAGTAACCTCACCCAACTTGGAGTGCGCAACTAGCGACATCTAGCTAGGGACCGAGTTAGATGGAGAAGTTTGTTGGGTGAGGCCCTAGTTCACACAGGACTATATAGCACCACCTTAAGTAAGTAAGTATACTTTTGTCAATAAACTACGTGATGGTTTTCCAAACTTCTTATCCTCTTCTTCAATATTCAGTTAAAATATTTATATTATTTCATTAAATATTTGAAAAATCTTCATAAATTGTTCACAAAAATCTGAAAGAAACCCTAACACCATTTATGCTTAAACGGTTTTCGGTTTGAAAATAAGTTTTGTTCTTGTAACGAATATCTTCTTAAAACATTTCCACCACATCAAGTTTTTAAAATGTATTTACAAAAAATAAAAATAATGTTGAAAACGGGTATTTTTCAAACTTGAGCAAAAAGTCAATGTTTCAAAACTATGAAAGTAAGAAATTTTAGGTTTTTTAAAGCTTCATTAAAAGTCATATAAAGACTCATAACTAATGAGAATTTCTAGAAACTAATACTAAAATAATTCAAAATTTTGTCTAGAAGAGAATGATTTGTATTTTTAAAAATTCTCATAATGTTAAGAAACATATATGTACGTTTAAACTTAGTCTTAGAGACCCCGGTTTTAATTTTTTTAGCATTTTTAAAGGGGGATATTTTAAAAACCTCATGTGATAGGTAGTACCCGTGGCATAATGGATAGTGCGTTGGACTGTTGATTTGGAAAAGGCCTTTGACACCGTATGGTTAGAGGGTCTTTACCTAAAACTGAGCAGGCTTGGCATAAGCAAGCCATTGTTGTATATACTTTATGATATGGTTAACGGTAGAAAGTTTGTTGTCAAAAGTGGCAATGTAACTTCTACCACAACATTCTTAATTAAAAATGGTCTTCAACAGGGAGCGGTGAATTCGCCGATTCTCTTCAGCATTTACACCAGCGATCTGATAGGTAGTCTTACAAAGGCAATTGCGTACGCCGACGATCTTATTGCGTACAGAATGGCCCGAAAGGTTGAGGTTATTAGAATTCTCTTGCAGCGTGATTTCGACAAGATTCAGCGATATTGCGACGACTGGAAACTGAAAATAAATGTCCAGAAGTCGGAGACAATTCTGTTCCGGACTCCGTTGGCTAGGGCCACGAGGGATACGTGCAAGAATTGGCGCAAGATGGTTATCGTTGATCTTCACGGGCAGCGATTAGCGAGCAAAAGTGTAGTGAAGTACCTCGGTATCTGGTTAGATCACTATTTATATTTCGACAGACATATAAATGCTGCTCTGACCAGGGCCAGAGGAGCCTTCGGTCTGACGAAACGGCTGTTTTTTAACAGTCGGCTTGACCCCAGAATGAAGGTAATTTGCTACATGGCCCTCATACGGCCGATGATCGTTTATGGTTGTCCTGTGTGGTTCAACGTTGCAGCTTCCCAGATGGAGAAGTTTCGGGTGTTTGAGCGGCAGTGTTTACGACGCTGTACCGGCTTATATCGAACAGCCGAATCTTCTTACGTGCACTACTATTCCAACGAGGTCCTATACAACGAGGCTCGAATCAACAGAATTGACAATTTCGTGATAAAACTCGTTCGAGGTCACATTGGTCTTCGACCAACAATTTAATTTTCGGGGCGTTCTATCCAAACGACGAGTATTTTGAAAGTTCACGCTTGAGCGGCTTCATTCCACCAGAGGCATTCCTCTTTTTAGATAGATGCGGTCTGATACAGGATAGATTGGCAGTTCCGTTAATCTACCACGTCAGACGACGAACCGTGGATAGGCGACTCCTGTACAATCGGGACGTCATGGCACAAGACGGAGCAGAGTTCCTTCGGTTCAGTAGGGCTGTGTCCGAACGGGACCGAACTAATAGGGTGAAGCAGGAGAACCAGTTTTGGTGGCTTCAATCGGCACTGGATAGTGGGTAGTCGGGATGGGGTTTTAAGCCTTGGCCGGCTTACATACTTGTTTTATAGTTTTAGGGTTTAGTTTTAAGTAGAATAGGCATGGTGGCACAAAAAAAAATACAAAATGCAAAAAAAAAAAAATACAAAATACAAAAAAAGACAAAATAAAAAATAAATAAATAAAAAAAAAAATACATGGAATAAGAAAAAAAAGACCAAAATATGAAAAACAAAAAAAAAAGTTAGATAGTTAGATTTGCTGCTGTGGTTGTTCTAGTTTTAAGTAGTTTATAGGTAGAATAGGTAGTTTTAGTTAGCTTTAAGTTTTATAATAAGGACCTTATTTTAAGTAGTTTTTAAATAAAAATAAAAAGGGATATTGATATTAGTTTTTTTTTTCAAATTTTCTAATAAATACAAAAATAAATAAAAGTTAATTGAAGTAAAATAGATCTTAGGGTCGAAAGCCATTAGTATTAAGTGTTATAGTTTAACTTAGAGTGTCCGTATGGGACCAGTAAGTTAGTTGTAAGTTATGGTTAGTTAGGCTAGTTTCATGAATTTTTGTTTTAAGATAGTTTTAAGAATGAATTAATAAAAAGAATTTACAAAAAAAAAAAAAAAAATGTGCGTTGGACTGTCATGCCAGAGGTCTTGGGTTCGATCCATGCCTATGCCATCTAAAGTTTTTTTCACGGGTACTGCCTCTTGCGAGAAATTGACAAATTCTCCAAGAGTATCTCTTATCATGAAAAGTGCTTTCTCAAAGTAGCCGTTCGGATTCGGCTTTCTCCATCCCTGACAACAATATTCGCACACAGGAATGGTTGAGAGTTGTTAGTCACTAGGCCCTAGTTCTTCACGGACTGTTGCGCCACCCAATTTATTTTTTTTAGATGTGATAGAAACATTTAAAGACGAGATTCAAATTCGGGACATTTCAATCATTAAAAAAGTATTGTTTTATTTGTGGGACAGTTCAACTTATCATTATATAATTTTTGAAGACACTAGTGTGATATCTCCTAAAGAATCAATTTTTTTTTAAATAATTTTTTCAAAAACTGTTTGTCTGATTTTTGTAAGAATTTGTTATATCGAAAATAATTTTCTTTTGTTTAATTTGCATTTTTATTTTGATGTTTGAAAAAATTCCAATGATTAAGAAATTACACAATTATTGTAGAATTCCTCGGTTTTCCGTACCATGTATTCAACAAATATTTCTGTAAATCAAATTAATGGTAGCTTTATTTTCATTCTTTAACAAATTTCATTGAAGGTTACCAAAAATAATTTAATTTAATTCTCCTCGTGATATTTAATATTCTGTGTGCAATGTAAAGAAAATAAACATTAAACAAAAAGTTTTTCCATACATAGGCTAAAACACACTTGATCTAACAAAACATTTTTGATTCGATAGGTAAAAAAATTACTTTTTTGTACGTCTATAGAAGATAGTACCTTGTAAATTATAACGAACAAAAGAAAATAAAAAAAAACCGTATCAAAATTCTGTTTTGGAAAAAACAACGAAACATGTTTTTTTTGTTTTGGTTCTAATGTTTTGTTTTCTGAAGTTTCACGAAACAAAAAAACACGTTTTATTTTATCCAATATCCAATGTGCTTTCAGACTTTGTAATTTTTAATTGTATGTATTAAGAACTTTAAACTAAATTGACACATTCAATAAAAGTTTCGGATACATTTTTACATTGTTTGTCAAACTTATATGGTTTACAACATCACAAACGTAAAATGTCGCCTTAACCATAATGAATTTGGACCCTTTTTTATTTAAGTTATTCCATTTTAAAAATGTCTGTTTACAAAAATGACTTATGGAGGACAAATGGACTAGACACTAGATTCTCTTAAATTATAAAATTTTGAAAGAAGAACATTTGTTTTTTGTTTAATCAATCAATCATAAATGTTTTCCTTAAAAATTCAGCCTCTTGGAACAAAAGCCTTTTTTTTATTTTATTTAAACATTAATTCGATTGTGTTTTAAGTCACCGCCGCGTAGTTACGTTTTTTTTTTTAAACCTTACATATTTATTTTACTTAAATTAGGTCAACAAATATTTGATCTGTTGACTTTTTGGCATGTGTTTGGAACTATACAGCAAAATAAAAATTGTTAATCTGTAAATAAAATTGTATGTTTCAACACGCTTCACTTAAGAAATCTAGTTCAACCTTGAGAACATGAAATTAACTATTCATTGTTAAAGCGATTCAAACAGTAAAACCCATAATTTATTTTAAAATAGAATTTACTTTTAAACTAAGATTACCAAAATAAAAGTTTCAAAGTGTTAAACTAAATCTCTCAATTTGAAGGTTTTAAAACTTATTTTTAATAAATTCTAATTTAAGCTCTTCATTAAAATTATGTACAAAGCTTTACTACTGATCAATAAATAACTATGTGAATAAGATTTACCAATCATCTTTAAATATCAGTCTTATAGTATTTACAAAAATGCTGATAAAATAATAAATACTCGTACAATTTATATCTCACGAATCAATTCATTTAATCGAAGTTCATTAATTCTACTTAATTTTGATCATCTTTAATTTGAATTTTAGAAAATGTCAAAAATGTTGCAAATTTTATAAATTCAACCCTGTCGCGCCGCCACCTTTATAGTAAAAGCAAACATTTATGTGAATTTTCAATAACTGTAAGTAGGCAATATAGTATTTTCCTATTTAAATAGGCGTTACATTTAGGCTCTAATTTTTAATTAAAAAAATACACAATAAACATATTGACTTGGCATTATACACACGTATGTACATTCGTCGGACATACAAAAATTATTACATTAAAACTCAATTAAATGTGAAAATTTGTTGTAATTGCTCTTTTGGTGTTTTTAAGTGAACAGGTAACCTTTTAGTTTGTAAAACATTGCCAATTGAACCCCTACGGTGTGTGTTTGGTGTCGGATTTAAGTGTGGGGGGAAGCCGGAGCATTTCGAAATGGGTATATCACGCGTATAGGATATGTTACACCCGCGATACAAACCAAACAAAATGCATGTTTTATTTTGCAGTTGTTTAATACTTTTTTTTTTTAAATTTGTATGTATGTATTTATTTTGGAACTTCCAAATTGGATAATTTTATTACCTGAATTACAACATCTGCCTGTGGAATCTGATAGTATCTGTCCGCCTCCAGTATTTGTGGTAAGTCCACTGGCATCACAGTGGTGGTTAATTCGAAATCTGGAATTGACAGCCACCCAGACTACCAAGTCTACCAGACTATAGTTTCCTGTTGTGGTAATTTTGAGGGTTTTGTAATTTTACTGAAATACATTTTGAGTAATCCAATTGTATTCATATGTGTCTGGTTTGGGAAGCTTGTGGAGTGGGGATGAAGCACGATTTACAAAATAAAAAACGCTTGACAGAGAATTTTCATTTACCTACATATTCCAAAAACATAACAGGTGCGTATCTGGTATTTGATCCATGAAGGGAATGCCAACATTTTGATTAAATAGGAGGTTTCATTTTTTTATATTTAAATATGCGAAGATTTTTTTAAGAAACATCAAATGGCCATGGTTAATCAATACCAATTTGCAATGTCCCCAATGACTTCACAAACTTCATCTTTAAGGTCTTGAATCGATTATGGAACATTGTTGTAGACCTTATCTTTCACGTTTTTCTAAAGGGTCTCGGTGGCTAATTGTGTATACCGTCTACAAAACTGCGAACGGTTACTGCAAAAATTTGACAGTTCAGTTGACAGCATCCAAAGTGACAGTTGTCAGAATGGCGGACTATTTTAAATGCGACCTCGTGTTGGAAAACCCAACTTACGTGTACATGAAATAAGGAAGAATTAAATGCAAATTCTCGTGAAAAGGGTGTATTTTACCCACTTTGCTCTTTCAATACGGTGACAATGACAGATGTCAAAATAGCGAGCTATTTTAAATACAACCTCTTGTTGGAAAACTCTACTCTCAATTAAATAAAAAAGAATTAAGTCCACATTCTCAATTTTTTCAAAGTACAAAAGCATGAACAGGGGGAAAAAGTGTGGGGGGGTCACTTTGATGTGTAAAAACTGTATGTTTGGTGTTATATTAGTTTTACTCATAATAGTTGTGTTCACCGAGATTTTGTCTAGATCAGAACAGCACAGGACAGCACAGTTTCGTTAGAAACGTCAGATCAAGTTAGAACAGTCAGTTAAACGTCAGTTGTCAAAAAAAAAAACAAAACAAATTGCATATTGTGTGAATTTTTCGTTTCTCGCTTATTTTTTTTCATTTTATGTGTTTTTACTGTGAAAAATATTATTAAAAATTATTGAAATGGAAAATCAAGTGATTGCTAAGATAACACTAAATGAAAATGTTAGTGGTTCAGACACCGATAGTGATTTTTCGTCGGATTCCTCTTCAGATTCACAGTCTTCACAGTCTTTCCTTTCTCGGATGTCAATTCAATTTGATGCATTTCTTTTTTCAATTTATTTTATAATTATTTAATTAAACAAATTGGCAAAATAACTTTATTTTAATGTTTTTAAATCACGAGAAAAAAAAACACAAAGCACAGCCAAATCAAAACGTAAACAAAAAAAATGACAACTTCGATTTTGACATTTCTCACGAGTCTATTCTAACCTGATCTGACTCAAAAGCAAGAACAGAAAATCCTGTTCTAAACTGTTCTAGGTTTGTCAATGAACAGGAAAGTAGAACAGTCCAGCACAGCGTCAGTGAACACAGCTAATTTCAAATAAATGTGACTATTTTCTTGGGTTTTTGTTCTGACTATCTTAAAATGAAGGTCTAGTGAATATTTATGGGGGTTTCTCGACCCAATTTGACCCATTTTTGTATCCGCACCTGACTCAAAGAAATAAAAACCAATACAAAATTCTAAAAAACCTTTTCAATGTAATCACTTTTGGCGCATATCTTTTATGTGTTATTGAACTAGTGACCTACCCGTTTTTTTTTATTGGATATTAACGCCTCTGTGTAACAGTATCCATGGTATTTAAAAAAAAGTAGGAATTAAATTATTTGTAATAAACAATTCTAAGTGCGTATTATACAAGTTGTTTCCGTTCATTCACCCGTGCGTTCGACGATTCGTCATCGAGATTGTCGTAAAAGTCGTTATGAGCTTGATACTTTGCTTCAGTTACATTTTTACCTTTAATTTTAGTTTCGTTTTTTGTTGTTGTTGGTTTTGAGTGCCCCACGGCGTCGACGATGTACCAAATATATATGTACCAATGATTCTGCTGTTTTCAAGCTGCCATTTAGGGCGAGCTGAATACGGATTATGGTATGATGCGTTGTGTGGTTTTCAGAAGTGAAGTGAGGATAAAAGGGCTTTTGTTTGTAGCCATTTAAAGCCGAGTGAATAACACATCATAAGTAAGATGAGTACATGAATTGGAATGTAAAATTGATGATGCTAAACGAATTGAAAAGGGCTTGTAGGCGTACATACATATATGTATGTAAGACAGACAAAAATAAAATGTATGTCGAGGAGTTGAAAGTATTCACGTTTGGAAAGTTTTAAATGTTACAAAATAATTAAGAGTAGGTACCTACATATTTTTGGAATACATTTCTGTTTTATACATTGACAGAATATTGAAATACTTTATTTGGCCTAATTTACTGAAACTTATACCTTTTAAGATGTCAGTGTTCTATGTGTAACCTAGACGAAAAAGTAGCACATAAGCTTTTAGGAGATGAACTTAAATGTGTGTGAAGATTAATACCTGTCATGTGACTCTTTTCTCAGCTTAAAACTTCTCTTTTTTTTTTAAAATATGAATTGATACAAGTTATGAATATGTAATCATATTTTTACATGTCAAAAGAACCTATCTTTAATTTTTTTTAAATTAACATAGATGAACCATTTATTCAAAAACTTTTGTAAGTACAGAGTTTTACCAAAAAGTATATTTGTAGTTAGAAACAAAGTAAGAATAAGTTACCTGTGCATTTGGCAAACACAAACACTTTGAAGCTTATCATCATAATAATCCTTTAAATCGTGATAAATGTGGAACTTACCTATAAAGAAAAAAAAGAAGACAATGTTAGTTTTAATATATAAACAAATATATAATTTTAAATATAACAATTATAAAATATAGAATAATATTAGAAAATATATAAAAATAGCACCTTCAATCAACTTTGCATGTTTTTTTTAATAGTTTATTTATCAACACAATCAGCAGTTTTTATTTAACAAAAATGTATATGTGTTTCAAATTTTCTTTACATTATAAATAATTGAAAGCTTTAAAATAAATCTCATTATAAATAATAATTTTGTTAACTTAATAATAATATAACAATACTAGCGGCCCGTCCCGGCTTCGCACGGATAGACAAAATTAGGTACAGATATTTAAGTTATAAGCATGCTAATTAAAACGACCACGAATCACTAAATTAGAAAAAATTGTATGCTTATCTTAAAGCCTCCCTGTACCCTACGTTGGCTGTGGTATTTCTAGGTGGCAACAAAATGTATTAATTTTCAGGAGATCCTACTCGAGAAAGTGCCACATACACCAACTATGGAAAAAGTTTGTCCCTGGGATTTATTTATTGTTAGGGCAAAGGATATTTTTAAAGTGATCTGTAACCTTTTAAAAGATATGGGCTCAGTTGGTATCATTGGAATCCGCAGAACATGTGCGAGCTGACCAGCCACGGGACCTGTAATGATAGTTGCTACAATCACATTATCTCTTAATTCTTTGATCAATAGTCTTGTACCATTACACATATTGGGAGGGCTTACATTTCTTAAAAGCATAACAGGTGTACCTAGCGGACAAAATTGTGAATCTAAACCATTCTCAGATCCCCTTGAACACACACAAAAAATTTCATCAAAATCGGTCCAGTCGTTTAAGAGAAGTTCAGTGACATACACACTCACAAAAGAATTATATATATTAAGAAGATATTTATTTGAAATTTATTTTTAATTTTTTAATTTTATATTTTGTGTTTATAAGACACTAGTTTTTAATGAAAAGAAATTAAAATAAAATGAGTCTTAAACTCATTATTATGATAGCTTGGGGGTCTTAAATCAAACAACTATGGTCAGGTTCTTGAAGATAATGATGATATACGATTGACTGAATGAGGCAAAAAGTGTTGTAACAACTTAAGAAAAGCCATTGAATTAACGTTTAATGTTAATAAATTAGTAGAAACGTCTGGGGTTCCATTTTAGGCTCTTTTACATTTAATTTTGTCATATCATAAAACCCGACATATTACTATTCATCCAAGTAATAGAGTTTTGATTTGATAGTTATGAAATGTTGCGAAAAATATTAATATTTATGGATATATTTATTTATGTTTTGTGATACTGTTTTGACTTGTTGAATACAAGGGTTCTTCCCAAAGAAAGCAAACACAACTTGGATTTAGAGTTTTCAAACTTCGATTTGTAAGCAACTTTATTTAAATCGTATTTATCAGGCTCTAAACTACGATAACAAGTTATTTCATATATTTTATTTTTTTTATCACTAAACTAACAACTTATTGCATATACTTCATAGTTTATACATATATGAAGATAAATAGCAATAAAAAGGTTGGAAACAAATTAACAGATGTTTTTTGATGTCAAAAAAGGTTTCAGACAGGGTGATGCGTTGTTATGCGATTTTTTTAACATCGTACTTGAAAGAATAGTGCAGAGCTTTCACGTCAACACTAGAGGCACTATCTTTCAAAATTCTGTCCAATTACTAGCATATGCTGATAACCACGGTTCGAACCTCAGTAACAAAATTTCGGAGCAGATTTGCAGCAAAAGTGAAGTTAATCAAAAATTTCCGAAGTAGATTTGAAAATGAAAGAAAAACTCAAGTTTTTAAAAACTGTATTTTTAACAAAAATTTATTTAATATATTAACGGAAATAAATAGGTATTTTTAACAAAAAAATCACATAAATTTATTCAGACTTGAATACCTTAAACTTAATATCTTATACATTAAATAAAATAAGAAATAAGAGTTGAAAACAAAAAAACTATAGTTTTCAAAATCTATATTTTTAACAAAAATATTAATTTTTTTAAACAAAAAATGAATCACAAACGGTTTTAGACTTCAGAAACTAAAAATTATTCATAGTACATACTATAAATATTTTTGGTTTTGTTTTTATTGATTTTATTTTAGAATGTATTTGCCTTAAACAAATTTAAATTCTCTTATAAATTTAATCAATTCAAGCGGTGATTCAAAAATTTGATTTCGATCTGCTGCTCGTATTAATGATCGTGAAAACATTAAATTTTCAACTGTATTGACATGCAAACGATTTCTTATTTTAGTTTTCAATAAATTCATTTCGGAAAATATTTTCTCAGCTGCGGCGCTGCTGCAGTGTGGTAAAACGGCTAGAGTTAACATATAGTCAGATAAGTTTTGGAACATAAGTTCTTCCATTTTATTAGTGGTTGTTTTTAATGAGTACCAAAAGCTAACTAAATCTTGCTGATCTATGTTGCTTATATTGTGTATAATGAATGATCTCCATTCATCATTTAATACCTCAATAGAGGCCTCGATCAATTTCAAAATTGATGGTAAGTCCCCCGTTTGAATTTTTGTTGGGTTTAAATATTGAACCAAGTTTAATTTAATATCTTCAAACGAAAATCTAGATGTTATTTGCTTACAAAGAATTATATAATATTTTAAAATATTTTGTTTTATTTCGAAAACACTTTCTTTTGAAACATTTTTTCATTTTTTTCAAATTCAATACCACTACTTCAGTTCTTAAAAATTCAATTTTTATAAAATTGCTTAGCAGTTTAAAAAAAAATAGTTTGATGACTGGTAAAAGAAGATGAATTATAGTCTTCTCTGACTGGAAAATTCTATTGATTTCATTAATTATGATTAAAATATATGATAAGAACAATTAATATAATTTGTTAACTTTAACCTTTCTCCTACTGTCTCGACATTATTCTCTTTTTTTTCTTCGAAAGTTAAAAGTAAGAAATAATGTTTCAGAGCTGTCCATTGCTCCAACACCTTATCTACAGCTGCCTGCACTGCAAGCAATCGAGTGGAACATGCATTCAGAATTTTATGTTCAGGTGTTTCGAAATATTCCTGAAAAGTTTTAAATTCTGATAGTCTTTTAGAGCTATGGGAAAAAAAATTTAAGATTGTCTTTATCAATAGTTCGACTTCAACAGGAATCTGTTTTGAAGCAGCCTTGGCACATAAATTCAGTGAATGGCAAGTACATCCCAAATAAAACATATTTGGGTTCAAGGATTTGAGATGAGTTTTCACTCCATTGAGTGAGCCATTCATAACCGTCCCTAGTGACTAGTCCTATTAAATTTTCACATAATTTCATTTGGTTTGGCTTAACAATTTTTTAGTGTGGAAAAAAGGAGCAGATCTGAAAAAAGCGGAGTGGCGAAGTAGATTTGTTTCGATCGAAATGAGGTTTGAACCCTGGTTATCCCTAGCAGTAACGAGAACGACGGGTAGCTTATGCGTGTTCGCCATCGCCATATGTTAAGACGAAGTGGATGCTGGAATAATCGAAGGGAATGAAGAAGGTATTTTTCTTTATATGTACACCAGATTGGCACCTTAACTTAGTAAACGTATCAAGTAAAGACAACCTAGTATTGAAATTTTACCTTGTTATATAAAATTATCTGTGAAAAGTCACTGTGAATTAAAAGCAAGTGAATGACAAAAGCTCTACTATACATAGTTTCCTTGGCATTTTTGTATGTATTTTTTGTATTTTGTATTTATTTATTATCATTAAGCATTTTAAAACATAGAGTCTTATTTTTAATACTTATTATGTTCAGATTTAAATTTAATCAAATTAAAAGAGGAATCAAATTAGTATGCTAGATTTACAATTTGCTTGAAGTTAAGAGAAAAGTTGTTTTTAGATAAATGGTCATGATGACATGATCCTTTATATATACAATGTACACAAGAGAAAAAAAGAAAATAAATAACATCAATTTTTAAATTCTAAGACAAAGTGATTTTTATTTTGGAAACATTTTCAGCATTTGTATAAGTTCTTTAAAGAGTTCTCAAAACGAGTGCTGCTGTGTATCCCTCTCAGGTTAGCAGGCAAGGAGTTCCATAGGGCAACAGCGTGTACAAAGAACTGTTGTTTTGAATTTCTGAATTTGAAGGAAGGGACAATTAGAACATTACTTCTTTGTGATACTGGGAACCTAAGCTTTTCGTATAGATATTCAGGAGATCTAGTATGAATAAGTCTAAAGAGAAATGTCAAAGTTTGATAGTTTATGTAGTTGTTGAAGGTCATGTTGAAAACACTACTTGCTTGCATCGAAACATGATCGAACCGTCGCAAGTCATAAATAAAGCGAACAACATTATTAAACGCGACTTGAAGTTTTCGTTTATTAGCGCTGTCAAGGGCACAGAAAATGGGACTGCCATAGAAAAGTATTGGTAGGACAAGAGATTTTGCTATAGTCATTTTTGTTGAAACTGGAAGACAACTGGCAGATATATATAAAACCCGCAAAGCAGCATATATTCGACCAACGGCACAAGTCAAGTGATCGTCCCATGTAAGTTTCTGGTTAAAAACAATCCCAAGATTCTTAACTGTTCTAACGTAGCTTAACGTTTTCCCCTCAAGTTCAATACTAGGGAAATAAGAAGTATCTATTGCAGTGTTACTGATGACGATTGCCTGACATTTCTTAGGGTTAAGTTTAAGATGATTCTCCCTGGACCACTGGTTTATACACATCAAATCTTCGTTTATTCTGGCAGTTGCGTCTTCAACCATGCCGATTTTGTAGCTCAAATGAATTTGAACGTCGTCAGCATACATATGAATTTTGCAATGCCTGAGTACAGATGGAAGGTCATTATTGAAAAGTGTGAATAAGAGTGGTCCCAAAATCGATCCCTGGGGCACACCATTAGAGGTAGGGAGGAAATCCGACAGCCTAGAGTTAGCAAAAACAGCCTGAGTTCGATGGCTTAGATACTGTGCTATGAGGGTTAAGGCTGAGTTTTCAAAGAAGAAGAAAGAATTCAGTTTTTTCAGAAGAATTGTATGTGAAACAGTGTCGAACGCCTTAGAGAAATCAAGGAGAACCAGAGTTGTGACTTTATTATTATCGATTTGTTGTCGTATGTCGTCGGTTATTTTAAGAAGCGCAGTCGTACAGCTGTGTTTTGGTCTAAAGCCAGATTGCGTCGGTGTAATTAAATTCCGTGTTTCCAAGAATGCTGTTATCTGCTGACTAACGATCTTTTCGAACGCTTTTGAGATGAATGGTAGGATAGAGATTGGTCGGTATTCTTTTTGTTGCGAATTTGTGTTTACAATGATCGTGCCTAAGGTATCAGCTAGTGTTATTTGTAATTGTTTCAAGTTTAGGCTGATAGAGAAAAAGTGCAACGCTTCATTACAGGATAATTATTTCTTTTTATTAAAATGTCAGTAGAATAAAATTTGCTCATACATTAGCGAAAATAAAATTAGAAGCATTCTTAGCGAAAATAAAATTAGAAGCATTAAAGGTAAGGCTGAGTTTTTGAATATTGCAAACATTGCATTATTTGTCTTTGCAGATTATTTTGGTGAAATACATTTTTCCAAAGCAAACTTTGTCGGTTAGAAAAAAATGGATTCATTTTACTCTCAAAGAAATGATTAAAATGGAATAAGAATACAAAATTTCATGCATATTTATAAAATTATTATTTTGGACTGTTATAAATTTAAAAAAACATATTAAAGTGATTGACTAAACCAAACTATTATCAAACCTTATACAAAAATAAAATAGACATGAAATCTGGATAAAGGTCTATCAGAAGCAAAATGTTTCAACCTTTTGAGTTTTTAGCAACTTTATGTTCAGTTACAACTAGATATTTAATCTAAAAACGAATAAAACACTGACAAAAAGTTGATACCATATACGTTGCTACTGGTCTTGTAACACTGATTTTTATAATAACTGTTTGTAAATTGAACTTAAGTAATATTTGTTTTTTTTTTCTGAGATAAAACAAAGAAACTTTAACTGTACGTAATTTTTTTTTTTAAATTTGTTCTTTCATCTACTTTTGATCTAAAAATTCGGCCCAACTAACACTAACCTGTAATGACTTTATACCTTTCTACTTCTGTGGTCTTGAAAGCTTTAGTTATCATTTGATGATATATGTTTTTAATTAATAACAAAATTCTATGTAAATGTTTGTATTACTTTATCTTAAACATAAAAACTCAATATTCACAAGTTTTACTACCTTCATTTTTTATAATATAAATTAACATTATGATCTAGTGTTTTTTCTATTCATTTATTTTTTATTTTTATTATTTAGTGCAACATACAGTTTTAGAAAAAAAAAATCAAATAGCTTTTTGTTTTATTTCTAAACTGTAGTCACTACACAAGGATTTTCCTCCCTAAGCTACATTATTAATTAGGGAGAAAGAAAAACAAAAAATCACATAGTTTTACATTTTTTACGGATGGGTAGCTAATTACAACCCCATATTGTTGGTAAGCTATTATTATTCCAGATAAGATGAAATTTTATTTGGTTCCTTAAATATTTAAAATTATTTCCACACTCTTGGTACTTACTACTTCAGTTAGAAAATAAATAATTTATTTTCATGTAGAATTGTTAATATAATGATGGACTTGATATATGTATAATGTAGATTATGTACGTAAAATAGTGTTTGTTTAATTGCCTGAATAACCCTCATTTACATTTCTTATTTTAAAGTCACTACAATAATCACTCATTCATAATGAACGAAAAGTTAAATAAACTCTCGCGAGAACCTCCAAAAGTTTCATAATACATAATAATGCCTTAAGCAACTTATACTTAGCTAGAAAAAAAACTAAATAGAACAAAATAAAGATGCAAACTATGCATAATTTCAGTACACCAGAAGTATTTGACGTGAGAATAGAATTTTAATTGAAACCTTCTACGAACAAACTAACTTTACATTTACGTAGTGTTGTAATATTTATACATTGTATTGCTTCTAACATATTTTACACCTTTTCTAATCTACACTTAAGTTGAGTAAAGAAAAGTTAAAACAGCAGCCACTCAAAACAAAACCATACTTCTATTTATAGCTCAAATACCTTTACTAATCCCTTTAAAGATGAAGGATATCCTCGTAACATTAAACTTCGATAATAATTTTATTCACCTTTTAACAAAAAGCTTTTGCCATGTTTTTGTAAACTTTGGATAAATTATGTAACACACTTGGTATACAAAGTTATCGATACTATTCATCAGCACCTGAATAAGTAGAAATAACAATACTTTGCATACACAAAATTATTCCTGAAGGATATAGCACCTACTTTCTTAACTTTATAGATACTTGTAGATATCTATACAATTTATAACCGTAAGTGAATTTGTAACTTTTCCAAAATTGAAAATGCAAAAGGATAGGATTTATACCTTGAATAAAGTTGTGTTTCTATCGAATCTGGGTTTGTGATAAAATTTGGGGTAAGAAACTTTGATTTCTGTCTTTTTCGTAGTCCTTGTTGAATATTCTATCTGATAATTTGTATTGACTTAAGTTGGTTGTGGCAATAATTTTGTAGAAATTTTTAGTCACTACTATGAATAAATTCTTGTGTAATTAATTGTATTAAAATTTTCAAAAACAAAGACAAAACAAAAAGAAATAGAACACACTTTCTTTTAATACATAAAGATCAAAGACTTGGGTCTTTTGATGTTCATTTTGTAAATTTTACGACCCTTGTGGTAAGAACCTACATAATAGTATTTGAGTTTCAAAATCATATCACAAATTTCATTCTGTTGGAATGCCATTGAAGCATATTGCTGGGTAAGAAACAAGTTTTCCTTTTTCTAGTGAAAAAGACCGTTTGAATCATCCCAGAATTTGTTTTAATTTTTCTTTCACTAAATTATATTCGTACAATACTCAAGGCAGATTACAAGTTGGTTTCAATATTAAAACCAACGGAACTTGATGAATATAAACTTGTATCGTCTGCAAAATTTGCTGATTTACAATTTGTTAAACTCGCGAAATCATATGTTAACATTGTATATAAGACCGGACCAAGAACCGATCTTTGTGGTACTCCTGGAAGAATTTTAAATACTTCAGAGAAGAAATTCTTTACTGCAGCTTTAAAAAATCTTTCAGGTAGAAACCGAATGTATGATTTTTACAATGAAAAATGAAAAGCCAAGAACTAAAAATGTAAGTGTTAGACCTTTATGTCAAACCGTGTCAAAAGCCTTTCCAAAATCTAATACAACAATACCATTGATTTTTCCTAATCTAAGATCACTTTTTATATCATTCGTTGTCCGATGTACTTTATGAACAGTGCTATCACAGCTTTAGAAACCAAATTGTTCCACTAGAAGGATGTAATGCACAATTAAATGTAATATAATTTTACTGTCTAAGAGTTTCTCAAGGCATTAACGCAAAAAACTAGTTGTGTAGGGTTTTTTTTTTAAATGGAAATGAATTTTGCTGTTTTTCATTTCTTTGGGAAATAAGCTATCTCAAAATAACTAGAAAAAAGAGCTAATACAAATTTCACACCTTTTGTGTTTAGGTTTTTCAAAATTATATTTTTCAACCCATCGAACCTTTAGAGTACTAAGACTACCAAGAATAATTTTGACATCTTATTCTGAAATTAAATCATCATCAACTTCGTTTATTAGTTGAGATCCAATAAATTTTACTCTGGTATTGCTCTTCAAAATTTTAGCTAAATTACAAAAACATAATTCATTAAAGCTACAAAAATAAGTTTGAATCTATACCCCCACATTTTTTCAATAATAATGATAGATACTTTTTTCTATTTTCATTATTGATGGTATTCTTTTAATTGTGTTCTTTTATGCAATGAGCATAGCAAAATATACCCTAGACTCTTTAAAGTAAGTGCTATTAAAGAAAAGCCTCAAAAAAACACACATACGCCCAAGTGTACCACTTTAAAACATGGAATTTAAAATGGTATAAAAAGGGGGATTTTCTCATTTGTATTTTCATAAACTTAGTTTTTCAATCAGAGTCATAAGAAATAATTTGAACAAATTGAATTTATTGTATTTTTCTTATTTTGAAAAAATGTAGTAAACATTTCTGGTCATTTGTAAAAAATGTGCCCAACACTACGTCATCGTCAGTTCCGACGCTCGTTTCCAATGACACTCCTTTTGTAAGCTCGATTGATAAAGCCAATTTGCTTGCAGCTCAGTTTGCTGTTAATTCGATGCTGCCTATTAGTGACATGACTCCTTCTGTACTTGAAAGCGTAAATGATTCTATGGGACGAATCTTCTTTCGCTCTCGTACAGTTGCTAGAGTACTAAAAGATCTTGATGATGGAAAAGAGCTTTTCCATCTGTCCTATTCTACTGGTCTCTTTCCAAGTGGATGGAAAACTGCATTTGTCCAGCCTGTCCCTAAAAAAGGCGAATCCTCCTCCCCCTCTAACTATCGTCCAATTAGACTTACGTCCCTTCTTTCCAAGATCATGGAAACGCTGATCAATTTTCAGCTTAAGAAATATCTTGAAGAACGGAAGCTTCTTCGTTTCAATAGTTCCACTGGTGATTTCTTGGTTTATCTCACCGAACAGTGGAACAAATCTTTAGGTCGTTTTGGAGAAAGTAATACTATTGCACTTGATATTTCAAAGGCATTTGATAGAGTTTGGCATCAAGCTTTCTTGTCGAAAATGCGTGCTTTTGGTATTGATGAATCTCTTCTTTGTTGTGTTAGAAATTACCTTTCGGACCGTTCAATTCAAGTTGTATTGGACGGGTTCAAATCTGATATCCACAAAATTAACTCTGGTGTGCCTCAGGGCTCCGTTTTGTCTCCGACGCTCTTTCTTATTTTTATAAATGATCTTTTGTCTGAAACTTCTAACCCACTACATTATTTCGCTGATAAGAGTACCCTCTGCGTAACCGTCCCCCAATGCCACTATCCATGGGTGGTACTTGCATCGAGGAGATTGAACAACTATCAGTCCTAGGTATGTGCATTACAAACCACTTGTTGTGGAGTGATAACATATTTGACATCGACAAAAATTCTGCTAAGTGTTTAGGTTTCCTCCGACGAGGCAAGAAGTTTTTTACCCCTCCTGATCTGGCTATAATTTAAAAAGCTTTTATTCATCCTAAACTCGAGTAGAACTCTCATATTTGGGCTGGTACCCCAATAACGTACTTGAGTCTTGTAGATAGAATTGAAAAAAGAGCTCTAAAAATGATGGGAGATCGTTCTCTCACCGAGAAATTTGCTTTTCTTGAACACCATCGTAAGGTCTCATGTCTGTCATTGCTTTATCGTTATTTTTATAAACAATGCTCTAGTGAAATAGAATTCAATAATACCTGCACTGCTAGGAATGCCCATCAGTTTACCCTTGAGCCCAATTTCAGACGTACTGTTAAGTACAGATATTCTTTCTTTAGCCGCACTACGCGAATGTGGAATGCTTTACCAGACTCATTATTTCCCACTCATTACAATGTGCAGACATTCAAAACCAAAGTGCATCGGTTTTTCCTTTCTAATCCTATCCTCCTTTCCCAATTGCTCGCACTGTGTTTAATCATTATAAGGGTATTCACAACCCCTTTAATGCGTGCACAATATAAAACAAATTATAAGACTTCTTCTTGACAACTTTAAGCTAAATTTACAAGATCAACGCGTTAGTTTAAAGATAGATTTTTTAAGTAGTTTTCTTAGTTTTTCTTTTAATTGAAACATTTTAAGATGGAAAGCAATAAGCGAGAGGTCTGCCTCCATCTCATTCAAAGCGAGATCGAGGCAGACCTCAAAATCCAAAAGATAAGATACAAATCAGTTGCATCTTCCAAGACTCTAGTAGTAGTTTATTATTACAAATGAATAGGAATCATGTCTTATAAATTAACGACTTCAAAATCAATTAAACTGCATAAATAAAACATCACCAAAATTATGCAATAAAACCAAACGATTTTATGTTATTTTAACGACAAATTAATAAGCATAATTATGTATATAGAGTAGGTAAGGTAGGTTTGATTTGTATTTAGCTTGAACTGTGAACCATTTATATTTTTTATGAAGCTTGAGATTTAAGCTGACTTCACGATGTAATTAGAGCTGCAGATAAAATAAATTAACAAACAAAAAAACTACATTAAAAAGTGAAACAGCAGCATAAATTACTACTACCGCGCAATATACATACATATACAATGTATAAACGTCTATGTAGGTATAAAAATGTATGCCATCGCCATGATGAAGGTTGTTCGGGGTCAAGGTAGTCGCTTGATAATGATTAAATTTTTTTGTATTTCCTCTCTTCTCTCGTCTTTTTGTCTTTCTTCTTTTCATATTGCTCTTTCTTTGGATTTTCTTTTAGCCATACACAGAGCAACAACAACAAAAGATACGAAAATATTTTAAGAAAGACAAAAAAACGTCTTAAAGAAAAATTCAACAGACCCAAACCGACTCCAACTGAAGACTGAACCATTGAGACGTGGAAACAGTAACTTCACTCACTGACTAAAAGAAAAACAAAAAGACAGACAAAAAACGGTGCCTTTTTCTTACTTATTATAATAATTATTACTCTGTCTGTAAATTAAAAGTAGGTATAAATGTTACGGTAGGTAATGGGTGCACTCGTCTTCGGTTTGGTTTTCATTTTGCGCTGCCTTTTCGCCGCATTTCTGTATAGTTTATGCACATTTCACCTTCTTTCTTTTCGTCTTCTTATATTTATTTATGCAGACTTTGCGCCTCGCTACCGCTACCGCTACGCCACGACATTGCAATATCGTCATCACCACCGCCACGCCACTGCTAGCTACGCCGCCAGCCGAGCCACTGCTGATGTCAGATTATGCAATTTCAATTAATTTTTAAATGTGCATTATTTTTGTTCATTGATAAGAAAGCGCAAAAAGTCTAATGAACCACCGCCGCCGCCGCCGCCGCCCGCCACTGCCGCCTCTGACGTACCGTACTGACTGAGTTGATTTGAGTTGGTAAGGTATCGAGCGAGAAGCCGACAAGCCGTCATACCGGCTACTATTTGTTCTGGTGAGTTATGTGCGGCTTTAGCTTGATTATTACGACGACAAGACGAAGCCTCCATTATGCATTTTGAGAATATAAACGCCAGCAAATGGATCTTTTCTTTTTCTTAAAGGTGCATATTGACTGCGCGCACATCTGAATGTGCTTTTTCTTACCTTTGGATTATTTCTGTGCGCTCTATCGTCACTAATAAGACGGTACCTAGTTGTTTTCTTTTCTTCTTTGAAGTTCTTTGAAGGTTTGAAGAAAGTGGTGGTGGTGGAATTGAATTGAAGTAATACAAATTATGATATAAGAAAAGGAATGCACAGAATTGTGTGACTTGGTTTCAAATCATAGTCAATTCTGATATAAAAAAAAAATTATTAAATTTTTGCGGAGTAGTTTTTGTATGAGTTTTGTTTACCTAATTTATTAGGTTTTAAAAGAAAAAATTATTTGAAGAATAAGTAATTAGCGCATTAAACATCGATAGGACTTATAATGAACGATTAACCCTATAGAAGTAAATTATTGGCAAAGGCTTTTGTTGAGATAATAAGTTCATAGAAATACAAACAAAACTTATTTAACTTAAATATGGAGCAGATGGGGGTTTATTTCCATTTAAAACTACATTATGTTTAAATAGTGCACTTGGGCGTATGCGCACTTTTTATTTCCAACAAATGCAAATGAACTTTATGGCAAGTACATATTGCATTCGTAAAAAATTAAGAATTAATTAATTAAATAATTAATTTAATTTAATTCAAACATGACATTGCGATGGTATAGAGATTTAAAAAAAAGAGCCCAGCAATTCCGTCCTTCTGTCTGTCTGGCTGCCTTACTGCTCCCGCCTGTACAGATTAAACCATTGCGCCGATTGAGTTCAAATTTGGAAATTAAAATTTAAAGCAGATTTGCTTTAGGCGTTCTTTTCATTTGTTTTTCAGACCTAAAATGACAGTTTTATACAAATGCAAATTTTTGGTCGAAACCGAATTTTTTTTTTCAAAAACCGTTTTTTAACTTCCCATAGGAAGTTATTGTAATCGGTCCGATTTGTCGAATTGAAAATTTTGACATTTCTCGACGTTTCAAGGTCCCTAGAGTCGAAATAAAAGATTTTTAGAAAGACGTCCGTTCGTCTGTACGTTCGCGACGATTGTGTTATACAGATAATAAGGCAGAAAGATGCAGAAAGGGCTCTCAAAAAAATTGCGTGGGTATTTTTTTTACCATAGCAGTTTAAAAAAAAGGTGAACATTTTGGTTAAACCTAAATATCTCATGAACCAATGACGCTAGAGACTTGAATTAAATTCTATATTATATATTGTAACGTAATACAAAACAAGTACATTTTTTGAAAATAATCCAATTAACGGTTTTTTTATAAATCAAAAAAACTGAAAAAAAAATTTGTCACCTCGAAAATTTTACGACTAAAATATGATTTAATCTCTAAAACAATTTTGTGCAACGAATGTTGCATGTTTTTGACATCTGATAAAATTTTGAGAAAAATCTAATTAACAGTTTCTTAATAAAAAATAAAAACCTAAAAAAATAAATGACTAAAAGTTGGTAAAAATTGATTTTCGACTGAAATATCTTTTCAAAAATTTGAGATTTGGCTTAAAATTAATTTTATTTTATAAAAAGTATTGTTGTCGGTTAAATGTTAAAAAAATTCGAATTGACAGTTTTTTAAAATAAATTAAAAAGCTAAGAAAAAATGAAAAAAGTTGGTAAAAATTGATTTTCGAGTTAAATATCTTTTCAAAAATTTGAGATTTGAAAACAGTATTTTTTATAAGACAAAATTAGTTAAAAGCCATAAATTAATTTTGTCTTATAAAAATTACTGTTTTCAACATTCAGTAAAATTTTGAGAAAAATTGAATTGACGGTTTATTATAAAAAAAAAACCTAAAAATTTAATTTCGACTCAAATATCTTCTCAAAACTTAAAAATATTGGCTTCAAACTTAATTTATCTCACAGAAAATATTGTTTTTGACATTCAGTTATTTTTTTTACAAAAACCCAACAGTCCGTTTCTTATAAAAAAATAAAATCTACAAAAAATAGTACGCAAATTCGGTAAAAATTGATGTTCGGTTCTCGAACAATAGAAGATATTGACTTCGAGTTTATTTCTTTCATCCAATTTGTATTTGTTCATATAAGAAATTATTTTTTTTAAGAAATGCTACTAAAATTGGTAAAAATTGGTTTTCGATAAAAATCACGTTAACAAAAATAGATTTAGAAATCAAACTATTTCATTATGCAAAATATTGTTGATAATTTTTAATTTTTTTAAATAATTCAACTGACAACTTTTTCAACAAAACACGAAAACCTACAAACCTTTTAAGCAAGACAAATTGACAGACGGGATGGGAAGTTATCAGTGTGGGTCGCATCCCAGCCTATTGCTCCACAAGAATATCCCTATAAAACCGTAATTTTGTTTTGAATTTTTCTCAGGAACTATTGAATTGATTTTAATATTTATTTTCCTAAACTAGAAGTTAAATTGTCTTAATAATGTTTGATCATTGAAGCTTAAGAAAAAACCACCACTTAATGACGCAAGGAAGAAGCAACGCTTGTGTTCCGGGAAATATCACATGAGCTGGGATGTGCAAAATGGAATGAGCGCAAATGATTGTCGTAATTTTTTTCGACGAAAAATTTAAAATTGGTTATAATTATTATTTCCGTCACCTGAGGAAAGAGTTATGATTTTTAAACCGTCACCATAGCAAAAAAAGGAGGCGTTATCGTCTGGGGCTCAATTTTATTGTATGGCGCTAAAAGACTTGGTAGTCCAAGATACCAAATGACTATTAAAACATACAAAGCCTTTCTGGAATCAGTATTCCCCAATATTAGCAAGCTTTTTGAACCAATTCCATGGATTGTTCAGAAGGAAAACGATCCTATACACACAGCCCAAGAGGTAAAATCCCTTATTATGACCGGCAATGTATATGTGAAAATCAATATGTATTTGTAAAAACAATGAATAACTGCTAATTTATTACAATTCTCTACATTTTGTTTCGATGCATTCGAAAACCACTCTCAGGTCGATTGCATTTTTACAGACTTAAGCAAGGCATTTAACAAACTAAGTCATGAAATATAAATTAAGTAAAATTGGACTAACAACCATTTTGTTTGTGGAATTCGTCATATCTTAAAAATAAATAAATAAAAATAAAAATATCATGTTCAGGATGTTCTTCATGTACATTTTAAAACCAATTCTGGTATACGTCAAGGGAGTTACCTTGGTCCATTACTGTTTATTATATTTATTAATGATTTCCCTTCTGTTTTAAATAATTCTATCTCGATATTCTATGCAGATGATGTTAAAATTTGTCGAATTAATAACTTCGTCAAAAATAGTACAGAGCTACAAAAAATATTAGGTACTCAATTTTGTGAATGATGAAATAAAAATCGTTCGATTTTAAATATTGACAAATGTTAAACAATATGTTGACTATATGTTGAATTTGTAATGTTTGAATAGAGCATTCAGATTTTCTGAAAATTTAACAAAGTAATTGGTTTCGTCAAAAGAATTTCCCGATAGTTCCGTTATCCATATGTTATTCAAATTTTGTATGTTTCTTATTTTAGATTTAAGTAAATTTTGTAAACTTAACGTTAGAATTTCACGGTTTCTAATAAATATTTGAAAAAAGTTGTTTGTTTTTTTGGATTTTTAAAAGAACATTATTTTGTTTTCAAAATTCTTTAGCTTAAGAACGGGTTTAAATTAAGTAACAAATTCAAATCTAAGACTTTTATTTATAAGAACTTAATAACTGCTTATGAAAAGTATTTAAAAAAAAACGAAACATTGTTTTTTTGAAAATTAAATGCCATTTACGTTTAAAATATTGATATTATTTTAAACAGAATCTTTGGATGCAAGAGGAAGCTCTTCCGTCCCAGTTGTGAATTTTATTGTTTTTATAATTCGGAACAAAACACCTTGCGTGGTTTTTGATTGATTCCAAGTAGAACAATGTTTTCAGTTATAAACCAGTAATGGTTATAATTGACGCCTTAAGTCACTTAAATTTGTTATTGACAAGTCAAAGAAAATAAATTAGTTGGTCTCTGTTACCTGCCAAAATTATAGTGAATTTTCACTCTTTATTGCATCTGGACTCTGGTGTCATCTTGCTTTCTATGACTTAAGTATTTATATAATTATTTAATAAAATAATAAAAATTAATTTTATATTTTTTTCTTTGACACATTTTTAAAAATAGTGATCCACAAATTTATATTAATGTGACCTTATTTTGTGTTGCCAAATTTTAGAGAAAAACTGTTGTAGTACCAAAATCAAATGCATTTGTTTAAAAGTTGCAAAAATATCTATTTTTTCACTGTTGTTCAATTTAAGTCTCTTCATCTCAATGTCAATTTTATATGAAAATTTAAATCCAATTTCCAAAACTAGTTTTGCGGCATCGTTTAACCATCAGCAAACAAACAAACGCTAGTACCCGTAGCGTGATTGTTAGTGCGTTGGACTGTCATGCAAGGGGTCTTGGGTTCAATCCCTGCCTGTGCCACCTAACTTTTTTCACGGGTACTGCCTCTTGCGAGGAATTGACAAATCCTCCAAGAGTAATTCTTGTCATGAAAAGTGCTTTCTCAAATTAGCCGTTCGGATTCGGCATATAAACTGTAGGTCCTTTCCATCTCTGACAACATTACTCGCACACAGGGATGGTTGAGAGTTGTAAGTCACTAGGCCCTGGTTCTTTATGGACTGTTGCGCCACCTAATTTATTTATTTAAACAACAAACTCAACAATTCATAAAATTTAAATGTATCTGTACTTTAAACTTGTGTATCTACATAAATCATATCAAACATTTGTATACAATATCTATGTATATATATTGTAGGTGAAGTATAAAATTCATGCTTCAATATTTTATTTTAAAAAATAACAAAAATCGCTTAGTCTTATAAAAAAATCATACACAACACTGTTGCATCGCTTCGTCGTCGTCATCGTCATCATCATCATCGTTTTTACAAGATATGTTGCATCAACATATATATAACACCAATAAAAATATTCACCGAATTATTTTACACCCTCAACTCAACTATAAGCACGCGAGTATTTCGAACCTGTAATCCACCCATTTTCAAGCCCCAAACGTATGCTAATAATTAAATCATGAGCACCGCGCCACGCCGCCATGAGAAGAGCGAGTGCGAGCTCAATGGATGCAACAAGTTGTGCTACTAAAGTCTTTTTGCATTCATCCTCCATCCATGCTATAGGAATAGGGATGGATACGAGCATACGGACAGGTAGAAGTTGAAGTAGAAGAGGCAGCACCACGATTTCGTGTCGACGACGACGATGGAGCTGCCATTAGCCGCCAGTACCAGTATCTGCACCAGCACCGCTTCCAGCTTACAATGTTATATTTTGAATAAATGCTGCAGTCAGTGAGAAGAGTAAGGATCCAGCATCCTGAGTACACGAAACCAAAAAATAAAAAAACGAAATCATATCGAAGATAGTGATAATGGTGGTGATGACGATGGCTGTAACTGTGACTATGACGAGGACGAGCGACGCGACGACGATGCTCCAATGTCGGTTTGTTGACTGAGGATGAGGATAGTGGCTGAGGAACACGGATGGAGGATTTTTTTCCCAAGGTGCAAAGTGGGTAAAAATGGAAATGGAATAAAATTCTTTATAATTTTCACTCTTCTCCCTCCCAACCAAAAAAGGCACCTAAGGACCTATGTGGTATGGCAGAAGGAGGAACCTTACCTTCGAACTTTCATCAGTCCCTTGAAAAAGAGGTATACGTGTGGAACTAAAGGGATTCCATGGTTTCATGGTTCAACGGAAAAAGGGCCACAACGGAGAGGGTATATGTATATGTATATGAAGTATTGTAAGAGGCGGTTTTTGTGGCACACAAGAGAGAAATACCATTTTGCCAAATTGAATTTCAAGAATGCGATGAACGAACAGCGATGGACTTTAACTTTTCAATTCACCTTTATACTCGTATGTATACAGGTGCAATACTAAAAGTGCAGGTATGTTTATAGAAAGGTATAAAGTTTGACTTCGTTGTGCAATAAATGGTTTAACATGAGAGGTATAGAGTTACATGGACAAATTAAGAGTTTTACTGCACACAATCTTTGGATGCAAGAGGAAGCTCTTCCGTCCCAGTTGTGAATTTTATTGTTTTTATAATTCGGAACAAAACACCTTGCGTGGTTTTTGATTGATTCCAAGTAGAACAATGTTTTCAGTTATAAACCAGTAATGGTTATAATTGACGCCTTAAGTCACTTAAATTTGTTATTGACAAGTCAAAGAAAATAAATTAGTTGGTCTCTGTTACCTGCCAAAATTATAGTGAATTTTCACTCTTTATTGCATCTGGACTCTGGTGTCATCTTGCTTTCTATGACTTAAGTATTTATATAATTATTTAATAAAATAATAAAAATTAATTTTATATTTTTTTCTTTGACACATTTTTAAAAATAGTGATCCACAAATTTATATTAATGTGACCTTATTTTGTGTTGCCAAATTTTAGAGAAAAACTGTTGTAGTACCAAAATCAAATGCATTTGTTTAAAAGTTGCAAAAATATCTATTTTTTCACTGTTGTTCAATTTAAGTCTCTTCATCTCAATGTCAATTTTATATGAAAATTTAAATCCAATTTCCAAAACTAGTTTTGCGGCATCGTTTAACCATCAGCAAACAAACAAACGCTAGTACCCGTAGCGTGATTGTTAGTGCGTTGGACTGTCATGCAAGGGGTCTTGGGTTCAATCCCTGCCTGTGCCACCTAACTTTTTTCACGGGTACTGCCTCTTGCGAGGAATTGACAAATCCTCCAAGAGTAATTCTTGTCATGAAAAGTGCTTTCTCAAATTAGCCGTTCGGATTCGGCATATAAACTGTAGGTCCTTTCCATCTCTGACAACATTACTCGCACACAGGGATGGTTGAGAGTTGTAAGTCACTAGGCCCTGGTTCTTTATGGACTGTTGCGCCACCTAATTTATTTATTTAAACAACAAACTCAACAATTCATAAAATTTAAATGTATCTGTACTTTAAACTTGTGTATCTACATAAATCATATCAAACATTTGTATACAATATCTATGTATATATATTGTAGGTGAAGTATAAAATTCATGCTTCAATATTTTATTTTAAAAAATAACAAAAATCGCTTAGTCTTATAAAAAAATCATACACAACACTGTTGCATCGCTTCGTCGTCGTCATCGTCATCATCATCATCGTTTTTACAAGATATGTTGCATCAACATATATATAACACCAATAAAAATATTCACCGAATTATTTTACACCCTCAACTCAACTATAAGCACGCGAGTATTTCGAACCTGTAATCCACCCATTTTCAAGCCCCAAACGTATGCTAATAATTAAATCATGAGCACCGCGCCACGCCGCCATGAGAAGAGCGAGTGCGAGCTCAATGGATGCAACAAGTTGTGCTACTAAAGTCTTTTTGCATTCATCCTCCATCCATGCTATAGGAATAGGGATGGATACGAGCATACGGACAGGTAGAAGTTGAAGTAGAAGAGGCAGCACCACGATTTCGTGTCGACGACGACGATGGAGCTGCCATTAGCCGCCAGTACCAGTATCTGCACCAGCACCGCTTCCAGCTTACAATGTTATATTTTGAATAAATGCTGCAGTCAGTGAGAAGAGTAAGGATCCAGCATCCTGAGTACACGAAACCAAAAAATAAAAAAACGAAATCATATCGAAGATAGTGATAATGGTGGTGATGACGATGGCTGTAACTGTGACTATGACGAGGACGAGCGACGCGACGACGATGCTCCAATGTCGGTTTGTTGACTGAGGATGAGGATAGTGGCTGAGGAACACGGATGGAGGATTTTTTTCCCAAGGTGCAAAGTGGGTAAAAATGGAAATGGAATAAAATTCTTTATAATTTTCACTCTTCTCCCTCCCAACCAAAAAAGGCACCTAAGGACCTATGTGGTATGGCAGAAGGAGGAACCTTACCTTCGAACTTTCATCAGTCCCTTGAAAAAGAGGTATACGTGTGGAACTAAAGGGATTCCATGGTTTCATGGTTCAACGGAAAAAGGGCCACAACGGAGAGGGTATATGTATATGTATATGAAGTATTGTAAGAGGCGGTTTTTGTGGCACACAAGAGAGAAATACCATTTTGCCAAATTGAATTTCAAGAATGCGATGAACGAACAGCGATGGACTTTAACTTTTCAATTCACCTTTATACTCGTATGTATACAGGTGCAATACTAAAAGTGCAGGTATGTTTATAGAAAGGTATAAAGTTTGACTTCGTTGTGCAATAAATGGTTTAACATGAGAGGTATAGAGTTACATGGACAAATTAAGAGTTTTACTGCACACATATCCTGCATGGATTTTTTCCTTTTTTGAGTTTAACTTTCTTACTTCAGGTCTATTATTTGTATAATTTTTACTTCCATCGCAGTTGAGCTAATTTAATATAAAGGACGATACTCGCGATACAGTTCTCTACATATTCCTGCAGTCTATATGATACCATTGGAGGTTACAGAGGAAATTTTTTTAAGAACCAGGAAAGAATTTCATTTTTTCAGCTTTCATTCCTAATAAAAAAAAATACTTAGCTTTATCTTTAAGAGTTTTAAATTCCTTTTAGATCTTTAATTTTTTTTCAATGAAGTGCATTCAAGTTAATTAAATTTTCATTCAATATTTTAATTGGGTTGAATTTATGTAGCTCGGATTATATGGTATCTCGATTTGTTCGAGAAATTTTGCGTCAAGACAAGGTGTGATGGTCATCTTCTGATGAGCCCAACCATCACACCGGGGCGAAACGCAAAAATGAACACTTTTGCTGGTTTAAAATTTTTCATGATTTTCATGACTTTCATGATTTTCATGATTTAAACAATTTTTATTAATAAAAGACATCATTGGGTTTTCGAAGCATTAAATTCCACGCGGTTTTTTATTCCTCATTGTACAGGCCAGATTAGGTCGGAATATATAATAAGCTTGTTTTATTTTGTACTTTTCATGACAAGATTTACTTTTAGAGAATTTGTCAATTCCTAGCAAGAGGCAGTACCCGTGAAAAAAACTTTAGGTGGCACAGGCAGGGATCAAACCCAAGACCATCATGCCACGGGTACCATTCCATCCCTGCAATTACTCGCATACAGGAATGGTTAAGAGTTGAAAGTCACTAGACCCTCTAGTTCTCTACGGACTGTTGCGCCACCTAATTTATTTTTATTACACATCCAAAAAGGAAGTGCGTGAAAACGAATATGAGAAGGTTAGAGTACTATCGTGAGCGAAATAACAGGACAGGAGATTATAAATAAAAATGAGGAAGAGTGTTGGTGATACAACAGAGCCCTGCGGCATACGATCATTTGCTTTGTGGTTTTCAGACTTGAACTATCCGAAAGGTAATTACTATTCCAATTAAGGAGGGATGCGTGAAAACTGAATGCACGCAATTTCAACAAGTGTCAAACCCTATCAAAAGCTATTAAAGTTTCAAGTGCAACATTCTTGATCTCTCGAAAACTTTGTAAAGATTTGCTCCACTGTACGGTGAGATGAACCACGAGATCACTAGTGGACATTTACTCCCGGTCATTAAGAAGCTTTGAATCTTCGAGATATTTCTTGAGCCGATTGTTTTTCAGTGTTTCCATCACCTCGGTCGATAGTGGATTCAACTTTTTTGGGAATGGGCTATACAAATGCTGTTTTTCATCTACTCAAAACGAGACCTTTAGAGTAGGACAGATGAAAAAGCTTCAAAACAATAGCGGGGATACCATCCAGGCCAGCCAGAATTTATCGCATGTTACAAGCAGTGGTAGTTTGACTTTTTTTTGTTGAAAATTGAAGAAGATGTAGTAGTAGTAGTAGAAATGGTGGCCACGAGCAGTCTAGCTCGGTGACACAATTAGCGCTGAGTTGCGCCGTTTTGATACCATAAAATACTCGCTTGACCTATAAAGATAAAAGAGGGATTATAAAGAAAAAATACGCCTCAAATCCACTTTGTTGCGTTTAGAAAGGAGATCAAATCTTTTATCTCCAGTTCTGAGAGCTCATTGAGGTCGTTGAAGGAGGACTTTCCCAATGTTTTGGCTCTCGTTTTGGCTAAGGCAGGACACTTGCATAAGAAGTGAAGAACAGTTTCTTTTTCTCGCTGGTCCTCACAACTATACGACAGAAAGTATTGTGGGGGATGCCCAGCTTAGATGCGTGTTCTCCAACAAGCCAGTGTCCGGTGCATGTAGCAACGACCCTAGCTATGTCTTGCCTGGTTCTGCAAATAAGATTATTAGTACGGGATTTGTTGTAGGTCTGCCATATCCTTCTAGATATGATACAGTTGGTTAGGCTGTTCCACCTGTGGTTTGATTCAGCGAGGAAAATTGAGAAGATCTTGCCCTTCATAGCACCAAGAGGAATGTTGACTCTTTCCGCGAGTGAGCTATGAAGGGCTGATCCTTGCCTAGCCAGCTCGTCAGCTCGTTCATTGCCCTCAAAGCCTCTATGACCCGGAATCCAGATGAGAGTGACCCTGAGTCCAATGTTCATGCCCGCTAACTCACTTCGGCATTGTTGAACCAGTTTGGAGGAAGAAGTGGACGAGCCAATCGCTAGAATAGCCGCCTGACTGTCCGAAAAGATAGCTGTATTGCGGTTTTGATTTGGATCTAGTTTTAGTAACTTGCATGCTTCCTTGATCGCGAGTAGTTCAGCTTGAAAAACACTAGCAAAGTCAGGAAGTCGCAAAGACCTTCAGACATTTAAAGACTCCATCTTCAAGCCGTCAGTGAAAATAGTTGTGTCGAAGCCTCTCGTCACTTAGTCATCATCCCATTCATTTCGAGATGGGATGATAACTTTAAAATCCGCACTGAAGTCCACAGTAGGGGTGCAGTAGTCGGTTTCTGTCGAAAAGATGTCCGCTGGGATGAGATTAGTAATATTACTATAACCAAACGGCCTAGAATACCAACTATTCGATTCCCTAAGTCTCAACGCGCTGCAAAATACTAAGTATTTGATATGCAGGTCTATTGGTAAGAGGTAGAGAAAAACGTTTAGGGCGTCCGATGGACATGAGCGCAAAGCTCCCGTGGAGCCAACACTAGCTGTTCTCTGAACCTTTTTTAGTTTAGTTATATTGTAGGCTTTGCTAAGCGCGGGCCACCAAACAATCGAACCATAAGACAAGATTGGATTGCAAACCCCACTTTTTGATAAAGGTTTTACTGCAGGCATAGAAAGCTATGCTGGCTTTCTTGACCCTTTCTTCGATATTAAGTTTCCAGTTTAACTTTGGGTCAAGTATTAATCCCAAATATCTAGCGCTGGAAGACAAGGAAAGAGTTTCACCGTTGAGGCGGGGAGGGTGAAGGGTGGTACTTTTGTTTTCGTAGTAAAGAGCATCAGTTCAGTTTTGCTTTTATTGACACCCAGGCCACAGCTTGTGGCCCAGTTGCTTACTTTTAGCAATGCCATCTCCGTAATCTCACTTATCACGGAAGTGAACTTTCCTGATACCAGTATCACCAAATCATCTGCGTAAGCAACGGCCTTCACACCACAACTTTCCTGTTTAATAAGAATTTTGTTCATGACCAGAAGCCAAAGATGGGGGGACAGAACACCCCCCTGAGGTGTTCTCCTGTTTACGCACTTGGTCAAGTAAGGTAGCTTGAATTTTTCTATCACTGAGCATAGAAACAATCCAATTTCTGATGTAGTCCTCTACACCCTGATCAACTAGTGATTCTTGAATAGATTCTGTTAAGACGTTGTTAAAAGCTCCTTCTATGTCTAAGAAGGTAGCGAGAGTAAATTCTTTGTAATGTATGGTTTTTTCAACTGTACGCACTACCTCATGTAGGGCTGTCTCCGTAGACTTGCCCTTAAGATAAGCGTGTTGAGAACTCTCAAGAGGACATACATCTAAAATGCCTCGGATATGGTAATCAAGAATGCGCTCCATTGTCTTAAGCACGAAGGAAGTAAGGCTTATTGGTCTAAAATCCTTCGCGGATTCATGTCCTCGCCTGCCGACCTTCCGGATAAAAACAACTCTAACATGTCTCCAAGACTCGGGAACATGATTTAGACAGAGACATCCTTAAAAGATCATCTCCAGCCAAGGAATCGTTAGAAATTGCGTTTTCTGAAGCATGATCGGCATTATGCCGTCCAGGCCTGGAGACTTGTACGGGGAAAATGTGTTGATTGCCCAAGCAATATTTTCCTTATTTATCAAGGTATCGACACGCCATTTGAATTAAGAGTTTGAGGGTTGTTATTCTCACAACCCGGAAAATGCGCCGCCAACAGCAGTTCTAGTGATTCTGCAGGAGAGGCTGCCCAGGAATTGCCAGACTTTTTAAGAAAGGAAGGAAGGAAGAAAGGAAGAAGATGTAATTTAAAATGTTTTTTCCAAGTTTTGGAAATTAAAATTCTTAACTTGTGAAAAAAAAAACAATTTATTTTGAAATTAGAAATCTGCAAATTTGACGTTTATGCTAACTCCAGCTCAGATATCATTTTGAAAAGATTTCCAAATAAAAGTGTTGATTGGGTGCCTTTTATTACAGTTGTAAGCCTAGATTTCTATAAGAGTAAACAATTTACATAATCGTTTTAAGACTGACCCCAGGAGTATAAAAACTCTTCAATTTCCTTATTAACCACTCTTCAATGCCCACACATATTCAAGGGGATCCTCTACTTAAAGATTTTTATATTTTCAAAGCTTTTTAAAAAAGTTGCATTTTAGAACCTGATGAATCTTTAAATTAAAAAAAAATTTAAGAGTTTTATAGTTAGCCTTGAAAACCTACATACCATAATATGTTACTTTAAATGGTTACATTTGTTATTAAAATACCTAATTTTAACAAGCTTATAGTGTAATATAAAACAAATAAAAATGCTGCAATTTTTGGCATGACAACAAAATATGAAAATTTGAAAGTATATTTGGCACAAATCATGAAAAACGCAAGGACACTCAAGAAGTCAGAGGTCTTAAATTTATGTGTTCTTTTTTTTCCTGCTTATACATCACTATACATTTGACACCCACAAATTTTTCCGTTCGTCACGTTTTGTAAGAATACAAAAAAACATCCACGAAAAATTAGTTATAACCTCATTTGTATACAACATACATATATAACGCACTTAATAAATCACTCTCACCTTATTCCCAATTCAAAAAACTATATACAACAATTGACATATATGATGTCAGCTTAGTTTAACCTCCCCCCACGCACAATACTAAATGCACAATAAGGTCATTCCAATAGATGTAGCTCTAGCTAAGCTAGGTTAGGTTAAAGCTATGTTGTTTCTATAGTGCAACAAAACACAATTGGCTCTAAAGACTCCCAAATAAGGGCATGCACCGTGTTGTGCTATTTTCTAAATAAAAATGCTGCATCAACCATCGCCATAGCCATCGCCATCGCCATCGCCATCATCAGAGAACGCGAGAGACAATATCGCACAAAACCATAAAATCGCATTAGCGCCCACCCAATTGTCCTGGATAAATTCTATAAATAATCAAGCTCGGTGACAAAATATGCTAATCACGATCACGTTGCACATTATTACATTGTATACGATTAAATACACAAAAATATACAGTATGTATCTCATAGATACGCGGTGTGTAGTGTTAAAGAAAATGTTGTTGCTTGTTGGTTGCTCGATTCTACAGAGCCCGCAAGTTGCAGTATGGTGCAGAGACTTAGAGCAGAGCATTCAATCCCCGCAGTTAGAGTTCCATTCAATACCGCATCTGTATACTAACTACCAACTTAGACCGACCAATTGTGGCTGTCCTTCGAAGAAACTCAGTGCACTCAGTCAGATGCATCTACAAGATACATATTTTGGCCCAAAAGGCCGTAAACATATTGTTTGTTCTACTTGCTTGCTGCAATATAAGACTTACCAAATGTGGGCATACAAGCTATATAGGCATATACTATAGGAGGTGAAAAAGCTTAAAGGCAATCCTATGGCAGTGGCAGCGGCGGCGTCAACACGACGACGACGATGACTATACGACAACACCAGCATCAGCATCAGCATCCAATCCACATCCATGCCACCAATTGGACATATTGTTATATTTTGTACCCACCATCATCGTCATGGGCCATATGGGCCTTCACCGTTGTTGCTGGTTGTATTAACTTTTCGGCACAGTTGGAGCCAATAAAGTCCCGATAAATGCACCTTCCCGTCACGCCGTGTCGCCATTGTGTACTTGTACCTACTTTTGTTGTATGCGCGATTGTTGCCATCATGGAGCTGCTGGTGCACCAATCTTTGTTTTGTCGTCGACCTAAAGATTCAGATTCATACTGCAAGCAAACGACGACTACAACAATGACAACGATGTCAAAAATACCTGTTGCAACATTAGATCATACATGAGATCCGTTAAATGTGAATTTTCCAAACCAAAACCAAACCAACGAGGAAAGGAGTAGTATTTCCATACGAATTCCATGTTTTTCTTTTTAAATTTAGTTTTTTTGTTTTGAAGTATTTTTAACCAGTTGTTTAAGGTACAGTGGTGTAGGAAATTATTCCGACTTATTATTATTTTATTTTTTAATGATGAATATTAACTTATGTAAGAGGAGTATTCCACGAAGCTAACGATGACGAAATGAAAAAGGACGTTTGTATTTTTTAAATTATACCAATTTGGACCTTTTAGCAAATATTAATGAACATTGACAACCGACTGTTACAAGAAACAAAGAAATTTAACATTGTAACACTTTTACTCTTACAGAGTGAGAAATTAAGTTGCACCAATTTTGTAATATTTTGTTTGTGATCAGAGTATTCAGAATTTTGTGATTCATAGGTGAGTATAATGTGTTAGATTTCAAGCTGTCAATTTTTGACATTTAAAAACTACGCCATTACTTAAAAAGAACGATACGCGCTTTAAAAGAGCTTTAGAATTCACTTAAAAATTGGTGTGAAAATTGAAGTCACAGTTCTGAAAATCAAAGAAAATCAGGTCTTCGTGTAGCACCTTCTCTGAAGGCAGCGAACAAATCGTGGTGGTGGGACAACTTTGTGTGGGTCGCTCAAGAACAATTGAAAATATTGCTGCTGTAGACTTTAGTGATGACGAAAATCTTGGTTTGTAGATTTCTCGGCAATCTTTAGAATTATAAAATGATTAAATTCGGTGGCGAAACAGCTCGTAGAGAACCAGGTCCTAGTGATATACAACTCCCCAACCATTGCTGAGTGCGAGTCATGTCAGGGATGCCGAATGTGAAAGGCTAATTTGAGAAAGCGCTTTTCATGACAAGAATTACTCTTGGAGGATTTGTCAGTTCCTCGCAAGAGGCAGTACCAGTGAAAAAAATGTAGGTGGCTAAGGTAGGAATTGAACACATGACAGGACAGTCCTACGCACTATCCATTGTGCCACAGGTATTACTTTGGAATTATTCATTACCAAAAAGACATTAAAATTGGGTTAATGCAAGGAATCAAACCCGTCGATTACAAGCATTGTCGTACCTTCAATTATTATCAACTTAAGACCTATTATCACTTTCGAAGCTATGAAAACAATCATAATTGTCGTACTTTAGGCTCGGAAAATCAAGAATTGTTTTTAAAAAGCTTCTCTATCCGTTCATGCGTTTTTTTTGGACCTTAACTTTTTTTAGACGAAAAGAACTATTACGATGAATTGAAGGTGTTGAAGTGGATGTTTTCAATAAAACAATTACAAATTTCCGATAAGTCTGTACTGACATTTTTGTTATTTATCGAAAAAGGTGGTTAATACGAGTACTTTCCACCGAGATTATGTAATTTAACATCTCTAGTCTTTTTTCTTTAGCCCAACTAAAAGATAAGGTTCATACTTTAAAGCTGCATCATTAGCAGTTATCGAGATTCCGTGATTGGAATTTTGCTGATAACGTATTCAATTGTTAATATCATACTTTCCTCTTTAAATTGAAATGAATATTCAATGATTTATTTTCATAAATACTCGTTTCTTAAATTTCAAAACAAAACTCCTTACCTAATGAAAAACTTTGTACGAAAAGTTCGTTCAACAAGCGATTTGACCAACTGGATCAACTTAGGTTTAGTGATGTTTTAAAAAGGATTTAAAATTTTTCATTTATACATAATTTGAATCCTTGGTTCTGGTTCAATATTATTTTCTTAAAACATAGTCTAATTTTTACTTGCGACATATAGGAACTATATGGCAAGTTTTGCATTTGTGCAAAATTTCGAACTCGAGATTTTAATCAAACATGATATTACGATGGTAGAGAAGTCGAAAAAAGTGGGTCCCGCGATTCCGTCCGGTCAATTTTGTCTGTCTGTCCACGCTCCTACAGCCTAAACCATTGGGTCGATTGAGTTCAAACATCGAAGTTAAGGTTTTGAGCAGATTTGCGTTAGTCGTTTTTTTCATTTTTTTTTTAAGATCAAAACTAACAGTGGCCCCCATACAATTTTTTTGGTCAAAAAACGAAAATTCGAATTTTCTCAAAAACAAACCGATAGATTTTTTTTTAATTTTCTCTAAAATTTAATTTTTTAACTTGGCTTCTTTTAATAAGAAAAACATATTTTTGTATTGCTCAGGAAAGGTACCGCTCATAGAACCGTTTTTTTGTTTTTTAATTTTCTCAGCAACTTTTGAACCGATTTCAATAATTTTTTTTTCTGAACGAGCTCTTATACTGCCTTAACAATATTTGATTATCAAAAGTGTAATTTTTTATTGTTTGGATTTTTAAAAAAATATTGAAATTTTTTTTTTCAAAATTCTATATCTCAAAAACTGGTGAACATTTTTTTACGAAATTGAAATATAGAGCGTATATTTACAATCACTAAACAACTGCATACCAAAAATATTTTTAGAACAAAATTGAAAAATTTTATATATAAAAAATTAATTTAAAAAAAAACCGCTCTAACGATTTTCAAAAAAAAAATTTGAAAAATCAAGGGTTTTTTGATTTATAAAATGGCATTTAAATTTTTGAAGACAAACTTATTTTTCAGGTAAAATTTTGAATCTTAAATTAGTTTTTTTTAATTATTTTAACTGTATTAAATGTATATCTTTGAAGACAAACTTATTTTACAGGTATATTTTTAAATATTATATAGATACTTTTTTAAACAGACTCTTTGCATACAGGAGCAAGTTCGTGCGACCCAGTCGTGCACTTTATTAATCCATGATTTAGTTACTTTTTATCCACTGATTTTAGTATACCAACCACATTTAAACGGTGAATCAATCTTACAATCGACTATTTTTGTATATGCTTTAAACCATAGTAAGACCTTGGTTTATAACATACAAAATGTACCAAATAACAATTCTCTCAAGAAATTGACTCTATATTGTGGTATTTACTTGGACAATCTGAGTTACACAAAGATTTTCTGTTTCAAGATACGAATTATAAGTTCCTTTAATAATTAGAAGCCTAATTTGGTGTTATTTTTCTGAGAATTAGGTAAGGTTCGACTATGAAGAATAACATTTTTTATTTGTAACATCTGGAATCTCATCCTGTGATTTTGGAATCACTACACTCCAACTTCTCTGACATAAGCAATTCCTCCAAGTTTTATTTGCCTTTAGACTGTAATTACATTATAAATAGAAAGAAATTCAAAACATCACATAGGGACATTCCAGTGGCAAGAATACAACAGTTAGTTAGTAAGCTTTTCTGATAAAGAATTCTAAAGAAAAGAATGTATCTTTTATCTAATTATAAATGTTACTGGTGGATCTTTTCGAAAGAGCTGGGAATAAGATATTTTTTCGCGGTAAAAAGTAGCATAACACACTCTCCAGCTTTATAACTATCTCCACACAAAAATTCATGTCATAATATTGCTTCGTTGCAAAGTGAAGGATGAACAAACAAACAAGCAAAAAAACAAGCAAAGGAACTGACTTTCCATTACATTTATAAAATTAGTACAGATTTCAACTTTGAACCAAGTTTGAATTTTAGTGAATCTCCGAAAATCGCTTTTTTAAAACATATGTATTAAGCTTGAAAAGGGTGACTTGAGATCATCCAAAATGGCGGATTAAAATAATGGGTGGTTATTAACAAAGGCATATGTGAACTTTAGAAATCACACTAAGTAATATGCGCATGTTTCGAAAATTTGTATCCAGACTCCAGTTCTTTTCCTTCAGGGAGTCCGAATAACTTTTAATTTTACTGTTTGCATATTTCTGCTAAGCTTGTTGGAATGTTGTTAGCCGAAAAATCTCACAAGGTTCACTATCTTGTCTCTATATTTTTGTTTAACTATCTAAACAGCATGGTCTAGTCTAAAGCATCTAGTACAAAGCTATATGAAGGTATTACTGAGTTCTTATATATAAATACGTTATGTGTCATAAATTAAGAGCCCTTTCACAAGAAAGATAGTTATACAAATAGGCAAAATCACACTAAGAGCAGATTGGATGGCATTGGTTTTGGCTGTGGCTATGCCTGTCGTCGTGTATGTCGCTCGCGTCGTCGTTGTCCGTTAGTTTGTTTAGAGAAGTAGGTAGGTAAGGTAGTGTTGTATTTAGTAGTTATAAGAAGCGCAATATCTCTCTCTTTCCCATAGTACACAACACACAACTTGTGTGTAATAACCTATTTTGGCGAAGAATTATTAAAAATCGTGTAGCTGTTTGCCTGCAGCAATAGAAACAGCAAAAGCAGCAGCAGCATCAACAACAGTACCATAGCAAGTAGGTACACTACACTGCCAAACCTAACTGCAGATTATAGCAGTACCTATACTCTTTAGCGTCCTCGCCTTTGCCTTACATGTCCAATATGGATAAGAGTTATATGTAAGGTACTTATACTTCTTGTAGTTATACTAAAGCTATAAGCACACTTGTTGCCGTTTAGTTTTGTTGGCAGTTTTGTTGCGAAACTTGTGTTACCAGCTTGTGATTCGCTTGGTTTAGCCTTATAGCCGTAGATCTATGAGTACGTTCTGTTTTCCTTTTTGTTGTTGTTGTTGTTTTGTATTATATTTTGAAGTTTATCTTCTGTTGTTTGTTGAATGGCTTTGGTTCATAGCAAAGCAATAGCAAGTGCATATCATACACAGGTTTTCTATGTGCAAAAAGAACCGTTTTTCGGGCTCTCTATAGTTAGTACCTTGCCTACCTATCTATCTAGATATTTTGTGTTATTGTATTTTTGAAGTATAAAGAATACAAAAAAATATAAATAGAAAAAGAACTTGTACTTATATGAGAGACAGGCTTGTGGGCTTCTAAGGAATTCTCCTTACCAAAGATGGTGATAAAATTACACCTGTTTTAAACTTTAGCCTAGATGAGAAGTTATTTATTTAAGAACATTCGAGCTGGATGTCAATAAATATAACCTACTATAAAAGATAAGTATCTAGAATGGTCGAAGTAAGATAGCTGCGGGTATATGCAATATTCGATAGTAGTTGTAGAAGCTTTGATTTTATTATCTTTTTTAACAACGTCGAACTGATGTTTTATATTCCGTCGTATTCAGAATTTTTGTGGCTATAGGAATAAAACAAAAAAGACAAGATTTATACAATGATAGGGAGTAGGCACTCAAAAAGAGTTGTCAATGTGTTAGGAATTCTTATTTCGATAAAAACTGTCTGTTTTTGGAGGAACTTGGAATAATTCTGTTCAGGGGTTGAAGAAAAGAGATAAGAGATAAAAGTTAAATAACTAAAGCGATGTTTCGATATTTTCTAAAATGTTGGAATTCGTAAGTATTGTTGAACCGAGCTATTTAAGTTTTAAGACTTTTGGTGAAAAGATTAATTGAGTTGATTTATAATTTTTATTTAAGGCTGTAAATGATGCTCATGTAAGAATGTTAAAAACAAATTTTGAAGCTGCCTTAAAAAAGAATAATTCAATTAACAACTTTTTTTTACAAAACACGAAAATCTACAAAAACAACAAAAAACAGATAAGAAATGGTTTTCGTCTCAAGTATTAGAAAAACCAACTGATTTTTTAGAAAAATCAACAGACAGGCACAGGTGGAAAGTTGTAAGTGGTGGTTGCATTTCAGCTTCTTTTTTTGTCAAGTAATGAGCAAGTTTGGCCATTGAATGCGATCTTATAGCTCTTGTATCCTTTCAAAAATAACAAGCTATGAGTTTTTTACGTGATGTGTCCAAATACAACAATATATCCCAATGTATTTAGTTTATGTTTAACAGATCTTAGAGATAAGTAAAATTTGCAATATCTCCCAGACTACCATAATTTAAATGGTTTCAGCATTCAAGGAGGTATTAGCTATTGTAAGTAGATGGTTGAACTTCTACCTCGTTTTTTCATGTCAAAATAAAGGTCTTGCTTATAAAGGGTGATTTTTTAGCTATTATCTTTTTGGCAACACTGTTTTAAACAGCTGACGAACGTTTCGTGTTTTGTTTCACAGCGGATGGACCATTTGAGGCGCAGTCAAGGTCATAAAATAATCTTCAAACATTAAATTATATGGACCGTACTATCGATTCAAATACAGATTTCATGCATTTTTTTTAATTGTATGCGTTGTTTTTTGAAAAACGTTCTTATAGCTTTTAAAAATCTCCCTTTACAAAACACGAAAACCTCTTATAAAAACCGATAAGAAATGGTTTTCATCTCAATTTTTAGAAGAAAAAAGAAAGATATTTAATACAAAATCTCTTCATCTCAAACAAAATGCTATTATTAATATTTTGTTGAACTTTTAAAAAAATCTACAGACAGGCACGTATGGGAAGTTATCAGTAAGGGTATCATCGCAGCTCCTTATTTCAAGTAATTTGTGCAAAAACAACAATATCTCTCAATCTATTTAGTTCAGAAATTGAACGAGGTTAAAGCTTTTGTAGACAAATAACGCTAATGTTCAATAATTTAAAATTTCAATATCTCCAGATTCCAATACTTTGAATTGTCTTAATAATTAAAGAGGTATTAGATATTGTAAGCAGATGGTTGAACCTATGCTTAGGTTTTTCATACCAAATTAAAGGTCTTGCTAATGGTTATCTTATATTTTGTGAAATTTTAAATAACTCCTGAAACTAACTCAATATTGAGCTTTTTTTCGTTGTTAGGAAAAATAACTTAACATCTTTACAGGTATAATATAATTTGTACGTATAAATTTGTATACATAAAAAAACTCATTGGAAAAATAAACTATCCCCTTTTCCAACATTCCCTCCTTCAACGGAAATCGTTTAACATTTTCTATAATTTTCATTCGATTTAATTTATGGCAGTAAATTTAAAGAGGTCATTAAATTTATTTAAAAAATAAAAAAGTAGTACACAACAGTTATATAGCCGCAATAAACTAGGTAAAATAACCTCCTACACTTACAACAGACCCTGATGTAAAAAACCAAACCAACAACCATCTCTCCCACGCTTTATTACCAAAACGTTCAAACCAATAATACTCTTCATGTTGGTCAATTAATAGAGTGGACTCTAGGTATATGGTATATTTTACCTGCAACACGTTTTGCTGTTGTGAGTTGTTTCTTATTTTTTGTTTTATTGGTGGTATATTTACATTTTTCGCAAACATGGTTTCATAATCGACCGACCTTCCCTCATTAGTGAAACAGCCAAGTTAGAAAAAAACAAAAACAAATTCAAAAAACATTGTCACGTAAAAATCTATATCCATATAAAACCACAAAGAATCGAAAAAACCAAAACAAAAATAAAGATTCGATTTAAATATCTGCACAACATGTTTCTATACATTATATCAATTCGCACGCTACCGTTTGGCGTTTGGCGTTTGCGTTCGAATTCGGTATAGTTCGCGCGCTTTCCTATCGACGACGCGATGACGACGAGTAAAGTTGATGTAGATTTGTATTTTTATTATAAAAACGCCACTTTCCGCTCTGATGACCATAAAAGTCGTTGAACGATCTCCACATCGCCACACCACCATCATCGTTTGATTTTATTTTCTCAATCAAAATTGTTTTATTTTTTTTGTTAGTTGATGTTGTTTTACTATATTTTCCATTTGCAATAGCAACAAACAAAAATGCAAAATCTCAATACTGCCAGAGCCTGATGTTGGCTTGTGAGATGTATAAATGTACCTACTTTCTGGGGAAAGAGTGTATACCCAGTACCATCATCATCCGATTTAAGTATGAAGGCAAAGGCACATGAAAATGTTGTTCATAAGTCTAATGCATCACGACTACGACGACCAACTAAACATTGCTTTTGCTGGCGCTGATGCTGACGCTGAAGCTAACACTGACTATGGCGCTGCGCTGGTGTTGATGGTAGTGTCATGCATTTGCCATATGCCATATAACCTAACCTTAACGATTATTACTCAATTCACAACCAACCAACTGACCTCGATAATAGCGCAAATTTACTATTTTAATAAAAATTATATAAAAAATGTGTGGCTTCATGGACCCCGTTTTGAAACGACTCGACTACGACGGGTATATTTTCTGCCAGAGACTCGCCACTCGCAGCTAGCGCCAGATACAAGTTGTCAACATGCGTAATATACAGGCGCACTCTATATGCCTTTGCTTTCATGATGCGATCTATATGACGTCATTGACGGAATAAATTAAAATTATACTAAAATTCGCTAACTGATGGTGGCTGACATGACACAACAGCAGCAGCACATGTTTGGGGTTCTTAAGTGGCTCTCAAGTGGAAACATTCAAATCAAGGGCTTAGAGAATCTTTTTGCTTTTTGTTTTTTTTTAAATAAATTCAATTTTGATATATTTTATTAAAAAAAACATTAATAAATAAAACTAAAAAACATCATCAGTATCAGAGATAGAGTGACTCATCGAAAGTATATCAATGAATAAATATCTCCAACCTTTAGATACAAAGGTTGAGATACAACGACACGACGACGCGACGTACGAGGTATATCTCATGCTGGGTTTACTTTGCGAATTTTTAATATCAAACGTTTTCTTTTATTTTTACTTTTTTCTTCTTCTTTTTTTTTCATTTTTTTGTTACCTATCGAAGGAACGACGAGAGAAATCAAACACAGAAAAAGGTTGGCACTGACCCAGATTTTCAAATTGAATTGTATAAATTTTAACCGACCAAAATTCGTTAGATCATAATTTTAAATTTTTATGGGTGTGTGACGGTGTTTTGTGTCTCAATACAAACAAAAAAGTATGCATGTATTTGTGTGCTCGAATATTTGAATTAAATTGGAACTTTTGTTTTATAAAGATATTTTATTAATATATGGTTTGAATGATAAGAATCTTTGTTTAATGTTTAGATACAAATGTATACACAACATTGACGAAGATCTATGATGCTTTTTTTTTAATGGTAAATGCCTACATTTTTAAAGAAGTTATATAAAATATTGTGAGATAAGAATTTTATCTAAATTTTGTATATAATTCATTTCACTTTTGAGATTCGGCGTAAGAGTAGTCGTAAAGTAATAACAAATATTTCCTTATTTGTTGTTATTATTTTAATCCTTATGACCTTAAAATTTTTTATTGCGCTCTTTAACAAATTTTAATAACGTTTTGTTAAGTATCTAAACATGTTGATTTGAAGAAATAAATAAATATCATAAAATCTACTCACTCCGTTTGCTTTCTTTACAACAATAAACGACTTTTTTTTAGAATACTAATTTTTGCCTTACCTACCCGAAGTTTTATAAGCCTTGTTTTTATTTATCAATACAATTTAAGACCAGTTGTTGTTTATATGCAATAAAAATTACCTAATTTTTGTAGGGAATAAGTTTATAGTTTCAACAAATAAATCTTTTGAAGTTTTTTAAATTGGTGTGGTGGTATATCTCCGAGTATCCGAGAAGATGGTATTTACGTATATAAATAATTGTGTCCCAAAATAAATTTACAATGCCTATAAAAAATCAAAATAAGATAAGGCTGCAGGGGGCTTTAAAAATTGTGGAAGGTCCTGATACTTAAAGTCACAAGATTGTAAACCTCTTTAATGTTGTATATGTAGATTTATGGGGTATTTATAAAAAAACAAAAACACAATTCGTTTCTGGTGAGCTATACGGTTTATTAGTTTGATTAGAAAGATGTTTAAATTAATGAAAAATATTCTTTCCTAGAATCTAAGAAAAAGTTTTTTTCTTTTACTCATCCACAAGGTTTTGGATTAGGTTGCAAAGAAAAAAAAGTTTTAATGTAAATAATCATAGCTCTGACTCTTTAGTTGGCAACAATATTTTGATTATTTTAAAATATGTTTGATTTCAATATCTGGTTTTGTTAAGGAGATTTTTAGTTGAAAACCGATTTTTATTTTTGGAGTGGAGATATTGATGTTTCCATATAACGTACGTTCTCATCTGTTCTTAACAAATGAATTAAAGGAGAGGTTCTGGTCGTTTGCTTGAAGAATTTTATTTTGGCAAACATAGTTTAAGATTCACTGTCTTTTAAGCTTTTATTTAAGTCTTATTTGTCAACAGTTTATAATTCCTTGTTTTCCTCATCAAAGAAATCAAAGAAATCTGGAGATATTAAAAATTTTCTGAATGAATTCGATGCCTTAATCAAATGTCTATAAACATAAGTGTCTACAGAGATATTATACTTTTTTGTGCATCAACTTTACTGTAAATATCCTAAACTTCGGGAAACGGCCTAGTCACTGATAAAGCTTCGGTTCCCATCGATCAACGAAATCAAGCATCAGTGAGCGTGGTTAGTAGAAAGATGGGGGACCGTCTCGAAACCTACCGCGTGCTGTTGTCATGTGTTCTTTCTGTGTTGTTCTTTCTCCTCTGTTCTTCTGTCTTATATTACCTAATGTATTGTGTTGTTATCACCTTAAATAGTCTAGTCGCTCAAGGTGCTGTGTCTCTACTCTGTACATTTATGTGCTGAGTAGTATGTAATGTAATGTAATGAAAAATAGAATATTTCTTAAAGTGAAGAATTTTATAAAGTTCTTGTGCTAGAACTGTACAATACGTCAAAAATAACCAATACCTCTTTAGCTGTTGAGTTTTTGGATTTGGAGATATTAGAATTTTTTTAAAAATTAGTTCCATGTTTTTAAATTTTATTATTGCTATGCATATAAGTACTTTAAAGTGCAATATCTGTAGAAAAAATAGTATACCTCATTTTAAGTTGACATTTTTTTAGTGTGTCTATACACACAAATGAAAATATTGTGTTTTGTGTTGTGTATCTAGTAGGCAATTTTAATTAGCTTATATTGGAGAAATGGAGAAATTTTGTTTTGTGTTGTGTATCTAGTAGCCAATTTTGATTAACTGATATGTGCTTTTTTTGTATTTAAGCTTAAAATAACTCACATTTGGAAATATCTAATATCTCGTTGTTTGTTTAAATCGCATATGTAGTTAAAGCATTAGGAGGTATTGTATTCTTGTGCATGTGTCTGTTATACCTTCAAAGGTCTTTCATTAAATATATATGTAAGTACGCTAGCTTCGAAAATATGTTCTAAGATGCTTATACCTCGTTTTTTGTTCAATCAAAAGCAGGAGATATTGCACTTTTCTTTGTGAATTAATTGGCTGTCTCTCTAGTCTGCTGATGGACAAATGTTCCCGGTGCATGTGGTCGGACAGTTGTTGCTGTTATATTAAGTACGGACTGACACCTATGATCTCTTATCTTATTAACATTTTTCTACCAAATCTTTGAATCAAATATTTGTCAAACTTTATACAAAAAAAAAAAAAATGATAAAATAATGTGTTTTTCTTAAACTTATGTATTAGTATTTTTTTTTCTTTTATCAACGAGATGTTAAGGTAGGTACATATACATTTGCTCAAAATTAATTGGAGTAGGTCAAATGTTTGTTTTCTTTTATTTGTATTTACTTTTAAGCTTTTTTGTTTCATAGATTCTTCTTTTTGAGAAAAAAAGTTATCTTTTAAACAAAATCACGTTTTATTATTGCGATGTTGGTATAGAAAAAAATGTTTGTCTTCATATCAAATTATAATGTTAACTAACTAAGATAATAATGTTTGTTTGTAAATCTCTGTAGTTATCATCTCTATATAAAGCATATTCATAGGGTGTTGTGTAAATGAACATCAATCTCTAAGATAACTTAATCAAATAATTAATGTTCGTAGCCCTACCTTCTCTTTTTCTTAACTATTCACCTTAAAGTTGACCAGAAAAAAAAATTAAATAAATGGGCAACCTATCCCAAAACAAAACCTACGTTATGCATACACCTTTCGCAATTCAATATTATTAACCAAAAGTAGAGGTATAGGTCTAGGTAAATATCTTTAAACGCTCATACCTACTATACTAACGGTAAATTATATTTCTGATTAATTGAGAAACCAGACAAAAAAACAATTTAAAATCCTTAATCAAGTCCCATGAGTGAATAAAAGGTCATGCTACCTCGCACAGATTTTGAACTGCCATGCCATACACCCAATATATCTCTTGAGACCGTGCGGAGTCCAATGTGTCCGTTCCATAAGCCATAACATAGCTCAACCAACCAAAAACCCAGTGTGTGATCATCTTGAAAAATGTCTTCGTGTAACCTACAGTTAACTCTATTCACCTTTGGGAAAATGGCAAATAAGAAGAAAAATATATATAAACGAAAACTGGCCATCGATAAATGCCCAACCATGGGCAATCTTTTCCCCATGCTGCTCAACGATCAGCAAACCTCGTACCTAACCTACCTACATAGGCTTCTCATATGGGTGCTGCACACTGCACAGTGCACATATAATAGTTGGAGCAGATGTGTGCCACCATTATCCAATCCGCAGAAGCCCACGACCAAGACGACGACTGGCGGTGACGGAGACGGAGACGATGCGACGGACATGACGGAGATGATCATGTTGGATGTTGAGGAAGATGATGATGACCACGATGATGACGATGGTTGGGATTGGGATTGCGATGATCATGTTGTTAGGTTGGTTGATTTGGTTTTGGACGCTGAGCTGGCTTAGGAGAATAGCAAGGTATACACGCTTGGACTTCGATTATTGCCCTGTTGTACCGCAAGGCAAATACTAGATAAAGGTGCAACTTACTTCCTTGGTTGCAGGTTGTTTGGGCGGTTAGTTGTTTCTGTTGCTGTTGTTGATGCTGCTGATGTTGCTTCTTTGCTTGAGCTTGGTTAGATCACTCTTTGGTCGTCTCTGTGGCAAGTAGGCGCATGCGTCCAGTTTGTCAATTATATTTACTGTTGTTGTTGTTTTTGTTGTTATTTACTCCCTCCTAGGTTATAGGAGATATCTTCTTCGATTGAAATTCTTATTTTTATTTTTGCCATTTTGTATGCAATGTGCCTGCTGCCTGCCTGTTTGTTGCATGAACCTCAGAGAATGTAACTGTATCTTGCATGTTGCATGGTGGCTTTTTCACGTTCAAGTTATCTCAACCTCAACTCAACTCGGCTCGGCTCCAGTAAAAGAAACGAACGTGGATGGATGGACAATGACGACCAACCGACGACCGACGCGACGATGCGATAGACCAAAGTGCTTGATGCTACCTTTTTCCTAGGCTACCTAGGTATCTTCATATCTTCATATAGACAACAACAAAACAAAAACAGCTAACCAACGGAACGAAGAGTCATGTGGCACGCTTGAATTTTTTCCTATTTAATAATCCGATTAAAGTGCAACCGGTTGTATGTAGGTTGATAAACCCTTTCGCGCATGTGAAGATACATATATGTATTTTTATTATTTTTTCCTGGCCAAAGTAGGCAAAAATACCTCAAGCGAGGAGGTAATCAAAAATAGGAGAAAAAAAAAACAAATCCAAAAATCCAAGCTTTAAAACGCTCTCAGGTGTTCGATGTTTTTGTATTTGTTGTTGTTTTATTCTATCTGTGCGAATTATATGGTATGTGTACTTGATTTTGAGGCATTGCCATTTATGGATTATATAAATGGAGACGATGGAACTTTAATTGCTCCATACGACACACGACAGCCAGCAGCACAAGCACTTAGGCCATAGGCAACAGGCATCAGGCAACTACGTCGCCTTTTCAAAAAAGAACTCTATTCGGACTCTATACAAATTACATATTTTTATCGTACAATGACAATTTAATATCTGACCTCAATATAATTATGTACTTTATATACCTGCATATACATATAGATAGGGTAGATATGTACCTAAAACTTGCTGCCATAACCACCACCGTTTATATCTTTTTCAAGATACAATATTGCATGTTTATAGTGTTGTTTTGGTGCAGTTGCAAATAAAATATCTAGATCCAATGGGTGACAGGTAGTGGCAAATTCTGGACACTATGGTTGCTGTTTTACAAATTTAGACGACTTTTCAATGGCATCAAATTAAATTTCCAAACACATGACAAATTTGTGAACAAAACAATGTTTAAAAACTATATTTTGTGTGGGATTTGCATAACTTACTCAAAGTTAAAGACTAGAAAGCTTAATATTTAAAAAAGTTTCATCTCAGTGACAATATCCTTCTGTCAATAGATGTGAACACATTTAAGGCTTAAATAACAAATCAAGGGGTCTGAAGATTGAGTTCGCACTAATTAACATGTATGTTCATTCGGATGAAGTTCGTCCTTTCAATTCAATCACATTATAAACCTTTAAATTTCAAAAAGTTTTCAAATTGTTGATCAAAGAATTTGATGTATGACTGATTTCATATAATTTTGAGTTATTCGTTGAAGTAAGATGGAAAATTATAGGTCCCCTCTATTTGTCAGTCGTATTGAATAAAGTTTAAAGCGATTTTAAGTTTTTTTGGTGACAAAGTTTTGACTTTTGGTAAGGCAAGTGCTTTCTATTAAATGTAACTTTTTGTCAGATAATAGTTAAATAAAATTAAGGTTTTTAATGTTAGCAACTTTTTTTTTGTTTACTTTTTAAAGCTACTTAATGGCAACCCTGCCAGAAGTTCCTGAAATAATGCACACAAATTTTGATGTGAAAATTAGAGTTTAATTTATGGTGCAGAGAACGGGGGGTGTTTGAGGGTGGTTTTTAGGGGCCACCTGCCCTATTTGTCAAAGTAGATTGTTTTTATGTTTTCGTACATTGGAATTCTGCATCAAAAGAATTAAATTCTTGCGTTGTTATATTTTTTTTAGGATAAAAAAAGATTTTATGGCACAAGAGTTTTCTTTATTTTTTCATATGCTCTTTATAAAGCTATTAGGGCAAGACGAAAAAAGTTTCATTCGGGCTTCATAAAACCAAAATGAGACAATCTTACTTTTAAAGTGAGATATATGTATATTTTGGACTGCAACTTTCCTAATATCGGTTTTTCGGTCTTGTCATCGTCGGTGATATTGTCAATTTTGTTTATATTGTCCATCTAGTTGATCTCGTTGATCTTATGGATCATGTCAATATTGTGGATCTTGTGATCTTGACGATACTGTTTATCTTATCAATCTTTTTAATCTTGTCAAACTTGTCGATTTTGTCGATCTTATTGATCTTGTGGATCTTGTCAATTTTGTAGATCTTGTCGACCTTGTCAATCTTGTAAGTCCTATCAATCCTTTAGATGTTGCCAAACTTAAAGTTATTGCCGATTTTGCCGATCTTTTTAATCCGGTCGATTTGGTTTACCTTGCGGATCTTGCCGATCTTATCAAAATTGTGCATCTTGTCAATCTTGTGGACCTCCTCCATTCTTTTGATCTTGTGGATCTTGCCTATTTTGTCGATTTTGTTGATAGTGTTGATCGTGTCGATCTTTCTGATCTCTTCGATCTTGTTGATCTTGTTGATCTCGGCAATCTTGTGGATTTTGTCGGTCTGGATCTGGTCGATCTTGTCAACCTTGTCCATCTTTTGATCTTGTGGATCTTGCCAATTTTATCAATCGTGTCAATCGTGTGGATCTTTGTCAATCTTGTAGATCTAATTGATCTTGTCGGTATTGTACATCTTTTAAACCTTGCCAACTTGTTGATCTTATTGATCTTTTTGATCTTGTCGATCTTGTTGACCTTGTTGATCTCGTCGATCTTGTGGATTATGTCAATATTGTGGATCTTGTTGATACTGTATATCTTTTCGATCTTTTTAATCTTGTCCAACTTGTCGATTTTGTCTATCTTATTGATCTTGTGGATCTTGTCGATTTTGTTGATCTTGTCGATCTTCTCAATCTTGTAAGTCCTATCAATCATTTAAATCTTGCCCAACTTATAGTTATTGCCGATTTTGTCGATCCGGTCGATTTTGTTGACCTTGTGGATCTTGCCGATCTTATCAAAATTGTGCATCTTGTCAATCTTGTGGACCTCCTCCATCCTTTTGATCTTGTGGATCTTGCCTATTTTTTCGATCTTGTTGATCGTGTTGATCCTGTCGATCATGTGGATCTTGTCAATCTTGTAGATCTAGTTGATCTAGTTGATCTAGTCGATATTGTACATCTTGTCAGCCTTGCCAACTTGTTGATCTTGCTGATCTTGTCGATCTTTTTGATCTTGTCGATCTTTTTGATCTTGTTGATCTCTTCAATCTTATGGATCTCGTCGATCTTGTGGATCTGGTCGATCTTGTCAACCTTGTCCATCTTATTGATCTTGTGGATCTTGCCGTTCGTGTTGATCTTTTGGACCATGCCGGTCTTATCAATCTTGTGGATTTTGTTGATCTTGCCAATCTTATAAATCTTGTGAATTTTGTCGATCATGTCGATATTGTAGATGCTGCAGATTTTATTATCTGGTTGACCTCTTTGATCTTGTTGGACTTGGCACTCAGATGTACTTAATTTATTATGACTGAAAGTATTAAATTAATTTTTCATAAATAAATCAAATCGTTGCCGCAGAGAAGAATGAGCAAAGAACTTCAGAAGCCATTTTAAAAAAATATTGTCTAAATATTAAAATAAGATTATTTGCCTATCTAAACCAAGTTAAGATTGGCAGGCTTGATTTCTGTGAACTAATTATATTGATAAAACTTTTTAAGATCTTAATATTTTGTATATTAAAAAACACCAATTTTATCACGAAGCAATTGTCACAGAAGAATGAGATTGAATATTGAAATATCGTCAATTGAAAGAAGTTTAGACAAAAATTCAAGCCAAAAAATTCGATCTTGTTAGATTGCTTCAAGGTAATATGTTCACAATTATTTTATTTGTAAAAGCTCATTTTTTAAATTTTAGCTTCGCTTTGAGGAGGATTTTTACTGTTGCTCGTTCCAAATTGAAATTTAAGTTATTGTGATGCCAAAGTGTAAGTTCGTCAAAGTTTCTAAGTTTTTTTTTTTGCTTAAAAAATAATAACAAACTTAACGCCTTTAAAATTCTTTCCAAAGCCTTAAAACTCATCTTAACTTACTTAAAAACACAACAAGTGATATACACTTATACTTTTATACTTTCTCTAACTTATATTTTTTGATATAATACTTCCATTCTATCAACCGACTAATTGCATCTAACTTAAATGAATCATACAAAAAGACAGGATAGCAAATTAAAAAAAAAAAAAAAAACACTTTACAAATTGTAACTTCCTTAGGCAATTTGTCCTCAATTCCCTCAATTTTAACTAAAACATAAACTTCCTTTTCTCTTCTCTTTTCTATATTGAACGAATAAATAAACCAACAAACGTACGAAAACTTGTCAACAATTTTAATCCGCAGCAATTACACACATGACCTCCTGCGCACTTCCATTTTACCCCCCCCTCCCCCATAAAATATTTTATAATCAAAATATAGAATAATAATATATTTTCATCTCTCTTATAGGTTTATAGGTAAAAGTTTACTTCATATCGTAAAGCCTAAATTTAAGGCACTCTCTTCCTATAACAAATTTCCCCTCTTATTCGTCCTTCTGTCTATCTTTGCTAAGCAATTAAAACACACAAATTGAGCAGCCACTCGTGTGAACATAATAATAATTTTCGAAAACCCAAAATGTTCCTTTTTCCTTACAGTAATGTCATACAAAACTTATAGATAGTATCTAAACTTCAATGTACTACTGGCATATAGTGTGCTGCTCTAACTTCAAACCTTTCTTCTATATCCTGGCAGTGAAAAGCCAAAGACAAACTTTAACTTTTACTTGATTTACCATATTTCAATTTTTTTTATTTTTAATCCAGTATCTATCTGAAGTGCAACTTGGAGTAAAGTCGATGTGTATAGCCTGAGATATTTTTGTCGGTGCACCGATATACTCCAGCACCAAATAGACCAAAAGACGAAGTTGGAACGAAATTTAAATTTACCTTAACTTAAAATTCAAAGTGATATGGAAACTATTTGTGAAAACCTCAAACTATCATCAGGAAAAAGGGAAACTAAATAACGTTTACGACAACGACGACGAGGAGGCAATTTTGTTTAGATACAAATTGCACCCATGTATCTACATTCTGCATGTATCTTATAGAATGGGTTACTGTTTATGGATTTTGTTTCTGGGTATAAAGTTTTCCTTTTGACTTGCTGCCATTGCTAATATTGCGTTAAGAGTGTTGTGTCGTCTTTTATCCAGTTGAGTCTTTAGTTTAAAAGGTAAGTTAACTTATTTATCCTTTTCGTATGACCTTTTACTATAATAGAGAGAAGCAAAATGTGTGAAATTCACTAAAAGATGCAGATGACAAGACATAAGAAGCATTTGGTCAGAGAGTTTAAGAAAGTGGAATCAAGAGTTAAAACATTTTGACCTTTCTTCTTACACAATAGCTACACAATATCTACACACACTTTACTCCTCGAACTTTCCAAAGATATAGTTGCAGCACGTGTACCTGTGTCGAACTTTATTTAACTATCTTAATATTGTAATGGCAAAATAGGTAGGTAGGTTCTTATTTGAAAATACAAAATGGTTTCCCCCATATAATATGTTTATGTACATATTTACGTAAGTAAGGTTAAGTAAAGTAGAAATTTGTGGTTTTTTTGGTTGAAAAAGGATTTGCATTTTGTTCCACCTTTATAACCAACTTTCTCTCTTTTATAAACCAAAATATCCAACAACTGTTGTTTTAGGTTTAGCAAATGTGAAAAGGTATCAAAGTTTATGTTTTTGTTTATGAAAAAGTTTTGTTTTTGTTTTTCTAGTTTGATTGTCTTAAAGAGATTATGTGTGGTAGGTATACTTGCATTTACGCATAAGATTCAATATTTATCAAAATTAGAGATTTTCTTAAACTGTTTGTATTAGTATTTTACCTTAAAGTCCTTTCCAATTGAATATAATTTTGATGTCTAGACTAAAAAGGGTAGTTTTTTTAAGAACAAGAACTTAAAATTTTTAATTTTTTAATTTTGTGGTGGATTTGACAAAAATTCCTGAAACAAAACTTTAAGAATTTGAACTTTTTAAAATGAAAATTGAGAAAATGCTTGCAATAAGATTAAGTTTATATATTCGTTCTGAAAATAAGATGCATAATAAATCAAAGCAATAGCCGCTAAAATTTAAAGATCATTTAACAGCTGTGGATTAATTTACATTATAAGATCCTCTCTGCCGTATTATGTGAACGTCTGAAGCCGTTCGTCAACAACCTGATAGGTCCCTTATCAGTGTGGCTTCAGACCAGGAAAGTCCAATATCGACCAAATATTCACACTACGGCAGATCTTGGAAAAAACCCAGGAACTTCAAATAGATACCCAACATCTCTTTATCGATTTTAAAGCCGCGTAGGACAGCATCTATAGGGAAGATCTCTACAGATGCATTTGATGTCAAAAAAGGTTTTAGACAAGGCGATGCACTGTCATGCGACTTCTTCAATATCGTTCTGAAAAGAATTGCATTTGAAAAAAAAACTCAACCGTCAACACTAGAGGCACAATCTTCCAAAGGTCCATTAAATTACTCGGATACTCAGATGATATTGACATAATTGGAAGATCAAAGCGTAATGTCAGTGGAGCGTTTTTTAGCATTGCGACGCACGGAAGCTAAGAAGATCAATGAGGTCAATGAGGGCAAGACCAAGTATATGCTGTTATTCAAAAAGAACACTGAACAACGACGTTTTGGACAAAACGTCATCATGGACAGATATAACTTTGAGGTAGTTGAGGACTTTGTCTACCTAGGCACCTCTATAAACTCAGACAATGCCACCAGCGCTGAAATCAAACGAAGAATAACTCTTGCAAATCGCTGCTTCTTTGGACTTAGAAGGCAATTGAGTAGTAAAGTCCTCTATCGAGCATCTAAAATCACCATCTATAAGATACTCATCATTCCGGTTCTCATTTATGGCGCTGAGGCCTGGACCCTGTCAAATAAAGATGAGAGCGTCTTAGGATGCTTCGAGAGAAAAATTCTTCGGGTGATTTTTGGTCCCGTATGCATGGATTGAGAATGGAGGAGAAGATATAAAGACGAACTGTACGGGCTGTACAGCGACACTGACTAAGTAACAGAATTAAAGTCCAACGACTTAGATGGCAAGGTCATGTAGAACGAATGGACATCAGCGCTCCAGCCCGGAAGGTCTTCGAATCCAATCCCGAGGGTCGGCGGCGCGGCGCAGTAGAGGAAGACAGCGACTCAGGTGGCGCACGCAGGTGGGTGAAGAACTCAATCAACTTGACGTGTGAAACTGGAGACAGCTAGCTAGGGACCGAGCTGGCTGGAGACGCATGTGGGATGAGGCCCAGGTCCACCCCGGACTGTAGCTACACCTTAAGTAAGTAAGTAAGGATTAATTTGCAATTTGTTTCAAACATGTTACTGAACAAACCTTAAGACTTTTCCTATATGACCCGTTTCGAAATTGTATACACGGTTTATAGTAAAAGAAACAGCTTTATAAACATGTTTCCTTGATGTCTAATTTTAGGGCACACATATTTCGTTTAAGGCATGACTTTCAATCATTCAGAATTCTGTAATGCAGACTTTTGACATACAGTTTGATGTTTAAGTTAAGATTTTAAGTGAATACTTCGACCTTAACTTTTAATCAATTCGTACATTAGTTTCAGCATGAATCATACAGCCTTTTAATAAAGTTCAGCAAAATTTCGACTCACTTAGTAAGCGTGAATCGAAATTTCGCTGCACAGAATTACAGAACAGATTACAGAAATTAATAAATCTCTGTCTTCAAACTGACTACCAACCTCATTAACTGTGGCAACAACCATCCCTAAGTATATTTAATGACGTTTAGATCAGTTGAATGCGGCAGCCATTAAAGGAAGTGCATATTTTATTTCTCTGTTCAAGCTTTTATTAGGTGCGAATCATGTTGGTAGGCCAAGTTTATATATATTATTGATAAATCTTAAAACTTTTGAACGACTTACGTTAACGCTGACTTTTTGTTTTATTTAACAACAGAACCAGAAGAATCTGATGCACTCCCTAAAATTGATTGTCTTAGAGCTGCTTATGTTGTGGTTTTATTTAAAATCTCTTTATGTTTTCTCTGGACGAATCTTTATCTTTTAAGTAAGAATAAAAGCCTATAAAACTTCGGTAAATTTTATCTGTAATTGGTGTAAAAATGGTGCAAAAAACATAATTATTTGGAAAAAATGTTTGTGCGTATTCAGTTGAAGCGGAGTTTAAGAAACCTTAAAGGTTTAATGTTTTTTAAAGGCTAGTCGAGAACATGAAAATAACTGATTATGAACTCTGAAGCGAAAATGGATTCTATCAGTTAATACTTCGAAAACCTCAAAACATACAAATGTATTACTCTGAGTTGTTGACAGATCATCGAAATTAGAATTAGTATATGTAATTTGAAAGTCTTTTAAAATAAATTAAATATTTCTGTTCTGTCTTTAAATAAAGTATTTTAAAGAAGATTGAATTTTGGCTTTAGAGATATTAAAAGGGATATTTTATTTTTCTTTTTTTATGGAAATAAATAAACAATAAATCGTCAAAAGCGATTTTTTGTTAAATGATTCTAATAGTAAAGTGCCTCAGATTCGTAATTTTGTTTATTTTTGAATTAAAAAGTGTTCACATATTTGTAGGATAATTAATTTCTTTAAAAATTAAATAATTTGTACAAGTGTCCTTAGTTTACATACAAAAATATTACACTTTATCAATGAAAACTTTTGAAAATGCTTAAATTCTAAATATAGTGTTTATAGTTTTCTAAAATTAAACTTTAAGAAAGAATAGAGACAAGCTCTCTGGTGCAAGGTAGAAAGGGGTTAAGTCAGAAACCGTAGTTTTGAGAAAAATGCAATTGATTTTTTTTTGTAAATCCAGATATTTTTTTTTTTAAATCCAGTAATTTTTTTTTCAAAACCATAACGATTCACAACAGTCATTAAAACGGTTAAAAAGGTTGTCGGTTGGATTATTCTTAAAAATTTCAAAACTACCAACTATATTTTGCATATAATGAAATAGTTCTATTTCAAAATCTAGTTTTGTTAACGAGATTTTTAGACGAAAACCAATTTTAATCAATTTTAGCGGCATTTCTTAAAAGTTTTTATTTCTTATAAAAAGAAATACAAATTGGATGAATGAAATTAATTTGAAAGATATCGACAACCGAACATCAATTTTTAACAATTTTTTTTGTAGATTTTATTTTTCTATGAAAAAACGGGCTGTTGGATTCTTATAAAAAATTATTGAATATCGAAAACAATATTTTCTGTGAGATAAAATAAATTTGAAGCCAATATTTTTAATTTTTGAAAAGCTGTTTAAGTCGAAAGTAAAGTTTTAATAAGTTTTAGTATTGTTTTTTTTTTTGTAAAAAAAACTGTCCATTCGATTTTTCTCAATATTTTCCGAATGTTGAAAACAATATTTCTTATAAGTTAAAATTAGTTGGAAGCCATAATCTCAAATTTTTGAAAAGATATTGGAGTCGAAAATCAATTTTTACCAACTTTTGTTAATTTTTTTGTTTAGGTTTTTATTTTTTGTAAAAAAAACTGTTAATTCGAATTTTCTCAACATTTTTCCGAATGTTGAAAACAATATTTCTTATAAGTTAAAATTAGTTGGAAGCCATAATCTCAAATTTTTGAAAAGATATTTGAGCCGAAAATCAATTTTTACCAACTTTTGTAAAATTTTTTTTAGGTTTTTAATTTTTTGTAAGAAAACTGTCATTTCGATTTTTTTTTAAATTTTACCGAATGTTGACAATAATGTTTTTTGAAAGATAAAATTAGTTTAAAGCCAATATCTCAAAGTTTTGAAAAGATATTTGAGTCGAAAATCAATTTTTACCAACTTTTATTAATTTTTTTGTTTAGGTTTTTATTTTTTGTAAAAAAAACTGTCAATTCGAATTTTCTCAAAATTTTATCAGATGTCAAAAACATTATTCTTCGTTGCACAAAATTGTTTTGGAGATGAAATCATATTTTAGTCGTAAAATTTTCGAGGTGACAAATTTTTTTTTCAGTGTTTTTGATTTATAAAAAAAACCGTTTTTTTCCAAAATTATATTTGTTTTGTATCACGTTACAATATGTAATATAAAATTTAATTGAAGTCTTTAGCGTCATTGGTTCATGAGATCTTTAGGGTTAACCAAAATGTTCATCTTTTTTTCAAACTGCTATGGTAAAAAAACCACCCACGCAATTTTTTTGAGAGGCCTTTCTGTATCTTTCTGCTTTATTATCTGTATAACAAAATTTATTTGAAGTCGATATATTTTCTGGTTCCAATAAATCGGGATCGATATCGAGCGCTTCTTTCAAAGTTTAAAAAATTCTGTTAAACTTGTGAAAGACTGCTGGAACTAGACAAAAAAGTTAACACGAATATCTGTTCTTTTCAACAGATGCTGGAGGCTTTGGTACTTAAATCCCCTTAAAAAGCTTAAGAGTTTTAAATGTTCAGCATCGTTCAACAAATGTTTGTATCTTAGTATTCTTTATTTTCTTGAATCAGAGCCATTGTATATTGTGCCAAATTGCTTGTACAAGCGGCGTAAGAAGACTTAAGTCCTTTGGACAAACTTTATTATTTCAAAATATAAAATTACTATAAAATCAAAGGACTTAAGTCCATTTATGATTTTAATACCAAACAATCTTAAACATTTCCTGTGCAAATTTATTTTGATTGCAAAGAATAGCGCCAGAGTTATGCCGATAGCCTATTTAGAAAATCAATAATTTTTGGAATCTATGGTCTTAGAAAGTTTCAGTATTTAATTACAATATAAAACGAAAATTGATGTAATCTTCAAGCTCAAGTCTGAAATTTGAGTTAAAATCAGTCAACAATTTGTTTTCATATAAATTATGCGAAAGTAAATATGGATACAAAGAATATGTAAAATTGTTATTCACAAAATTTGTAACATTTTTACAACCTCAAATACATATTTGTAAAAACTTAATTTCACGGAAGAAAGAAGTAAAGGTTTTAAGTTTCATATTGATTCATTTATAATTCAGTTATTAGAAAACACAAAAGCCCAAGGTCAAAATAGATCAAAATAAAATTATATATCTTCATTTAAATCTCTACATTCTTATAAACCTATAATATGTAAATATGTTGGCTTAAATTGCGAGCACGTTGTAAAAATGTCTTATACCTAAATGTTACGAAAATGTGTAAATTACTAAAACAGTGACCCAAAGGCAATGCAAATTAGCAAACAAAAAAAAACACACACTAAAATAGAAGCCAAGGTTACAAAATTGACGAATCAAAAAAAAAAAATAAACAACAAAACGAAAATAAAACCAAAAGAGTATAATAAATAATTAAATGCCCTTTACTTTGCTGGCACACATTTTATGTAAAATAAAATGTATATAAAATGTACATTTGGTAGGTACTACATTTTAATGTTTGCTGTTTTGTTTTTGCGATTCAAGTTTCTTTTTGAACTTGAAACTATTTTATTTCTATTTTTTTATGAAAACAAAGTAAAGGAATTTATTTAAAGATACATAATGTATTGTGAAATTTATCCATGTTTCTTTTTATTGCACGGAAGTAACATCGTGGGAAAAAAGTACTTGACATTAGTTTTGATATCAAGTTTATCTGATTTAAGGAAGATTGAAAAAGTCGGTATTGAAATTCACAAAGGTAGAGTTTCGGTTGCAATCAAAACAGTTTTGTTTTTAGAAATATTTGTGGTATGCAGTTTTTAACAGCTTATAAATATACGTTTCACTTTTGAATTTCGTCAAAAAAAGTTGATCTATTTTAAAGATATATAATTTTGAAAAAATTCAATTATTTTTTAAAAATCAGAAATAGCAATTTTCGAGATATAATTCAAATTTTAGATGTTTGACCAACAAAAACAGTGGAGAACTAACTCAATTTCCAAGTTTGAACTCAATTGACTCAATGGTTTTAGCTGTAGGGGCAAGGGCAGACAGACGGACAGACGTATGGAATCAACGGAACCGCTTTTTTCGACTTCTCTATAACATGATTAAAATCTTGAGTTCGAATTTTCTTTTACGAATGCAACACTCGCCATATAGTTTTTATAGTTTATAAGTAAATAGGAAGGGATTAGAAAGAATCTGCCGACTGAATTCTTAAACATGACAATGACAGGGAAACATAGAGTATTCTACATTCGTATAGTACGGCTAAAGAACGAATTTCTGTACTTCATAGTATTGCAGAAGTTTGGAACTGGGGTGAAGTGATAAACATTCCTAGAAGCGCCAGTATTAAATTAGAACGATGATGTTCGATTGCCGTAATTGAGTTTGTTTTGAATAATGTTCAAAACACTTAAGTAAGTTTTTGGGAACCAATCAATGGGAATTATATTCAAGTTTTGGACATACATATGTAGAAGTTTCAATTGAAGTCAAATCAGAACGAGAGACACACTTTTTGCACCGTCTCTTGCGGCTTTTTATGCAACTTCGAGTACTCGTAAGAGATGGTTAGTTTAATTGATAAAATTGTCGCTCATAGATAGTTGCAAAGGGATAGATTGCAATGAATTTTTTAACAAGGTTGAGGAAGACTCGTTGATGTCCACGATTCTACTCAAAAAAAGATAAAAACTCGGGTTTAAAGTTTTTAAACTCCGATCATTCGATTTGTAATGAAATTTATTTTTTTTTAAATCGTAATAGTTCAGTTATTATAACTTCGATAACAAGGTCCTCCATATACTTTATTTTTCTTATATTTAAACTAACAATTGATTGCATATACTTCACAAATTATAAAGATAAAAAATAACATGCCACTTCATATAATCTCATAATAAAATGCTTACGCCGGAACGGGTATTAAGACTTGTCCCTAACAAAAGTTAGAGAATGATCAGCTTAGCTTGTTTCGAGGTTACCTCAGACAGTAACCCCCGAATAATCGGTTGAGATTGTGTTCTCCATCCCTAGCAGTAAACTAAAATATAATCAGTCGGCCTTAGCCTTGTCCGTCGTACACTTAAAAGAGGTGAATGTTGTAATTTAACAGGACTAAAATTAACGTGACGTGATGATTAGTGTTTAGAGCTGTCACGCCAGAGGTCTTGGGTTCATAACCTGCCTGTGCCACCTAAATAAAAAAAAAAATTTTCACGGGTACTGCCTCTTTCGAGGAACTGACAAATCCTCCAAGAGTAGTTCTTGTCATGAAAAGTGCTTTCTCAAATAAGCCGTTCGGATCGGATTCGCCTTAAAAAACTGTAGGTCCCCTCCATACTTGGCAACTTTACTCGCACACAGAAATGGTTGAGAGTTGTAAGTCACTAGGCCCTAGTTCTCAATGGACTGTTGCGCTTGCGCCACCTAATTTTTTTAAAATACCCTTCGTGCTTCTGACAGCAAACCAGAAGATGATTGGTGCTTTGCCTCACAGGACAAGCTACTTATGTCCGTGGTGCCCTTGTAAGAAGATAGCCACCGAATAATCCGGTTTGGAGAGAAGCTCCCTGTTCCTAGCAGCAAACTAGAGAATAAAAGGGCAGCCTTAAAACCTATCCGTCATATACTTAGAAGAACTGGATGGCAAAAATAAACGGCTTGACAGTAGAAGGTAGTTCGGGGTTCAAAAATTACGTGACGGTCCAGTTCTCTAGGTATTATACTAACTCTTCTCGGCAATTTTTTCCCTTAATGTACGCAATATTGGTATTCAAACTGGGTAAAAGGTAGAAGTCGAATTGGTATTGAAACTTTACCTCTCTATATTAAATATCCTGTCAAAAATTACTGTGAATTGAAGTCAGGTGAATAGCAAAAACTATACCAAATATATGTTTATGCAATGGTAGTGTCACGGTTTCGGCTGGTGTTAAATTTTATTTTCTCGAGATCGGGGTGATAGAGGACAAGTGTAAAGCTTCGTTTCAATATCTCGTTTAAGTAGTTCTTAACAATAGTTTTTTCGTAAAACTAGTTTTTGGTCTCGTCTATCAAAATATCTAATTGAAAATTAATAATTTCTTATTTTTTAAGTAATTCATTCTAATACGTCAAAATCTTAAGGCAGTCAACGGGAAAACCAACACTTCGAAGAAATAATTTGAAATACTTATAAACGAAATTCTTATTTTATTCCTCTGCAAAAAGTATTTTTAATAACTAGAAAAATAAATTTAAAAACTAAAACAAACATTTTCATTATTTCAAGTCTTCAAATCCTTGTTCCTATCACACAAAAATAAAACAATAAGTTAAAATATAATTTGAAATTAATTTGAAAGAAAAAAAAAACTAAAAGTATTTCAAGGAAGTTCTTAGAACTGCAAATTCCAAAAAATACAACACCATCAAATTTAAGATAAAATGACATGAATTCTTTTGGTAGAAAATTTATAAATGTATATTTTCAAAATTACGAGGACTTCTTTATTTTATTTTTGTTGGTTTGCATTTAAATTCTCTAAGACAATCAGCTGCAAGTCAAAAAAGTAAAACACACTCAAAATATTAACAAGCGACATCATTTAATTAAAATAAATTATCATTTCAAAATAACCAGAACGTAAATACATTACACCATTTATACCATGACTTGTGTTGAACACAAAGTACTCGGTGGAGTGGAGTGATTCGAGCGTGGGTGCAAGTATGACAGCATTTTTGTGTTTTAATTTTTTTTTTCTCAATTTTTTTCATCTTCTCTCTTAGAAAACTTTGAATCTTTTTTAATAAATTGTAATAAAAAAATTATTTTCCAGAATCGAAATAGGACACTGTTTGGACTTTGTTTTTAGATACAAGTCATAGAGATTGAAAAATAATGTAAATTTCTTTTCCTTAACGCTTGTTGGTTTTGGTTGACGCGAAGGAGCATGTCATGTAGAAACTGTCTGCAGTTAATTTACATCCTCCGCAGTTATAGCTAAGTTTTCTAAGACATAGAATAGCACAACCCCTCGCATCATCAGCTCATAGCAAGAGCTACAGCTAGAGCTAGATCTAGAGGAAGTGGAACTATTAAATATTATTTTGTATACACAAAATAAGAGCACAACCGTCAATTAGAAACAATATTTTTCCTTAGGAGAAAAATTGTCGTTGTAAATGCCACCTCAAGAAAACTGAACTCGTTCTGTCTGCCAGAATGGATAAGTTAATTTTTCTTTTTTCTTTTTCTTAGTCTTTTCTCCAAACGGGACACAAAAATTTGTGATAAATGGTCCTAAACACTTGTGTTGCATGTGTGGTTAATGTCATGTTATGATACATACATATAAGAACATACTAAATACAGTTATGACACAAAAAGTTAAAGGCAAGCCGAAATATTTGAGTTGGCAATAAATTTTCTTTGCTTTTATTTTTTTCTTGATGGGAATTCTTGTTTATTACTTATTTTTAATTGAAAATTTTAGGGAAAACAAAATCTTTGTTTTGTTGTGATTCAGATTATAATTAATTGGCTTATTTAAGATGACTCTTACATAGGTATTAAGATGAAATTCAAATGTTGCCATTCAAAAAAGAAAAATTAATGATGGGTTTATTTTTGAGGGTACAAAAAAGGGCAATTACTTAATTTCAACATTTGTACATTGAGTGGGTGGACTGGTGGGTGTATGGCTAAATTATGATACTTCTTAAGTGTAAATTGTGCATGTTTAAAAATTGATTTCTTTATACAAAAATGTTAAGATGTGGTTGATTTTGAAAGTTCACTGTGGCGTATGAATACTTTTTTATTAAAACAATTTTTTTCCATTCATAGGCACGCATACGTTGGTTTGTTAGAAACCTTTGTAGTTAAGCAGTTATTAAACTACCAGATTCAAATTACTTCTCAAACTTATAACATAATAAGATACTTTAAGCTTAAAATGGGCTTATTAATATTTATATTGTGACAGGGCAATGTTTCTCTATAAAGAGGAACCCTATTTTAATTTTTTTAAAAATTTAATTTAAAAGTTTTTTTTTTCTTTTTCTCATCTTGAAAGCAACATTAATTTTATAATTAAATGAAGTAAATTAAAGATCATATCTTAAATACTCTATCATTCGTAAAATTAAATTATTCTGAAGACAATTTTATTTTAAACATTTTTGTTAGTGGAATACTTGAGTTAACAAACGCTTTTTTCAGTTTGTTGATTATAAAAATTTAATATGAATGATTTTTGAATTCGCACCAATTGTGAATTGATGTCGATAGAATTTTTTTTTCGTGATTTTTGCGTTAACTATATATGTAATTCTGTGGGAGAAATAAGGTGTCCTAAGCTTTTCGTATACTAAATTCATTTCGAATACTAAGTCTGATCTAAAAATGAGCCCCCTTATATTTGAGAGTTATGTTAGTAGTAAACGCAAATTTGACGGATATTCAGCAAGTATGACATTTTAAAATTTTTCAAGCCATCTTCCAGAGACAATTTTGAACATGTTAGCAGATTATTCTAAGGCTGTCTTTGAAGATTTTTTATGTGGAAGTACCTTTCCTTTTATTTCTCCTAACATTTAAGAATACAGTCATTTTACATCAATAGATTTTTGTATTTCTGAGGCCTCTTAACGTGACAATATTTCAAAGGAAAATGAAAGTTTCAGTCCTGGTTCTGGTGGAATATCATAATTTATGTTGAAAAAAGAGGCTGGCATGCGACCCACACTGATAACTTCCCATTACTTCTGTCGATTTGTATTGCTTAAAAGTTTGTCTATATGTATCAATTTTTACCAAATTTGCGTACTATTTTTTGTAGATTTTATTTTTTAATGAAAAAACGGACTGTTGGATTTTTATAAAAAAATTACTGAATATCGGAAACAATATTTTCTGTGAAATAAAATAAGTTTGAAGCCAATATTTTTAATTTTTGAAAAGCTTTTTGAATCAAAAGTAAATTTTTACCAAGTTTTAGTATTGTTTTTTTTTAGGTTTTTATTTTTTGTAAAAACAATTATCAATTCGATTTTTCTCAAAATTTTATCGAATGTTTAAAATAATATTTTTTATAAGTAAAAATTATTTAAAAGCCGTTATCTCAAATTTTTGAAAAGATATTTTAGTCAGAAATCAATTTTACCACCTTTTATACATTTTTTTTTTTAGGTTTTTATTTTTTGTAAAAAAAACTGTCAATTTGATTTTTCTCAAAATTTTTTATAATGTTGAAAACAAAATTTCTTATAAGCTAAAATTAGTTAGAAGCCATTATCTCAAATTTTTAAAAAGATATTTGAGTCGAAAATCAATTTTTACAAAGTTTTGTTAATTTTTTTTTCGGTTTCTATTTTTTTGTTAACAAACTGTCAATTTGATTTATTTCAAAATCTTACTGAATGTTGGAAACAATATTTCTTATAAGATAAAATAAGTTTGAAGCCTTAGTCTCAAGTTTTTGAAAAGATATTTGAGTCGAAATTCAATTTTTCCCAACTTTGAGTAATGTTTTTTTTAGGTTTTTATATTTTATAAAAAAAACTATCAATTAGATTTTTCTCAAAATTTTGTCAGATGTCAAAAACATTATTCTTCATTGCACAAAATTTTTTTGGAGATGAAATCATATTTTGGTCGTAAAATTTTCGAGGTGACACATTTTTTTTTCGTTAATTGGATTTTTTTTCCAAAAATATAATTGTTTTGTATTACGTTACAATATATAATATAAAACTTAATTCAAGTCTCTAGCGTCATTGGTTCATGAGATATTTAGGTTTAACCAAAATTTTCACCTTTTTTTTAAACTGCTATGGTAAAAAAACCACCCACGCAATTTTCTTGAGAGCCTTTTCTGCATCTTTCTGTCTTATTATCTGTATAACAAAATTTATTTGAAGTTGATATCTTTTCTGGTTCTTGAGCTATGGACGACGAAAAAAATGTCGCGAACGTACGGACGTACGGACGTACGGACATACGGACGCACGGACGTACGGACGTACGAACGTACGTACACACGCACGCACAGACATCTTTCTAAAAATCTTTTATTTCGACTCTACGGACCTTGAAACGTCGAGAAATGTCAAAATTTTCAATTTGACAAATCGGACCCATTACAATAACTTCCTATGGGAAGTTAAAAATATGTGCCTTATGTTTCTTATCCATTGTTTCTACTTTTCAAAATCGAGTCTCTGAAATGTTCTAAGTTTTCCAGATCTTTGGAAATATTCATACTTAACGCGCCAGTCCCTAAAAGAGGTTCTAACAATTAAGTTACGAATTATCGTCCTACAGCGTCTGCTATTCCATAATTGTTTGAATAACTTGCATGTGGCATAATTTCTTTTAATTGTTCTTCTTTTATATTTGATAATCAACAAAGGTTTGTGAAAATTAAATCTACAATTACTAGTTTATTACAATTTTCTACTTTGAAAAAAACTCTGAAGTCTATTGCATCTTTACAAACTTTCGAAAATAATTTGACAAACAAAGTGATGAAAATATTATTCTTAATGAAATAAGTAAAATTGGACTTAAGGAGCGTTTCGTTATGTGGGTTTCGTCATATCTTTAAGAAAAATATTATAGCGTCATTTTCATTAACCTTTCATAACAACTTAAAGTCAATTATGGTGTACCTCAAGGCAGTAGCTTTGGTCCAATTTATTTAATTATTTACCTTATGTTTTAAATAATCCTATTTCGCTAATCTATGGGGATGGTGTCAAAAATTTTCGAATTATTAACTCCATCAATGATTTTAAAGAGCTACAAGAAGATCAAAAACTAAATGTTGCGAATGGTGCAGTAAAAATAGGCTAGCTTAAAAATAAATGTACCCCTTACAACTACTTTTAGCATATCGAAATATGGTGCTAACAGTCCTCTTAATTAATTTATCAGTAAATTCAACACATTTTCTAACTCATTGACTCTACAAATGACATTCTCAAATTTGCAAGCTTTACATTTACATATTTTTTGTTGCTTTAAGTGGATGAAATTATAGCTTAGCTTTAAGTTTAAATTTAAGTTAATATTGTAAACTTAACGTCTGCATTTAATGTATTTTATAAATATAAAAAGTAAAAATATATCAATACCTTAAGCCGTATGGAACATTTTTCAGGTCTTCTTGGATTTTCTTAATAAGTTTTTGACATGGCTGAACTCTTATAAGGATGCTTTTGGGTTGAGGTACGCAAATTATTGAAATATCTAAATCGGGTCGTTGCATGATGGTTAGTGCGTTGGACTGTCATGCCAGAGGTCTTTGATTCGATCCCTGCCTATGCCATCTTAAGTTTTTTTTCACGGGTACTGCCTCTTGCGAGGAATTGACAAATTCTCCAAGAGTAATTCTTGTCATGAAAAGTGCTTTTTCAAATTAGCCATTCGGATTCGGCTTAAAACTGTAGGTCCCCTCCATCCCTGACTTCAGTACTCGCACACAGGAATGGTTGAGAGTTGTAAGTCACTGGGCCCTAGTTCTCAACGGACGGTTGCTCCACCCAATTTACTTATTTTGTTTTATCTAAATCGGGTCACTTGGGCGTATGAGTACTTAAAAAAAAACAACAATTTTTGGGCTCTACATTTGAGCTAATACATATGTTTATTTTTCAAGGGAATTAAGCCTCGAAGCTCAGTTTAACCTGTGTGTCTTCTTATTTTAGAGATGTGCCATGTCTTGTGAATAGATTTTGAAGTATAGCTTTTTAAACATTTCAAACTATATACATAGTAATGTTTGGTTTGATTGATTTTTAAATAGTTAGAGAAATGTAGTTGTTGCTAAAATTGTGGTGATAATATATCAAAATAAATGAGCAATAAACAACTAAGGATGAAATAATTTAGAATCTGATATTTACTTCAATATAAGAATTTTATAATCATCTTTTTAACTAATTAAACTCCTGTCAGATATTTAAGTTGAAAAAAGCTATGAAACTGTTTTTGTTTCACATTTAAACGTTTCTCTTAAATCATAATAAATCAACAAAAGTCACACTCAAAAAACACATTGATGAGTTGAAAATAATAATTGCATGACATGCAATCGCATTCATTTATAAACAAACAAAATATTAGTTTATTTTGTGAAAAAATTTTTAGAACAACAAATCACACGCGACTATTGTTTCATGTCGGTCGGTGACAATTATTTAATGCTTACATTTGATTTTCCGTGTAATTAACACTCACTAAATGAAGGTGTTAAGTGAATGTATGACTGACTACAAACAGTTCAGTTAAATTCCACATGAACTTTTAACTATAAACATTCTTATGTCATATTTACAATATATATATATACAATACATATAAAAATGCACTCCAATAGATACTCAAACAAAATTAAAAAAAAAAAGTTTAAAAAAGCAGAAAATATCAAAAATAAACAAATACATTCTTTAGTTACCTATATTATTTATGACATACCTCCAAACGCCATAAGCAAATCAGAAAGTTAAATACGATACAGTTTATAATAATAATTTTGTAATTGCATCATATTACATTCACATTGTTGTTTACTTTGGTAAATAAATGATAGATAAATGTTTTGAATTTGTTGAAAAGTGAGAGTTGAAAATGTTTTGAATTTTATTTGCATGCTTCTTTTGATGATGATGTTGATTAAGCGCTATTAATTTAATTTAAAAAAAACATAATTTCGTGCCAAAAAGTTAAATGGTGCACTTTAAAATGTAGTTTTGTAATGATTTAAGAAGTTAGATATTTTAACCTTTGATAAACAAACATATCTTTTTGATAACAGGGTTGACAGATATTTTGTTCTTTTTTTTAAAGAAGTTCATCAAACTCAAAAATTGTGTTTTAAAGATTTTCAATTTAAAGAATGAAATAATTTTTAAGAAAACTTGTCAGTTAACTAATTTCAATTGTTAAGTGTTTTTTGACGATCTTGACAAAAGTAAAAAAAAAATGAATGTTTTTTTAAATTGGTGTTTAGAAAATATTTCATTCGTTCGAAATAACCTTGTCTGGTATGTTTTGAATTTCACTTGTATTTGACAAGTAAGAATTCATTTACTTCCAATCACCTCATTTCATGTGTTAAAATAATATGAACTTTAAAGCTATGGCTTTGTCGTTATACTTATACTTCTGTCTATACGATATACATATGTACATTACATATCTAGTTGATTCTTATTTTGATTTGGATTACTTGTATCAATCGAAATAATTCCTAGACGTTTATAATTAGTCAATGAAATCGGCTTACAACTTGAGTTTATATGTAAAGAGGAAGTCCAGATGAAATGAGTAGGTGGGCGTTTTCAAAGGCAAGTTGAAAAGGTTTATTTTTTAATTTTTCCATGAACTCGTATTCATCACTCCCACAAACTTGACCCGTGTAACACAAGTTTCAATTAACCACGGCATCGAATATTTTATATTTCATTGAAAGGTCAATTCGATTATTCAAAAAGATGTTACATTTAATAGACTAAGTGAAGTTTTTGATTTCTCTGAAAGGTGCACGCTGAAATCCAGAACTCGGTTTAGTTTCACTCCCAAATATTTGAACTGATCTATAATTTCCAAACTCACACCATTAAAAACCCAATTATATTTTTATTTAAATTTTTTCATGATTTTCATGATTTAAACAATTTTTATTAAAAATAAGTGTTCAGGAAAAAAAAAAACCTATTGACTGTTTACAGTCAAATATTTCTTTTTCAAAGAAGCCTATAGCACGGCAATAAACATAATGCTACAATTTATCTTCTCTGAAGACTTGTAGCAACCATATAATTCGCAGTTGCTTTATGTAGCTCGGATTATATGGTATCTCGATTTGTTCGAGAAATTTTGCGTCAAGACAAGGTGTGATGGTCATCTTCTGATGAGCCCAACCATCACACCGGGGCGAAACGCAAAAATGAACACTCTTGCTGGTTTAAATTTTTTCATGATTTTCATGATTTAAACAATTTTTACCAATTATATAAGTTTTGGCTCCTTACTAATCTACTAAAGACCATTACTTTTAATTTGTTGGAGTTTATTTCAAGGCCCATTTGAATGCAGTTTTTTATTAGGTGATTTATCATCTGTATACAAAAGAACATTGATGTTTAAATGAGCGATACGCTTAGCACCAGGAAGGTCGTCTTCCATATCGTTAATATAAAGTAAAAACAACAGTGTGCTGAGAAAGCAACCTTGCCTTACTCCATTATCAGTTTTAAACTATTCTGAATAATTAGAATCATCCCATTCCCATACAGCTGCTTTTGTCTCTGAACACAATTATTGTATAACGTTAAAGAATTTTTTTAATAGTCCTAATTTTGAAAGCTTATATTTATAATTAATTTATTTTAATTATATAAAATACATTATTAACTAATTAATTAATTAATTCTGAACAATGATGTTATTAATAACTACTTTGCACTTCTTCATTTGTTTTTATGTCCTTAATTCAAATTCCACTTCAAAATTATTGTATCACTTCATGTTTTTTGAGATATTATTTTTTAACATTCGAAAAAACACGTATATATACGGCTTTTTGAGGCTATATCTTAATTTATGAAGTAGATTTTTACAAATAAAATCGGTGATGGTTTTCCAAATCTATAATCCCTTTCTTCAATATTCAGTTGAACTATTTATATTGTTTCATTAAATATTCAAACATTATTCATAACTTGTTTGATTTCACCTCTTTTACAAAAATCTGAAAGAAACGTAAAACCATTTAATCTTAAACGGTTTTCAAAAAAAGGCAAAACGGTTTAAATGTAATTTTTGTTCTTGTAACGAATTTGTTGAATCAAGTTTTTGAAATTTACTAAGCAAATGTAATAATAATGTTCAGAACTGATGTTTTTAAAACTTAAGCAAATAGGTTAAATTAAAGTTTGGATTAGAAATCAGCTCTAAAAATTTTGATCAAAAACGTATTTTCAAAATTATGAAAGTTTCAAATTCAAGCTTTAATCAAAACTTCATATAGATAAAAATAAACACTCATAACTAATTCGAATTTCCAAAAACTTAAAAAGATACTAAAGTTATGTAAATTGTATCTAGAAAAGAAAGATTTGTACTTTGCAAAATCATAATACAATTTATTGTAAAGAGATATTTTGAGATTTAACTTAGCCTTAAAAAACTCGGTTTTCATTGTTTTTAGTATTTTCAAAAGAACATATTTTTATTTATTTATTTATTTATTTACTTCATCTATCGAGTTAACTCTTACAGATTGCTTTTAACTACATACTAATTAATTAATTTATCATTTAAATATTGTTTAATAACATTCCTTTCTAGGCTTATATCTAAATATAATTTAAATTCATTAAATGATTTCATGCATCTTGAAATCGGTTCATTTAAACCATAATTAAATCTATGATATGGTAAATAAAACAATTGTCTTGATCTTATATATCTTTGAGGAACATACAAATTTAATAGATTAAGTAAATCGGAGCATTTTATATGGTAAGACAATATATCATGAACAAACATTACACAATTAACAATTCGGCGATTTTCTAAAGAGTTCAGACCAATTAAAGCGCATCTTGTAGAATAACAAGGCATTGAATCTAAATTCCATTTAAGTTGTCTAACTACAAATTTTGTAAAAGACTATTGAACTTTCTGAATACGATTTTTTGAAACTGTATAATGAGGATCCCATACAACTGAAGCATATTCCAAATGAGGACGTACAAGAGACATATAGACGGATTTTATTGCATAAGGATTCGAAAATTCGGCACAATTTCTTTTAAGAAAACCCAACATTGAATTCGCTTTAGCAATAACATAATCCATATGCCCAGAGAAATTTAATTTGTCATTGAATATTACACCGAGGTCCTTAATCTCCGAAACTCTACATAAGACGACGTGTGAAATATAATAATTATAATTAATAATGGTATGACATCGAGAAAAAGACATACTACACTACATTTATTGATGTTAAGCGAAAGATAATTACTTTTACACCAATTGTTTATAGTATCAATATCATTCTGTATTAATATACAATCATTGATACTCTTAACAGTTGCAAATATTTTAAAATCATCCGCAAATAATAGACCATTTGTAAAATTCAAGTATAATGTTAATTCATTTATGAAAACCAAAAACAACAATGGACCAAGATGGCTCCCTTGTGGAACACCAGATGGTACATATATTGTTTTTGTTGACAGCGAGTTCAAAATTTTCACTACTTGTTTTCTAATAACCAAATAGCTTGAAATACACTTGAGAAAAGTTGAATGGAAACCGAATCTATTGAGTTTTTGAACAAGAAGTGGTATACAAATACTATCAAACGCTTTCCGAAAATCAGTATAAATTACGTCAACCTGAAAACCAGATTCCAAGGCATTTGACAAATGTTGAGTAAAAAGCGACAAATTAGTTGTAGTAGATCTACCACTCACGAATCCATGTTGACATGGAGAAATAAATTCTTTAACATGAAAATAAATTTTGTTTTTTACCATCAACTCAAAAAGCTTTGGTATAGCAGAAAGTTTGGTGATTGCACGATAATTCTCAATTTTATGTTTTTGACCTGATTTAAAAATGGGATTTATAAACGAAAACTTTCAGTCATCTAAAAAAACTCCCTTTGAAAGAGACAAATTGTAAATAATTTGAAGAGGTTCAACTAAAGACAAACATTTTTTAATTAAATAGGATGGAATACCATCAGGACCTGGAGTTAGACTTGAATTAACATTCAAAATCCCTTCCTTAACGTCGTCTTATGACAAAAAAAGGTGCCCTAAATCCAAGTTGGAAACAGATAACGGATAATTTAAACTGTCTGAAATAATTACAGGTGAATGATCCACATAAACATTCTCAAAAAATGACGCGAATAAATCACATGTTGTATTTAAATCTGACGAATATTGATCATTATACTCCATATTATTGAAAATAACCGAGTTCTGTTTCTTAGAATTTATGAAAGCCCAAAATGATTTTGGGTCTCTTGATATCTTTGATTGAGTATCCAAGATATATTGTCTGTATAAAAATTTATTTAAGAAATCGTACTCACGTCGCATCTGACAGTATCGATCTCTATCAATATCAGACTTGGTTTTCTTAAACTTTTTAAAAGCTTTAAAAACCTAATGTGATAGAAAAATTATGATTCGAATTTAACACATCTTAATTCTTTGAAAAAGTATGGTTTTGTTCGTGCTTCTGAAAAAAACTTAATTTTGTCGAAAAGTGTAACTTGTATCGTTTTTAAAAAATCTAAAAAAAAAACTCTTTAAATAAGAATTGAATTCATTAAAAACAAAATATGAATTAAGGTCTTGAACTGACACTAATGGGAAGTCATACCAAGTGTGGGATGCATTTCGGGTTCTTTTGAATTTGTATCTTGTCAAACATAGATCAAAAGTTATTTCTAAAACTTTGAGAATGTTTTTTTTGGCCATGGTGCGTGAATCATTTATTTTTATTTTCTTTAAGCTTTTGCAGAAAACATTATTTTGGTAGGAAATTTTTCAAAAAAAACATAAATGATTTGGAAAGTTTACTCATATTTTGGAAAATTTCAATTAAACTCGAATTACTGTCTTGCGAACTTTCAAGATTGCTCGATATTGGAAATTGTTCAATAATTTTATTGAATAATGGAATTTTCCATAATTAGTTTATTAAATTCTGTTGACTAAATTGTCTCTTAAATAAGCAAGGTTTTCCAAAACGATGTCTCATTTTGATTTTTAAAAAAATGTTGAATTAATACAATTTTCCATGACTAATTTACACATTTGTGACTTTATGTACTAAACAACATTACAAAATTCATCTTTATGATCCTTGAAGCTATTGTGAAACATTGTCATATACATTTTCTTCCATGTGGGTTCAAAGAAAAAAAGCCTAAAAGTCACAAGATCTCGGGGCCCAATTATGATCACAAGATGCAAGAAAAAAAAACATGGTCTGGTAACTTGAAAAATTTGAAATTGTGCAAAATGATCACCTTCAATGTTTTAAAGTGAATTTCAACAATTTTAAGTAATAAATAAATAAATAAATAAATTAGGTGGCGCAACAGTCCTTAGAGAACCAGGGCCTAGTGACTAACAACTCTCAACCATTCCTGTGTGCGAGTACTGTTGTCAGGGATGGAGGGGACCTACAGTTTAATGCCGGATCCGAACGGCTAATTTGAGAAAGCACTTTTTCATGACAAGCATTACTCTTGGAGAATTTGTCAATTCCTCGCAAGAGGCAGTACCCGTTTTTTTTTTTTTTAAATTAAGGTGGCACAGGCAGGGATCGAACCCAAGACCTCTCGCATGATAGTCCAACGCACTAACCATCATGCCACGGGTAATTTTAAGTAATAGGGTAGTTTTACTTGTTAAGTGTCAAAATATGACAACTCTAAAAGTGACAGCTGTCCAAACAACAGGCAATTCAAAATCCCACCCCTTTTTAACTCCCCTCAGTGGTAACTCTACATGACACCCCTAATTCATCTCATTCTTTTACTAAATGTGAAATCACTATTTCTCATTTTTTAATGATCTCATCTAATGCACTAAAATGTACCTAATTTAAAAAAACTTAAACAAATTATAAATCTAAATTATCCTAAATACATAACATACAACGCCTTAAAAAAACTAACGCATCAACATTACTACCCTCCTCAATGTTCTCTTTTTGCAAAGGTTCTGGTCGGTCGTATTACAGTATATAAATATTTTCATCTTTTTCTTTTTTGTTTGCATTTTAAAATTCTTGCTCACCATCGAATTAAATAAATGATGACCTCATTTCAAATTGCCATAAAGTTTATATACATTATAAATAAAATAAAAAAGCACAATATAAAACATGTGGTGTTAGAGTTGTTATTGTTGTCCATTGCCCTTTTGTGTCAACCTCCGTCAAACTGGCCTCACCCAATAGTTTTTCGCATCAGATAGGTAGGTAGGTAGGTAGTGTAGTGAGATAGCGGCGGCTATAAGCTATAAGCTAAAAGCAACAAGCTTCAAGCGACAACGACGACGCAGACGAGGCAAGCTTATATTCACACCACATACTTGCTCATATAAACAAAATAAAATAAGCAACAATCATATAAAACCAAAAAATACCTACCTACTAACTGACATTGCGAATTCAATGCGCGCATGCACAACTGAATAGAATCAAATCAAAGTTGATTTTACTACGCTCCCAACACAAATTTCCAAAGCTTATCAAAAACAACAACAACAACATCAACAATGTTTAGATTGTCCTTCAAAAATAACCAAAATAAAAAACACAACAAAAATGAAGCCAAATGACAGCCGCAAATAAAAAGACCAGCACCAGAGATGAATTGTAGATACTTATGGTATAGTATCTAAGCCATCACTAATTTATATGCACTGGGGTTTGTTTCGATACGATTGTCGCATGCCAACATGTGTGTTTAAAAAATTCAAAAACAAAATACAAATATGTAGATACATTTGCAAAAAATAAACCAAACTTACAGATACTTTTTATAGGAGCATTTTTTGAAGTCTTCTATTGGTATAGTACTAACCTACAATATTCGAATTGACTCCGCATCAAACAAATGTCTGTCTCGCTGTAGCTACCCGGACTCGCCGATATATGTATATTGTTTTTATTGTTGTTGTTGTTTTTGTTTTGGGTGCTTAGCTTAGACCGACTTTAAGCAGCAGCAGCAAGAGCAGTCTTCTTACCTGCATTTTGCGCCGCACTATGCGCACCTTTGTCATTTTTGTTTTATTTTTATTTATTTGCACACATTCGATTGACTATTGTAATTTTTCAACAAACCAAAGCCAAAGCTGTTTAAAAAAGGAAGAATAACAAAAACAAAAGCAACAAATCCCAAAAAATGTATCTTTACCTTGATAGATAAATTGTGCTTTTATGTCACGTAGGTACATATATGAGGAGAAGGTATAAAAGCGATGTTTTTATTTTTGTTACCAACAACGACTACAACAGTTTTGAATACATCGACGAAGACGACAACGACGACGAACGTCGAGCGACGCCTCGATTCCCTTGCCAATTTTTTTTATAAGCGATGCAAAAAATAGATTCTTTTTTTTTTCAAAGATACTTTCAGAAATATTTACGCTTTCTGATGGTGTGTTGTATTGTATTTCCAAAAAAAACTCAAAAGAAAAAAAAAACATAAATCCTAAACTCGTTCGTCGTTGATTGGTCCGTCGCAAAAAATAAAAAAAAAAAAAACACAAAAATACAAAACGAAAAAGAATGTGTAAATTTTTGTTTGCAAAATTTTTACCAAATCCATCGTCATATAGTAAGAAGCGTTGTGTCGTTTTCATATCGCCTTCACCAAAATCGTCAAAATGCATGTGTAGAACAGGGTTGCCAATGTCCTGAACTAGATCGATAGCCTAGTTTTAAAACTATTAGTAGCTCAAAACTGAATGTGAAAAAAGTAGCCCAAATAATAGACCAATTTAAACATTGTAGTATTAATAGGAATATTATTTATATAAACGGTAGTGGTTATCACATTGGCACATTATTTGGCTAAATTATCTTTTGAAATGAAGGTGACAATATTTTTATAGCAAATTTCCTGTAGGACCAATAACCAGGAAATAATTGGAGATGTAACTGTGCTACCAAATTTTGGTAAGAAAAAAATTGCTCAATTTCCAATAAATAGCTCAATCTGGCACTATTAGATTGGAGCTCAATTTTTTAGCACACATTTTCCAGTTTTCAATAAAGTGACCAATTTGGATGGTTTACATTTGGGCTATTTAGTGCAATTATGATTTGGCTGTCATTTAATTTTTGTTGTCAAAAATATAGCAATTTCCGATAAGTAGCTCAATCTGTTTAGATTAAGCTGTCATTATAAATTGTTTGTCATTTATAGAAATACTTCAATTTCTAGAAGATATCCAAGTTGTTTTTGCCGATGAGATTTAAACTGATTTTTTTTTCGGTAATATTGGAAAAAATAGTCCAATTTCCGATAAAAAGCCCAATTTGTCTGAATTATATTTGCGACCAATTATAGCCCTATTGGTGTCAAACTAAATGTTGTCTCGGCAATTTTCAATAAAAATAAATCAATATCATATGTATTTATCGGATGTGGATTTTTTGGGCTATTTTTAGCCCAATCACAATTTTGTGTCATTATGAATTGTTTGCTATTCATTTTTCTAAATGAAAAAATTATTTAATTTTTGAAAGATAATAAATCTGTTGTTGCTGATTACACTAAAAATTTGGAAAGAAATAGCCCAATTTCCGATAAGTAGTATTAAATTTGAGCCCAACTACTCTCCCACTAAATTTTGTCTCGGCAGTTTTGAAATTATTATTATTAATTATTGGGCTTTCATACTAATTTTTTTTATAAAAATATCCCACTTTCGATACATAGCCGAAAATGATTTTATTAGATTTTAGCCTTATTATAGCCCAATTGTTGTGATACTAAATTTGTATCAGCAATTTTAGAAATAAATAAAAATAAATCAATTTCCTTTAAATAGCCCAATCAGTATGGATTAGATTTGGGCTATTTTTTAGCCAAATGGTAATTGAGCTGTCATATTTAATATTTTGCTGGCCATTTTTAAAATTTGTTTCCAAATTCTAGTAACTAGCAGACTTTCTCTTGATTAGATTTGAGCTTTTGTGATTGCAAAAGAAAGTCCAATTTCCCGTTAAGAGTCCAATATGGTTCATAAGACTTAAGCCCAATCGTGGTTACATTGTTTTGATATTAAATTTTTTCTCTGCAAATTTTTAACAACAAATGTTTATGATTAATAGACCAATCTGGATGGTTTAAAATTTGGAAAAATTATCACAATTTCTCTTTGAAGTAGGCTGACGTTATAAATTGTTTGTCATTCATTTTAGTTTTGGGCTATTTTTTAACCCAATTATAATTCAGCTGTCAAACGTAATTATCGATCGGAAATTTGTCTTAAAATTTTCAAATTTTAGTAACTTGCAAAATCTATCTGCGCTGTAATATTTAGATAAATAGCTCAATCTGATTGAATTGGATTTGATCCCAATTATATCGCCATTGCACATATACATATATCACATTTTTTCTCGGCATTTTTTTTTTTAATACAGTTTCTCATAAATCTGATTGAATTTGAAAACTGTGGATTATATTTGAGCGATTTTAAGCCCAATTTTCCAAATTCCAGTAACTAACAGAAACTATCTGGGCTATTATAAATTATGCTAACAAAATAGACGATTTGAGCCCAATTGGTGTCATACTAAAAATTTTCTCGGCAATTATGGAAAAAAATAAGTCAATTTCCCATAAATAGCTATTTTTAGCCCAACTGTAACTGAGCTGTCATATTTAATTTTTTAGGCCATTTCAACACTAAATTTTACAGATTCAAGTCTATCTCGATTATTATGATTGGGTTTTTATACTAAGTTTCTTGTTGGACATTTTTTTTACCAAAATAGCCCAATTTCGATAAATAGCCCAATCTGGCTGATTCAGATTTGATCCCAATTATACCTTTACTGCTGGCATACTTTATTTTTTCTCAGCAAAATAAATCAATTTAGGGTATAAAGCCCAATTATTCTGGATTACATTTGGGTTATTTTTAGCTCAATTTTAATTTAGCTATCATAAATATTTTTTTGTTCGCCATATTGGTAATTTTTTTCCAAATTCCAGCAGAATCTATCTGGATTAGATATGGGCTATTTTGATTGCAACAACAAATAAAACATGCCCAATTTCCGATAAATAGCCCAATCTGGCAATCCTACTTTTACTAACTGGGGAGCATCATCAGTTTCAATTTCAATATCAAAATCGTGATGGAATAGAAAAATACTATACCTCTACACGTGTACCGCATTTCACATACATACATTTGCAATCATAGTGTATGCAAATTAGGCAGAACTGCCGAAAATTTAAACAACTTCAGGCACAAATTACAAAGGTCAAATTGATAATAAAAAAGTTTTTCGTTTATTTAATTTTTTTATACTCTTCGTATTGTATTCGTATTCTATTTGCAAAATAAAAAAAAAAAAAAACCTTTCAAGGACACATGACGCACAAATACATGCAAACAAACATACAAACTTTTTTGAAAGAAGAAATACTTTATGTGTCTGGAAATAGTTAGGTATAGTAGATTGCTAGCTATAGTTTAGTTAACATAGCTAATAAGAAATTGCAAAACTTCGAGCAAAATTCAGCGAACATATTTTGGACAAGGCCATATTTTTGTTAATGCTGTGCTGCGTTGCGGTGCTGCGCAGCGGCGGCGGCGGTGGCAATTGTGTGGCGTTTGCATTGAACTGGCGTGATTTTGAATTGTTGAATTTCGGGTCTCAAAGGGTGCTTTGGTTGAATAAGAGTTGAATACAAATTACCTTAATGATCAACAGTCAGTCAATTGATTGAAGATATTATATCGAGTATAATTATTATACAAAAAATATTCAACATCTGTTAAGATATTTTTAAAAATATGTTTTTTTACTTAATTTTGTCTGTTTTTTAATTTGTGGTTCCGAAAAATCTTATTAGTATAGAAATAGAAATTTCAAACTTTTTTCACCACACGAATTTTCTTCTGATCTATTTTTTCAAAGAATTCACTAAAGTCGTAAATTTGTAAAAAAAAACTTAAATGCTGATCTAATATTTATTGTACTTAATATTATTAAGTTTATTCAAAATATTTAATTAGAAAAATCTTAACAGGTTTTGAATAATTGGTTGACAAAAAAGTATAATCATCTTTCAAAGAAAATGTATAAGGAATGAAGGTCATGATTTATTATGAATCTAAATTGATAGAATTTGTATAAAAGCAAGTTCTTTAATTTTGGCTTAAAGACGTTAATACTTCAAAATGATGCAAACTTTCAAATGGCTTACACTTTCGGTTTGCATTACCTTAAAATTCTAAATTTACTAACTTTATGCTGGATGAGGAATGCTTCATTTTTAAATGATAAAGAGTAGTCATTTATTTTAAATATATTTTTGGAAATTTGTAAAGTTATGAGTTCAGACAATGAAATAATTTTATTTCGATAGAGGTTTCATTTTTAATATGCATCCAAATTAGCACTTGTCACTTTTAAAGCTGCCACTTTTTGACATTTGACAAGTAAAATTAATGACATTACTAAAAGATGGAACGATACAAGCTTCAATAACGTTCTGAAATTCTTAAAATACACTTAAGAAATGTTGGAAATGGTTGCAGATGCAATTTGAAAGAATACAAAACTTTTGGATCGTCATCAGATACATTTTTACAATTATGAAATTTTCGGAAAATGTTATATTCCAACAAGTAAGTGATTTGAAGGATCGAAAACATTTACGTTAAAAAGATTAACTGTAGTGGTAGTCCATAGTTTTGAGGAAAACCAAAGTTTGACGGTTTTTAATCGAAGTTTGCATGAGTACGAGTACTTAGGTCTTAAGGCTTTTAAAGTTTAGTTCACGTAAGAACTTAAGCTGTGTCGGGTAGCAGCAACGGTGCTCACATCTTTTCTGTTTTAGTCGGAAAATTGGAATTGGATTATTCAAGGCTCTTGTGGTACCCGTGGCGTGTTGGTTATGTCATGCCAGAGGTCTTGGGTTCAACCCCTGCCTGTGCTATCTAAGGGTTTTTTTTACGGGTACTGCCTCTTGCAAAGAATTGACAGATTTTTTTTTTGTCATAAAAAGTGCTTTCTCAAAATAGAAGTTCGGATTCGGCATACAAAATTCTAGATCCCCTCCATCCCTGACAACATTACTCACATACACGAATGGTTTGATTTTTAAATGACAAAGATTAGTTTTTTTTTTAAATTATTTTTGAAAATGTTTAAAATTATGTTTGAAATAATTTTGTTTCTATTTAAACACATTTAAATTTCCCAAGAGCTTTTCCAGTAAGAGGTTTCATTTTGAATAGGCTTCTATTTTAGCACCTGTCACTTTTGAAGCACTCAATTTTTTTGAAATTTGACGAGTGAAACAACTTTATTACTAAAAATCGAACGACACAAGCTTTAAAAACTTATTAAAATTTTTTACATCCACTCGTGAACATTTTGTATCTACATTTTTTAATATTATAAAACTTTTGGGTCGTCATCAGGTACCTTCTGACAACATTGAAATTTGTACAACACTTTAAGATATCACAACAAGCTATTGATGTGAAGGATCAAAATATTGCTACTGTATAGTCCATTGTTTCGACGAAAACCAAGTTTTGTCGGTTTTTCGGCGAATTTTGCACAAAGACTTATGTGTTGATGCTTTTAAAGTTTAGTTTACATAATAAATTAAGCTGGTCGGACCTTTTCTGATTAAGTCCGAAAATAAGAACTAAAGCATTGGGAGCTCAATAAATTCAAAGAATAATAATTAATGCATTTGGAACATTTCGAAACTTAAGGACTCAAGTTTTTTTTGTTCAGAACTTCTTCGTATTCTCATCTCAGAAAATGTTGGTAAATAAAGAAAACAAGACAAATAAAAGCTTTTTAACTATGTAACACTGAAGTTTTCGCTAAGCATCTTTATTTATCGAAAAAGTGTCATTTACCCCCTTCTTCATCAAAACGCTTCAATTATTGAAAGCCTCTCCATGCCCAACATGTTACTGTTTAATAATAAATAAATTGGGTGGCGCAACAGTCCGTTGAGAACTAGGGCCTAGTGACTTACAACTCTCAACCATTCCTGTGTGCGAGTAATGTTGTCAGAGAATGGAAGGGACCTACAGTTTAAATCCGAATCCGAACGGCTAATTTGAGAAAACACTTTTCATGACAAGAATTACTCTTGGAGGAATTGTCAATTCCTCGCAAGAGGCAGTACCCGTGAAATAAACTTTAGATGGCACAGGCAGGGATCGAACCCAAGACCTCTGGCATGACAGTCCAACGCACTAACCATCATGCTACGAGTACCACCATGTTACTGATTGGTGTTGTTTTTTATAGCGGACGAAGGCGGTGCAATCGGGCTTTACTTATTCAAGATAGAGGCTGGTAGACAAATTTGTATGGATATTGCCGAAATTGTAAGATATTGATATAAAAAGCTTTTATTCTTAAGAAGACTGAGCTGCGGCGCTGAGCTTAGTGCCACAGAAGCAACGAAACAATTGCAATTCTGCAAGGAAAGTTTCCAGTACGAGATTTTCTGATGTAAAAACTTTAAACTTTTTCTTTGGAGACACATGAAATATAAGATCTATGTCAATGTTCCACAATCAATTCAAGACCTTAAAGGTTTTATTGCCGAAGTTGTGAATTAAATACATTTGCAAGTGTGCGAATTGGTCTTCTTAAAAAGGATATAGTAGGCAAAGTACTTATTTGGCTAATATAATAAACCCTCATTAGTTCTTCTTAAAAAGTTTTTGTGTTTTTTAAAAATTAAAATGAAACCTTTTATTTTTATTAAATCACGTTTATTATTTCCATTGAAAGTTAAGTATTTTAAGTCAAATTTGATAGCTAATTTGAATTTTCAGTTCAGTTTCATCTCAAAAATAATTCTGACTGACAATTTGGAAATGTATCAAATTTTATTTTAAAAACAAATAGTTCTATTTATAAAAGTCTAAATTTTGTTTCAAAAATGAAGAAATATTTATGTTAAGTTTTTAAATGAAATCGCCCTAAGGTCTTATATACATACATATTTATGAACTTTTTGTATATTCAAATTACATCTATTTATTTTAATGTTTTATGTCTTCTTAATTTGTTTTTTTTTCTCGATTGATTGTAATCTTCAGTGATTGTGCAGAAATTTAATATCTTAAGACTTTCATATGCCAAACAAAGAATATACCTAATGTCTTCTATTTTTCGCACATTAAGATTTTCAATGATAACTATTCGTATACCAAATTAATTTATTCCTTGATTTCATTACATCACTAAAAAACATACTTCAAACCACTTAATTTCCTTTGGTATAGTATATTTATGTATTCATATCCGCACCATTTGTTCTTGCGAAAAAACCTCCCTTTTTTATTTTAACATGTAATTTTAAAAAATTAGCACTTTTTAATAAGAAACCGAAAAATTGGAAGGTAATACCTTCCTCCTATTATAGTTGTGTTTTGTTCTTTTTTTTTTAATTAAAGTTCATTAAGACTTCTTTTTTTTTTTTTGCAAACCAAAAATCGTTTAATCAATCAACCATAAACAATAACAAAATAAATACAAAAAAAATTTGCAAACTTTTACGAAAACAAGAACAAACAAAAAATAAAAAAAATAAACAACGAAAAACCTTTCAACAGAAAAATAGTGCCTTCCAAACATTCAGTTAAGTATTATGTGAATTTATTTATTATAAACTTCCTTATTTGATTTTATCTCTTTTATTTGATTCTCTGCCTTGAGGGCCATTATTGCCATTATTGAATAAGTGATTACGTTATACATATACAACTATGTATCTTTTTTTTATAATTGTATATGTGTATCGTATATCAATCCATACATATGTATAAAAGACATTAAATTAATAGATATTCAGATACTTGTGTTATTGTTACATAAGTTTAATTTTTTTTTTTTCAATCTAATTTAGTAAGACAAAAATCTTGTCTTTGATATATAGATGTAGGGAAGAATTTCAACCTATATTATGCATTAAATTTTTAAATGCTATCTTTCAGGGAACCGGCTTGATTTTTTTTTCTTTAAATTTGAATTAATTTTAAGTGAATTTAATGATATTCGTAAAACTCGAAATTTGTCTACCTTTGATTTCACAAATAAATAGGGATTCAATTTTACAAGTTGTCTTGTACGTACATATTTTAAGGATACATTAAAAAATCCGGCATAAAATTTAATGTATCTTACTTACAATTTATAGAGTGCAGAGTTGTTATTCACTAATATTTTAAATTTTGAATTTGGAAAAGGTTGTAGGCTCCCTAAGTTGAATAAATGTATCAACTTTATTATTTGTTTAAATACAAATACATTTGTAGACATGTTTAAGATGTTTCAATAATTTTTGTCTATGGTTTGACAGTAGAGAATGTCAAGTTGTGTTGACCTTTCTGTTACTTTGGGTTTAGCAAATGATCATGATTCGTTTAACAAAAGGACAACGTTCCCAAATGTAAAAATTTACCTTGACGGCGTCATTAGTCCTTATTTCTTTTGAAAGAAGAATAGTTACGATGAATGGCGAGCACTATAGAGCCGTGCTGCCCGATTTTTTGTTTCAAAAATTAGTCAACTTAACATGGATGACTGTACTACCCGTGATGGTTAGTGCATTGGACTATTATGACAGAGGTTTTGGGTTCAATCCCCGCCTTTGCCATCTAAAGTTTTTTCACGCTACTGCTTTTTTGGAGAAATTGACAAATCCTCCAACAGTTTAATTCTTGTCATGGAAAATGCTTTCTCAAATAAGACGTTCGGATTCGGCTTAAAACTGTAGGTCCCCTCAATCCCTGACAACATTACTGGCACACTTTAATGGTTGAGAGTTATAAGTCACTAGGCTCTAGTTCTCAAAGGACTGTTGTGCAACCTTATTTATTTATTAATCATCGATGATATTTAGTTCCAACAAAATTGAGCAACTTGTAATACAGTGCTCTTAATCATCAACTTATTGAGAAATCAATTTGGTGACAGAATTTTTCTTCAGAAGTGGTTCTATTAACTTGCTGCCTCATTCAGTGAACTTAACATTTCTCGATTACTTTTTATGGGACTTTGTGAAGTCATTGGCTTATTCCGATAAACTAGCGATCTCAAAGCATTGGAAGCCAAAGCATTCAAGCCACTATTGACGCCAAAATGCAGATTTTTTGGAAAAAGGAAGAGGCAAATTGGAGTGATGGAATGCGTCTATGCAACTTGTAGTCACGAAGGTCAATATTTAACTGGTGTAAGGAATATGTTAGGTAAAGAAAATTTGACTTATATCGACTGATTTGTACCTCAAATAGGAAGTTTTTGTATAATCAGTCCGATCTGTCGAATTAGAAATTTTGATATTTCTCGACGTTTTAGTTTTTTACAATTTGAATCAAAATTTTTTAGAGAGATATCTGTGTGTGCGTTTGTTCGTACGTTCGTACTTTCGTACGTGCGTCCCTACGATCGGGCTTTTTCTTCGCCTAGTAAGTATGGTTTTGAAAAAAAGTAAATGTACGTTTATAGAATGATTGTATGCAACGAAAAATTACGTTTTTTTAACATCTGGTAAAGTTTTACTAAACATTGAAGCAACGATTTTCTTACAAAAAAACTAAAAACATTATAAAAAATTAGTATAAATTGATTTGTGACACTTATATTTTTAAAGCAATTAAAGATGTGGCCTTTGAAACAGTTTTTTAGAGAAATATATTTTTCAAAATTCATTACTATTTTTAGAAAAATCCAACAATGAGTTTTTTTTTGATATAAAGAATATCATTACAAAAATGAATACATAAATATGGTCAAAACTGATCTTCGATTGGAATTCCCGAGAATAGATGCAGAAAATTATTTTATATGGAATTTTGTTGTTAACGTAAGATAATGTTCTAAGAAAAATGTAATCGGTATTTTAAATAAGAAAAAAGAGGCTGGGATGCGACCCACACTGATAACTTCCCATCCCGTCTGTCGAATTGTCTTGCTTAAAAGTTTGTCTAGATAATTTTTTGTAGATTTTATTTTATTATGAAAAAAATGGACTGTTGGATTTTTTAACAAAAAATTACTGGATATCGAAAACAATATTTTCTGTGAAATAAAATAAGTTTGAAGCCAATATTTTTAATTTTTGAATAGCCATTTGAGTCGAAAGTAAATTTTTTTTTAGTTTTTTATTTTTTGTAAAAAAACTGTCAATTCGATTTTCCTCAAAATTTTTCCTAATGTTGGAAACAATATTTCTTATAAGCTAAAATTAGTAAGAAGCCATTATCTCAATTTTTTGAAAAGATATTTGAGTCGAAAATCAATTTTTACTACCTTTTGTCAAATTTTTTTTAAGCTTTTAATTTTGTGTACAAAAACTGTCGATTCGATTTTTTTTCAAAATTTAACTGAATGTTGACAACAATATTTTTTAAAAGATAAAAGTAGTTTAAAGAAAATATCTCAAAGTTTTGAACAGATATTTAAGTCGAAAATCAATTTTTACAACCTTTTATAAATTTTGTTTTAGGTTTTTATTTTTTGTAAACAAAACTGTCAATTCGATTTTCCTCAAAATTTTTCCTAATGTTGAAAACAATATTTTTTATAAGTTAAAATTCGTTAAAAGCCATTATCTAAAATTTTTGAAAAGATATTTAAGTCGAAAATCAATTTTTACCAACTTTTGTTAATTTTTTTCGGTTTTAAATTTTTTGTAAAAAAAACTGTTAATTCTATTTTTTTTTTAAATTTTACTGAATGTTGACAACAATAGTTTTTAAAAGATAAAAGTAGTTTAAAGCCAATATGTCAAAGTTTTGAAAAGATATTTAAGTGGAAAATCAATTTTTACCAACTTTTATTAATTTTTTTCAGGTTTTTATTTTTTGTAAAAAAAACTGTCAATTCGATTTTTCTCAACATTTTTCAGAATGTTTAAAACAATATTTCTATAAGATGAAATAAGTTTCAAGCCTTAATCTTAAGTTTTTGAAAAGATATTTGAGTCAAAATTCAATTTTTACCAACTTTGAGTAATGTTTTTTTTAGGTTTTTATAAAAAAACTGTCAATTAGATTTTTTTTCAAAATTTTATCAGATGTCAAAAACATTATTCTTCGTTGCACAAAATTGTTTTGGAGATGAAATCATATTTTATTCGTAAAATTTTCGAGGTGACAAATATTTTTTGATTTATAAAAAAAACCGTTAATTGTCATTAGTTCAATTAGGTTTAACCAAAATGTTCACCTTTTTTTTAAACTGCTATGGTAAAAAAACCACCCACGCAATTTTCTTGAGAGACCTTTCTGCATCTTTCTGCCATATTATCTGTATAAGAAAATTTATTTGAAGTCGATATCTCTTCTGGTTCTTGAGCTATGGACGACGAAAAAAACGTGGCGAACGTACGGACGTACGGACGTACGGACGTACGTACACACGCACGCACAGACATCTTGCTAAAAATCTTTTGTTTCGACTCTAAGGACCTTGAAACGTCAAGAAATGTCAAAATTTTCAATTTGACAAATCGGACCCATTACAATAACTTCCTATGGGAAGGTAATAACAACTGTATAAAAATGCTGCTAAATTGATAAATGTTGGTTTTTGACTAAAATGTTTCAAACAAAAACGTGATTTGAAATCAAACTTATTTTATCATATGCAAAATATCGTTGTTAATTTTTTAGAAAAATTCAATCGACAACATTTTTTACAAAAAACCAAAACTCGAAAAAACAGCAAAAACTAATAATAAATGGTTCAAGACTTAAGTTTTATGCGAACAAAGAAAGTTATTAATATTTTGTTAAAGTTGTAAAAAAAAAATCGACCACGGGCACGGATGGGAAGTTCCCATCCCAGCCTCTTTTTTTCTTATAATTTATAAGCACTTACTAAATTATTGCTACCTTTAACTTGCTTTTAACACAAGGTATAAGAGGAGATATCGGCGCACATTTATCTTCAAGTTTTGAATAACAAACTGAGAAGGAAAAACCGAGTTGGGTAAAGTATTCTACATTCTTAAAGTACGACTGGATAAAGTATATCTCTACTTGATAGTGTGTCGTTAAGTCGAGCCCAAGTAGAAAGTGATAAAAATTCCGACATTTTTGAGGTTTTGAATGAAACTGGCTATTTCGATGGAACATTGCATATAAAAATATCGATAAGGCAGTTACAGACATGAATATTTTAGGAACTTGAACTTATTTCGATTTTTCGATAACTTTAATCTATAAATAAGTGGTAAGTAATATTATTTCAATACACTTTTGTTTTATACAAATATAAATCTGTACATAAAATGCCACTAAAAATTAATAAACAAATAAAAATATTGACTACAAAATAATTTTTTAAGGATAATACATATTTTCATCAACAAAAAGTGAAGTTTTCGAAATATGATACGGTCAGTTTTTTTATAAAAAAAAGTTATGAATAAACTATTGACATTTTTTAAACACTTCGAATACATCAACAAATGTGCATCCTCAGAAAACTTTAACTTGAAATTTTAAATTATTTTATACTTTTTGAAGTTCTTTTATTTAAATTTTTTGAATATTACAAAACATAACTGGTGTAAGTTCTTAAGAAAAAAACTTTAAAAATTGGTGTAACTGAAGGATAGCCCAATAAATTTAACACCATACAACTTATTATATTTATTATTTATTTATTCTTCGAAACTGAATCTCATTTTTAAAACAGACCTAAGTATTTAAGATGACATTTTATTTACCTACTTTTACTTTTTTGTTTAATTTTTTTTTTTAATAATATTCTTAGTGTGATGGAAATTAATTAGCGAACATTTTTAGCAAACTAAATTAATTTCAATTCGTAACAGATGTTACAAATGCATACAATACAAAAAATTAAATATATAAAAATATTGTGTGTTCTAGATTCAAACAAATATTAGTGTTATATTTTTGTGCAAAAAAACAAATTTAAAAAATAACAAATATCATTTTAACTTTGAATTTCTTAAAAAGTTTAAAAAAAATTGAAAAGAAAATATTTCAAAGCAAAACTTGTAGGCGGAATTTAGTATTCTAATGTTAATTATTTGTGTAAATGGTACACCTGAGGTAATATTTGGTCTTTTATTGATTGCCATTTATTTTTTTTTTTGTACAAATTCGTTTGCAAAATTACTTAATATTCTCTTTATCTTCTAAAAATGGGCTATAAGAAACATATTTTCTACACATTAATTACGATATTTCTTCTGTTTTTAGAAATCGTGCTTTTCTGTATACAAAATTCAAGATATTGCATCATCCATAAGGACATCCATAAGAAGTTTATGGAAAATATAGCACATTAATTAAAAGGTTGCTTCAGTGTAATTTTTTAAATTAATATTTGTTAATAAATTGTAGACCAAATATTATGTTAAAAAATTACATTTAGGCAACCTTGCATACATTTGTATCTGTAAAAATTAATCAGAAAAAGGTCACAGGAGGAGGCAAGGAGATAATCCAGTTAACCAAAAGGTTATTAAATTACAATATTCTCGAAACATTTTTGTAGTTTTTGGTACAATCTAATTAATAAATATTTTATAAAAACTTAAATTCCAAAAAAATTTATAAAATCTTAGTCTTATGCGAAGCTATAGAAGTATTATGTTAGCGCCACAATAAAAGTTTAATTCAAGGCATAAATTAATACGTTTTTGGCATGACATCAAAATGAATTAGGTCAAAAATAAGTATGTATTTTATAATATGAAACATAAAAAATGAATGCCAAAAATTTAAATTTATACTAAAAAATTTATACTACATAATTTTTGTATCTCAAAAAAAGGATAGTTTATATATTTGTATTTTGTTCCTTAAATACAAAACATTTTTAAGGGTCATATTGAAAGATTTTTGAATTATATTAGTGGGAAAAGTATTCTTCCTGACAATTTAATTGCACTTTTGCAATGGGTTTTGATGGCCTTAATTCAAATCCGACATCAAAATGAATACATCACGTAATGTTTTTAAGATATTATTTTTTAACATTCAACAAAACACGTATTTAAGGTTCTTTGAGGCTATCTAAATTTATGAAGTACCTTTTTTCAAAAAAATCCGTAACTGTTTTTCAAATCTTTTTCTTAAATATTCAGTTGACATATTCATAGTTTTTTATATAATATTCGAAAGTCTTCAAAAGTTGTTAAGTTTCACCTGTCTTACAAAAATCTGAAAGCAACGCAAGCTATTCCTGATGAAACGGTTTGCAACACAAAAAAAGGTAAAACTGTTTGAAACGAACGAAAAGTAACGAATCTATTGCCTAAACAATTCTATAGTATCAGGTTTTTGAATTATATTCAAAAAATATTGAAAATAATGTTGAAAACGGGTATTTTTAAACTAAAAATTACGGGCATATATTTAAAAACTATGAAAATAACAAATTCAAGGTTTTCACAAATTCACAAAAACTCATAATCATAACTAATGAGAATTTCTTGAAACTACTAAAGATACTTAAATGATTTAAATTTTATCTAGAAAGAAAAGATTTGTACTTTGTAAGATTATCATAAAATGTTTTGTTAAGAAATAGTTTGAGTTTTAACTTAGACTTAAAATCGAAGTTTTTTTTTATATTTAACACTTTTAAAGGGGCATATTTTAAAGACCAAACTTATTGAAAAATTTAAAGGCAAGCTTCGAATTAAAGACATCTTAATCTTTTAAACAAATATCGTTTTGTTTGTGGGATGGAAGAAAAAGTAATTTTGTCAATCAGTATTTTGTATCTTAGCATAAACCTTATTTTCAAAATTGTATAGTTCTCTGAATTTCTTTGTTGATATTAAATTCCTACACCTATTTGTCGTAAAGATAAAAAGACAAAAATGGGCAGATATTGTCCTGATTTTTTTAATGTTTAGATTTCTTTTTTCAGGCAACGAATTAACAAAAATACAAAAATTTGCAGAAAGAAAATAAGTTCCAGAATTTTAAAACAAAAATATTAAGAATTAAAATAAAAATAAAATAAAACAAATTAAAACTAAATAAATAAAAATAAAATTTCAACAAACCTCGTCATATCAAGCAAATTAAATAATCCAAAGTAATCATCAGTTTTTATAAAAGGTATGATTATTTTTTTTCAAGAAATTATTGGTTTCTATCAAAGTCCTTTTTATGTTGCTTCCGATGAGCAAGGACAAATTTCACTTTCGATATTTTTAAAAGTGTATAAAATTCACTTAAGAACAAAAAAAAAAAAACTGTGAAATTAGTTTTTACTAAATCCCAGACTTCCAACACTTTTAACAATTTCACTTTGAAGATTTATTTAGATTTTTTTTTATTTTCTGTTAAAAGATATATTTGAGTTTTATTTTCCACAAACGAAAAAAGACGCGCATTAGATTTTATTACACCGCATCAAAACTGCAGAACCACCGAACTACTTAAGACCATTATTATCATTTATCACACATCAAGCCCAATACCATCAACGATGAAGATGACGAAAACGACTACGACGGACGACGAGAAGAGGAAAAAGTGTGCGAATTCCCAAAAAAAAAATTATGTTCGTATTGGTTTTTTGGAGCTATTTGTCTGTCTGAATTACACACAACATCTTATGGATACGTATCTATCTATATACATAGTTACATATATCTTTTATGCCAAAAATCCAAAATATAAGGAACTTAATGCGAGATCGCTTTTACCAATACACATTCAAAAGTTTGCGAAAAAATTTGCGTTTTTTTTAATTTTGTTAAAGTTAAAAAATTGTTAGCCACCCACAACAACAAATTGAAAGTCTGTTTTTCTTGTTAATTTTTGTGTGTTTTTTTTTGAAATTTTTTCTTTTATACACAGAATATTTAATTCTTCTTAAACTTTTTTAATGCATATGCGTTCGGTCCTTATTCTCAAAAGAAAAAAAAAACAAGATCAAAAAAGCGATCAACGTTTGACGACGACTTTGAAGCTTAAAATTTGTGTTCTTGTTATTGTATTCTTTGCTTTTTTAGAATGTTAGCTTCCAGAAGTTGTGTGACTGTAGAGCGTTAGTTCGTTTGCGAATTTTATTTTTTTTACATGTGCGGCTGATTAATCAAAAAATAAAATAAAAACATAATCAAAAAAAAAAAAAAACACTTAAGCGAAAAAAAATATCAAGGGCAAATTTAACACGTCGCTTGTCGTCATTTGCACAAATGTATTACAGAAGAGATATTATGGTTTTTGTATATATTGTTGTCTTCGTTGATGTTGTTGTTGCTTTAGATTCACATAAAATTTGAGATACACAGACCGCTGCCGCCGCTGACGTACCGCCGCCGTTGCTGCTGTTTGTATACATTAACTTTTTAATTTGACAGCCGTTGCCAAATTTTTTCCTAGTACCTACTTCTATAGATAGGTATTTGTAGGTAGGTATTTGTTTGTAGATAGGTTTTTAATAATTTTTTGCACAATCGCCCTGAATACAATTTCTTTTTTTTTGTTTAATAAATTTGTTGTTTAACTTTTTTTTTTATTTCTGGGGAGGTATATAAATTATGAGATACTTTTACAAAAACCGATCTCAATTGATTGAAAAGTAATAAAACCATAAATGGTTAGGGCTAGTTATTTTATTTGCTTTTGCTGATCTCATCCTTTTGAAGTTTTAAAAGACATTGAATTTAATTAAACAAATTGAAAAAAAAAAACGAAACGTTGTAAAAATATAAAAATATTTATGAAATTATTTTTGTATTAAGAAACTGAGTATGTTTTTATTGCACTTGGTTGATAAAATTGATTATTGTTTAAAAAAAAATTATTTTACTATTTTCTTTAACTTTAAATTAGTATCGAAAAAAATTTTCAAAATTTAAAATGATCGCGCATTAGACGACTTGTAGAAAACCGACGATAACGAAGACTGCTGCAGCATAGAAATAATAATAATAGAAGAGCATTGTTTTTTAGTCAGTTCAAAATCCCAAACGAACTACTATTATGACACACTATATCTAATAAACAGTCGGCTAACTACTAATGTTAACCGCGTGCATACACTATTAGTAAAGTCAAATTCTAGAGCTTGAATTTGCGAAAAATTACACCAACAACAACAACATTAACGACGACCAAAAGATTGGCTAAATCGGAGAAGAACGGAGAGGAATTTTTGTATTTCAATGTTGGTGTTGTAGATTTGGTTTGCAAAAAAATTAAGCAAAAGTATCTAACACACAAGACGAAGTGATTTCAACAACGAGAAGAACAACTACGACGACGCGACGATGGGCGAAGTAAAAGAAGACGACAACTATGAAGAAGACGACGACGACGAAGACTACAATGAAGATGAGAACAGGAAAAAAGAAAAAAATTAAAATTAAAACACACTGTGCAAATATCAATAGAGAGGTCCCCGCAAAAATTTCACGAGAGCGCAGCGCCGAGAGCCGAAACTTTATGAACAGCAGCGCAAAAAAATGAAGAAAACAAAAAGAACTAAACTAAAAAGCATATATGAAAAAGTATCTAAAAGTGAGCAGCTCTAACTCTAAAGCAACCTCCTCAAAACCGCACAAGCAGCACAGTCACACAGTCCATACAGTCACAGTCGAAGGCAAAGGCAAACGCAAAGGCACAGACACAGAGTAGAGCATAGCAGAAGTTAGAAAATTAAAACAAGTTGTCCGTTGTCCCTTGTCTAACCTAAACTACCATCAGTATATTCAGTACCTCCTCTTAGAGCTCTTATGCGATCACGACGAATACACCAAACAAACCAACCACACCAAACACCACCATTTAACGGCAGGCAAAAGAGAAAACCCTGTGCGAAATGAACATTGCAAAAAGAAAAAAAAATTAAAAATATACCTAAGACACATCACGATCAATGTGTAATATTATTCAACATATTTGCGAAATTCCTTTTAATAGCACAGATACAGTAAGCTTGTATTTGTAATAGATACGCACTCATATAACTACATTTGAGCGAACGCGCGCTTGTTGTCGTTCACCTACAAGGGTCTTTAAAGCGTTTGTCTCTTCTAATAAGCACAGTGCCAGTGCTAGTGCCAGAGCAAGGCACCAACTTAACTTCATAAGGCGATCCTATAAAATAGAAGGAAAACAAAAAAGAGAGCGATCGATCGAGCGGTATGGAGCGGTTAGGGAAGTAGTAAAGTAGTAGCAGCCGGTAGTATGCGGTATTGCACTTGCTCTTTTGCTCTTTTCCGTTATTACTATTAGAGATACACATGCCAACGTAAAACAATCTCAAAGATACACTATCTATCTACAACATAGCTAAAAGCAAAAGCACAGATAGAATGAAATTCGCAAAACAGAAAAACAAACAACGCGCCTTTTTTCGAAGATGAACGAAACAGCCAGCGCAGCGCAGCGATCAGTCCCCGATCAGTGCGATTTGCTAATATGCGATTGCGAATGTGAGTAAAGAGTAACAAAAAAAAAAAGAAAAAAAAAAGAATTAGCGATAAAAG